>AP025062.1:2704910-2827410 GCA_036186865.1 Eustoma russellianum
TAAGCCAAAAAAAAAAAAACGAGGAGATACTGTTAATGAAGGTATGAAGATGTCAGCCTGCAAATTCATGTTCTCCTTAGAAGTCAATCACGGTCACGCAAAAAGGGCAAATGAAACTGACACTAAATGGAGAATTGAGCACATGGTGGATTCATGTCCTAGCACTTTCCATAAGTATTTGCCAAAATAAATTTCACCTGAAGTTCTTAGAATGTTGGGTAAATCAGATGGTTAAGAATCAAATAGCAGGTGGCAGGAACAGAAACGACCTGGAAGGCATCTCTGAAAGCCAAACCTCAACAAGAGATTCAGGAAATAGCTCAAGAAGGCCATAAATTAAAGCAGTTCACATAAAGGAGACAACAAATACACTTGATGGCAAGGTCTGCTGAATTTTTACCTTTTGCAAAGCTTTTTGAACTCCAAACTTTTGAGTTGATATAAATGAGTCCAACAGGACGCGAATTGCCATGTCTACATCTTCTTGGATCACATGCTGTCTTAGGTGCATCCTAGCATGCGCTTCTGACATCCTTATCATTGATTCTATATGCCTCACTGCTATTGGAACTCCTTGCCCATGCTACCAACACAGAATATGACCAAACATGAGTCGAATATTTGAAAAGATGCATATCTAGAAAGGGGACAGAAAAAAGTATGGCGAGACGTACTGATGATTCTCTTCGCAATTCAGCATAAACTTGAGTCAGCTTATCTAAGTCAGCGTCGTGCAACCTTGGGAACACATTCATCTTTGCATAGGTAATGTACTTCTTTAGCAAATCTTGAGAAATTATCTGAAGGACAAGAACTTAAGAAACTTTAAATAAATCTTGAGGTGAGATAAATGTCAAGACGGCTTATGATAGAACCTCAGGGTCAGTGGGCATCATTGAAGAATGGTCTTCCTCCAGTGAATTCCTATCGTCCAAATTAGCACCTTTGGCCTGGGACTTGAAATGACTATCTACCACAAACTTTGCAAGCATCTCATCAGTCACCGGATCAACAACGTCCTGGATTAATCAAAACATGAATGAAAAGGCATTTCACTGAGTAGAAGATAAAAAAGTCACTTCGTCAGGTAAAAGATGAAGTCAACCTTAACCACACACAGAATGTCAAAGCGAGAGACGATTGGATCTGTCAGTTCGACATTTTGCGAGAAAGTTTTTGATGAATCATATCTGCAAAAAATTACAGATGCCAGAACTAAAATCAAGAAAGTTGCCAAATATATAAGCACAATATGACAGAAGACAAGGTGTTCAGGTTTAAGAAAGGGAGGCAAATTACATAAATTGAAAAATGCTGGTAAAATACCCAAGTTTCTAGTGTATTCAAGGACAACATACGATATGTCAATATGCCAAAGTGTTGTTCCTTAAATATTTGGTTTGTATCCAGTCTACCCTCCAAAAATATAATAAACAAAATCTGGAGAAAGAATCCAAAAACAGCACCAAGAGCTATTGATGGCTATACTCAGTAATATGTAGGCAGCCCATAATGGACTTAGTTCGTCATAAACGTTAACTAGTATAAAATCTCTAAAATGTTGTGTACTTTAACCACACCTTCCTCCCAGTGGATTTGCAGCAGCAATGACAGAGCAACGGGCCTGAAGAGAGGTCACAATCCCAGCCTTTGATATACTAATACTTTGCTGCTCCATTGCCTCATGAATACTTACTCTGCAAGAAGAGATATTCATAGCCAGAAAGCTTTTCACAAACAAGAAAAGACTAGATACAACATATACAAACTTGCCTGTCTTGGTCGTTCATCTTATCAAATTCATCAATAAGGCATATTCCTCTATCAGCCAGAACAAGAGCTCCTCCTTCCAGTGTCCACTCTCGTGTGACTGGATCCTTGTGGACTGCAGCAGTGAGCCCAACAGCAGAAGCTCCTTTGCCGGTGGTATAGACAGCTCTTTGTCCGGTCTTTTCCACATATCTGGAAAGGCAACATAATCAATATTCTGTGGTGTCACGAAAATAAGCAAATTTTGGTGATTGTCGTACTTGAGAAATTGTGACTTTGCAGTGCCAGGATCACCTAGAAGGAGCACATTAATATCACCTCGTAGTCGATGCTTCCCCTCAACATTTTTCTCTTGGCCCCCAAACATGGCGAGAGCTATTCCAGTCTTAATATCTTCATGGCCGTATATTGAGGGGGCAATGGATTTTACAATCTAAAATGTCAAGGAAATGTCAAAACGAGAACAACTTATTTATGTTGATTGTCAAAATAGATGATGACAAAGGAATTTCAGTAGCATACCCTTTCACCAATTCTTGGGTCTTTGGCCAACTTCTCAATTTCGTCCTTGTCCTCCTGGGTTAGTTTGTACATTGAAAATAAGTCATGTTTTTTGGTTACATGATTGGCTTCAATAACAGTGGCAAACACAGGAAATCCGTGCTTTGTGTTAAGGGACAGGTCAAAGTTGTTCGTGTATATCCCTGTAACCTCCTGGGGTTTGAAAAATAAAGGAAAAGATTAACATGATGACTCAATCAGAACAGCTTATATAACACTAGCCTTGAAATATAACTTAATAAGAATAAAGATAAAGTCATACAATTTCTTCTCCTGGTCGTGCACAATCAATTAAATCATTCAACAGTATCACTTCTTTGTATCTTGGCAGCCGACCAGCTGGTACAATGCCAGGGCTCTCTTGGAGAGTAAGCTTCTGGTAGTTTCTGTAAACTGTCTGAAATAACATTTTATAACATTGTCAGTTTGCCTAGTTGCCACTTCATTTAGTAAAAGACAATTAGTACCAGAGTTTCACCTGTTCAATGTTGACAGAGAAAGGCCCTTTTGACTGGCACTCCGGACAAGAACCAACCTTGACTTCTGAATATGAATTCTGGAAGAAAGGTCCCAAAATAGCCCCACATTTGTTACAGTCGTACTTGACCTGTTGCAATTGAGGAAACACCCCAGAACGTCGAGTCACAACTCCCCCTATGCGAATCATGGTGTTCAGATGGATCTGCCTGCAAAGCAACATGAGAACAAACTATAGTCTCAGATCTCAACTATCACAAAGTCAGAAACACTCTGAAAATCATAACCATATTTCACCTTATGTTACGTATCTGGTCATAAACTGGTAAGTTGGTGACACGAACATATATATTTTGGTGAATCTGCCTATAGTTTGGATGCAAGTCAAACACAACTTTGTTAGCAACTTCCTCCATGACCTCAAGGACGGAATGAGGAGCATCCGCCAGCCAGATGGCAATATTTGGGAGGATATAAATAAACTGCTTGTAGTCAATCTCAAGGCTGCATTTATTGACTGCACATAAAGAATTTAGAGACAAATTAAGAACACGTTGCTATCATGACAAGCAAATTGATTTTACCGATTCCAAAACTATATGCAGTAAAAATTGACAAGCAAATGAAGGAAAATAAAATCCACCTGACACCATCTCGTTAATTTGTCGGAGATACTCAAAATCCCCATGTTCGCTCTTAGGATTCACATATGTAAGCAAAAACTCCTTGAACTTCTTCCCAATGAATCGACGGACTTCATCCCTAGTAACCCATTCTCTAAGTGTTCCCTGAACCCGGTACATCTCAAACTCACCATCTTCATTATCATCATCCTACATTTAAGACACAAGCTTCAGTAACCTTAGTAAATATCAAACTCGAAGTTTGCTTCCTATGTGTTGCGGTGAAGTTTACCTCGTAAGGGTCATCCTCAGTTGCATCAGTCATAGGCACGTCATCTCTAGAGTTCCCCCTCTGCGACCTGCCTGGTGAACTCTGCATCCCGTCAATATCATCGAAACTTCTTGACATGGTGGGAGGTCTAAAGTCAGCTCTAGTTCGTTTCGAAGGTCGATAATTGTCATCCTCGGCATCTGTAATGAAAATGATGCAATCGTGTAATTCTCGTTAGCTTAAGCACCCAAACATCCAATTAAAGGTGGGAATCCAACAACTTTCATTTGAAACTGTCATAAACTATGAGGAAGGCAAGTTGGGAACCTGGCTCTAGGGAGCCAAAAAGATATGAAGTAATTTTTTTTTTGGCATAATTCCTACCTAAGAAGCTCCAAAATTCAACTAGGTCTAGGGCATTTAGTGGACAGAACCAAAATCCTAAACAGAAGCAAACGCATACAAGGCCAACTGAAAGTAAGAATATTTGAAATAATGAAATTCAATTCAAAAGTAGATGATTTCATCGAAAACCTTGATCATGGAGAAGTTGGGGAAGCTTGCGCTGAGAGGCAACAGCGGTGCGATTGTCTCTAGCCTCGAGTTCCAACTCAGCAGCCTGTCGATCAGCCATGATTTGATCCAAGTCCCTCTCATCCTCAAGAGAATCGTCCAAGCCCAGAGACTCGTAGTGGTCATGCTCCTCCATTCTCCGATAATCATCCATGTAGTTGTCATTGAAGAGGTCCTCTCCATCTACTTCTTCCTCTTCCACATCTACATCGTCTCTGATGATTTCCGGATCCACCGATGCCTCGTCGTCCTCCTCCGAGTAGTTCTGACTTGTGGTTATAGGCAGCTGATCGGTGTTGAAGCCCGCCGATGTTGGGGAATCAGGTGTCGACACCGATGGATGACCGTTGCCGTTATCGGACGGTAGTGGTGATTCATCGCCTGGCAGATCACGGGTTCCACCGGCACCGGAACTGCTATCCGTTTCCCCATTTCTCGCCATTTTCCCAGACGACAACTTTGTTACAGTACTCCACAACAAATTGAGGCGTTGCGCTTGAGCATTAGGGTGGAATACATACTACTCTGGCTTTGGCGGGAGAATTTGGCGCCAACAACTACCAGTGCAATGTGGCATATACGTCATCGGCACCTACACGTCAGCAGGAACCCACATTTAAAGGTAAGAAGCAAAAAAGAAGTGCAAAATCTTCCCTAAAAAAATTTTGTATGGTGATGAGGCGAAAATCGACACGTCCTCACATCAAGTATATTCAGGTAGACTTATTAACTCATGTCGATCTGCTACTCTAAGTCGGCCTACTATTTCAGGCCAGCCTACTACCTCAACCACGTCTATTATCTCATGACTTGAGCGCCGGAGTGTTTTTTTTCCGTAGTTACAACTCTGGGCCTCTAAAGTTACTGATTCATGCAGGTTTCAGCAACAGATTTACAACCTCTCTATGCGGATCAACCTTTTGATCCAAATGGCAAAATCACTCGTTCGTCATTTAGCGCTAGAGGAAGGGCCAACCATGCCTTATTTCCATCTTCTATCCGTTTTGCCACACATTTGAGCGCCGAAGGATTCTCTTCGCAGCAATAGCTTCGAGACTTTAAGCGGTGTTTGTCATATGTAGTTTTTTTGGAAACGTTATCTCTGCCAACAAACTGCATTCGTGTAATACGTTGACAGTGTTACCTATATTCGGGTCATCTCTAATCCAGACGAAGATTCGACTTCGTCGCTTGGCCATAAATGAATGTAAAATTCATCATATACAAAGGGATTACTCGAGGTGTGTCCTCAAAACGGTGACCTTGGCAGGCTCTAAGTCATAACCATATCCCAACAAAGGACGTGCCATGTTTTTCACTAATGACCTCAGCAGTTCTGAGTGTCTCTCCAATGAGGGGCCAAAAATGGAACATGTTTTCGTCATAACCTTGGCAGGTCCGAGGTGCGTCTCAATGGTAGACACTGGACATATTTTCCATTGGTGACCTCGGAAGGTCTGAGTGTCTCCCCAACAAGTGGGCAAAATAGAATAGGTTTTCCTTCATAACATTGGCATTGATAGCATCAACAAGTCTGAGTGTCTTTCCAACAAAGGGGCAAAAGGAACAGGTTTTTCGCCATAACCTTGGCATGTCCAAGGTGCCTCTCAACAGTGGATGCGAAACAAGCTTCTCACATGGCCTCGACAGGTTTGAATGTTATCCACAACATGGGAATCAAGTTAGACAGTTTAAACTCATCCAACTCATACAAGAGTCTGAGGTGAGAAATTATCCTACAATGGAATTTACAACAGAACAAACCTCCTCATCTCGGACAAGAGATATAAAAGGGTCAAAGTTTCTAATTTGACAATGAAACAAGTTTTCTAAACTTGAAATACAATGTAATAAGCCACCAAGTAAGGCCACCTAGGCCTCGAGCAGAGGTCAGCTCGGTATTGAGAGAAGATCATCTAGGCATCCGAATAAGGTTATCTCAGTGTCAAGCAAGACTTTACGAAGCCTCCAAGTGGGGTCACTTGGCCTCGAGCGGAGGTCAGCTCATCGAGTCAAGTGAGACTTGATGAAACATGCAAGTAAGGTCACTCCGTCCTTGAGAGGAGGTTACCTCAGCCTGCAATGCACGTCATCTCTTCAACGTCAAGTAGGCCTTAACGACACCTTCAGTGGGGCCACCTCAGCCTCCGAAAGAGGTCATCTCGGCTTCTAGGAGAGATCATCTCTTCAACGTCAAATGTGTCTTACACAACCTCCAACGGAGGTTATCTCTTCATGTTCAAGTAGGTCTTGACTACAACAAGTCTTAATCATCTTTCAAGACATGGAATCTTGGCAAAGTAAATCTTTCGAAAGGAAAGTGACCAGAAAGATCTACTTTACCATTCAAATTACAAAGGCAGATTAAGAGGCATCTGATGAGCCAAAATCGACACGCTCTCAGAACCATTAAGTATATTCAGGGTGGCCTACTACCTCATGTCGGCCTACCTCCTCAGGTCAACCTACTACCTCAGGTTGGCTTACTACCTTAGGACGACCACAATAGTATGTGCACAAAAACCATGCCAAGCCACCTCGGCTCGGCCAAGACAGCTTCGCCATGCACAACGACACGTGTCGCCATATTATTGACACTTGGTCAACATGCATAAGCAGGTCAGGACACGTGGTAACACCTGATAGTCCCTAACATACACTAACCAACAAAGCATATAAAAACAATTATCACCACTAGACAAAAAAGAAAAAAGGTTTAATACATTAAATACCAAAAATAGAACAACTCGTTACTGACTTGAGCGTCAGAGAATTTCTCCCGAAGTAACAACTTTGGGCCTTTAACACTGCTGATTCTTGCAGGTTTTAGCAGCAGATTCACACTCTCTACATGGATCAACCTTTCGATCCGAGCGGCGAAATCACATATTCACCATAAGCAATTTTCCCTTAACGCAATTATTGAGAGGAACATCTAACAGCAAGATAAATTTGAAAAAGAAAGAAATTTTAGTTTAAATGCCACACAAAAATCACCAAATATAAAGAAAAACACTTGTTTAACTATTGAAAATATAGTCTCATATCGTCCACTTTGAGAAAAATATATGAGTTATATGAGAATGAGGTACCACCACCTACTCCCGTAAGATTTTGAGTGGATATGTGACTCACGTCATATTATCCTCAGTTTCAACATGGTATTAGTACATATTTAAAATGTGGACTCACACCTTGCTTGATCCATGGTTAGCCATTTGTTGTCTCCCATCACCTAAGTCCGAATGTTCATGTCTGACTTGTGGTCTGTGATTGAGGATGAGTTCTAAGACGTGTGTGTATGTCAAGCCACGTTTCCACATGATGTCGGGTATTGAGAATATAGTCACACATCGCCCACTTTCAGAAAAATATAT
This sequence comes from Eustoma russellianum, assembly GCA_036186865.1. Lineage (NCBI taxonomy): Eukaryota > Viridiplantae > Streptophyta > Magnoliopsida > Gentianales > Gentianaceae > Eustoma > Eustoma russellianum. Next base: position 2,712,563 of record AP025062.1, read on the forward strand.
GGGTTATATGAAAATAAGGTACCACCACCCATTGCCTTTAGGTTTTGAGTGGATATGCACATCACCTGGTGTTAACCCAAGTTTCAACATTAACCCAATACCCCCTGGTTATCGAAATAACCTATAGGCCCTATCAAGCTTATTCCAACCTTTTTAGTGTTGACCCATATGTTTCTATACTAAAAATAAAATAGATTTTTCGTCAAAAGTAACAAAAATTATCAGTTTAGTTCAATTTAAGTGGATCATGTTATTTTGAGTTCAAAGCCACATAGATGTAAATGCAAAATAAAGTTCCAAATCTATAACTAACTGTGTATTTCTTTCGATATAGCTATATACTGCCAAACAATGCAAGAATTTAAGACACTAAAGGGTGACTAGACTTTGAACCATTTAGATATACACGGGTTGAATCGACATGTTCTAGAGAAGAAATCAAATAATCACTTAATTCTGCCACACAAGATCGATATCCGTTGGTTCCACTCTTGTATTTTGTTGGAGGAATTGATAGTTTTTATACAAGTCAATGATTCACTTCGTAACAAAATGTTTTGACATAAATAATTCATACGTAAACAATAAAGTATAATTTAATAGGTCACAAATTCCCTAGATACTTGCGATATTTTACGTTTTCGCAGCCATTCAAACAATGTACATCTTACTTTTTCATAGAGAGGGGTATACTAGAATCAAACTTTTTATCCTTTGTGATATAAAGGTATTGTTTATCTGTCGCTCACCCTCCACAGAGCCTAGCGAAAGCTTTTGCTGTCGTTGTGATATATTGGATATGCGTGGTTGTTGTATCATAAAGAATTAATACCTTTAACAAATAAGAAGTCACTAGAAGATATATAATAATATATAAGTAGTGAAAGAAAAATACTCATACTTCCTTCGCGTATGGGAAATGTTGATCAAACCGTGGTGCAACTGGTATGGTTAAAGAAAACCCCTAATTATAAGATTGCAGGAGTAAATACAAGAGATTGTATTTATCAAATTCAATACCGAAGGTTCTAATAGTTATACTACAACAACATTATCTCATTGCGCTTCCGCATATGACATGGTATAGAAGATCGGATATACACATCTATATCCACGTGTTAGAAACACACCAATGTTGTTTTCCGATAATCCATAATGATACGTCAAGTTATGTCGTCCAACTGCTACTTCACAATATAAGAATTGCAACCAATTTAGTCAATTATCTATTTTAGCTTAAACATAAGAATTTTATTGAACGACTAGTTAATACTCTCATACACAATAAAATTGCTGAGATTGTTGTGGAGGGATTTGGCTAAACTATCACTCAAAGAATGTAGATTTCTTAAAGTAAAAAAAAAAAGGAAGGTAAAAGGGAATTGTGGAGGGATTTGGCTAAACTATCATTAAAAGAATGTAGATTTCTTAAAGTAAAAAAAAAAAAAAAGGGAAGGTAAAAGGGAAAAGAAAGAGAGGAAAAAAAAAAGCGTTATGTTCCTTTCGGCTTTTGGACAAAAATTGTGCAACCTGTAAAAGTGCCCTTAAGCTTTTTCACCCAGTGAAAAAGGCAGACCAACGTGCATGCCATTGTCCTTTGAAGAAGACGAACTGAAGCTTCCTGATGATACTACATGTAACATGTGCAACGGTAACCATGCGTCGCATCGCATATATTACTTTTCATTATGTATTATGTAATTTGACACGTAAATTCCTTTCAAAGATGGAAATGTTTTTCTCTTTTGAAATTTAATGAATGAATAATCCAAAAATACAAGAAGAATATAAAAAGAATCCGTTACAAGAAAGTGTAGTATAAAGTCGTGTACATCTAATAGCAAAGTGATCCGATCTCTTCCTAGATTCTAGACAAATGCGAGAACCTAGTACACTTGGAATGCAAAAAAAGAGAAAAAAGAAAGTTAAAACAAAGTGTTTTATATGTATAATATAATACATGCATATGTCCTACATATACATATACATACATATATATTCATATATGTGCATATGGTTTTGTGAAGGTTCGCACCGTTGAGTAAATATATGCGAGAATACAACAACAAAAACATTATCTCATTGTTTCCCGTCTATGCCGGTCTATGCCGGGTATAAGTAAGGAAAATTCTCGCTATTTTTTACCCTGTGTGATGTTAATGGATGACTATCATATCGCAGCATGATCGTTGAAACACAGAAAAATAAGTGCAAATAAAAGGGTAGACACATAACGTAATAATTTTAGTGGTAAAAACTTTTACTTTTTTGCTCAGGGGAAATGTTATTCAGGGTTTTTTTTTTTTTATGTTAATCATCTCCATGCGCCAAAACTTTATTCTTCCTTCGCTCTCAAGTAATCATTTTCCACATTCCATCTTAATTCTGATAACTTCAAAATTTCATTAAATTATAAAACTAAAACACGTAGCAGAGCAACAGCCAAAACGAACATTTAAGATAGAACTATTAAAATATATTATACAACATGTTAGTCTGCTTCTTTTCAGGAGCATTGCAAAATTTTTCTCTTTTCACTAAGATATTTGTCTACTTTCCAATATGACTAGCTTTTATATTCACATGACATATTTTATAGGATCGGTAAGGCTAAGTCAGCATCTCATGACATGATATAACGGTTACACAATATCATTTTCAATTTCAACACTCCTTTTAGCATAACTTTTAAGATGGAAAGAATTTGAAATTCAATCAAGTTAGTTAAAAATCACAAAGTATTTATCTTCCAAGCATAACTTTTAAGATGGAAAGAATTTGAAATTCAATCAAGTTAGTTGAAAATCACAAAGTATTTATCTTTTTATAGAAGTTCATTTTTGTCAATAACAGTTTTATTTCTACCTACAGCGTTTTCTGTTTATCTACAATGATTTGATATGACTTCTAACGGCTATAAAGGTAATAACTAGTTACTTGGTCTGCTCGGATATATGTACAGTAAAAGTTTAAGTTATTATATACATGACTAAGTGTTACAGCTGGGCCTTAACTTTGCTGTCTGGCTTGTGCTTCATCTCGTTACATCGGTTTAGCACATCTTTATTTTAGCTCAGCTTTGCTCCCTTTCTTCATCTCAGTTACTCTTAGTTATGTGCTCCTATTCACTTCAGCTCTTCATTACTCTGCCTTGATCACCTCATCACGACATTAATACTTCGTCAGTTTAGTGTAGCTTCACATTGTCTGGTCTTACTCAGCTCAGCTCAACTAGACTGACTTACTTCATCCACTTGTCTTATTTCCCCAGCACGGCCACTACTATGTTTAGGTCGGCGCACCTCGGCTGAGTCGGTACATCTCGGCTGAGCTTGTTTATACAATAACAAAACTGGTTAGTATACAAAGAATGCTAACATAATTAAGTGAGAAACATTTGATGATATACATACTCAGATCTATACTTAATTAATAATTTTGTGTCAATAAAGTTGAAAACACTACTTTAATATATAGTCGCCTAACACTATGAATAAATGGCTAAATTACTAAAGATGCCCGTAGCTTTACTGGCACAGTATCCTTTTATCGCAAGACTCAGATTCGCGTATCCTTTAAAAAAAAAAAGTAATTATTTCTTCTGTTGTCTATATGTACGCAATGCACATGTAATGCAATACATGATTGTATCCGAGTTTGCATGTGCTTACGGACATAGAAACCTTCATCAGCTTCAGCAAATTTAGTTGTCTGAATATATCTCATACACGACTTTGGGAGCTTCAACACATCCTTCAAATCAGGAATACACAGATTATTCTTCAAGTTAACATGAAGGGTATCAATGGAATGAAGCAGTTCCTCTGTAACATAGGTCGCATCGCGAAAGCCAAATCAGTTGCCATCAAAAGCAAAGCAGATGCAATGAGAGCTCGACTTCTACTGCTGTCTTTAATGTTGTCTAAAAATCCCAGAAAGACGCTGGAGCCTTCTCAAGGGCTCGATGAAACTGCCCACGAGATTCAGCCGCCGCCTGTAGACACCGATCAGCTAATACTGGAGAGTGAGGATGATAAATACCCTGATTTTACGCACTCCTTGTTTGAGGAGGAGGATGATGATGAAATGTATCTCGGGGATCCTAATGAATCTGTGGTTGATCTGGTACGAGGTTCGAAAGAGGAAGAAGGAGAGGTGTTTAGCCTTGAAAAAGAGATTGATCATGTTGCTGATTTGTTTATACTAAAGTTCCACAAGAACATGAGGATGCAAAAGCTGGAGTCTTTCAAAAGGTATCAGCAGCTGCTGGAGAGGAGCGCCTAGGTTTACTCCTTTTGATTGTTTGTAGATTGATAATTGTTTTCTGTCAGAGTTTTGTATGACTTTGATTCAGAATAATTTGGATTATAATTGGTCCAAATATACATAACAAAAACATTATTCAATTGCCTTAGAGATTCCCGCTTATGACGAAGTATGTGGGTCGGATATACGTAACCGTACCTATGTGTTAGACACATACCGAAGTTGTTTGTCGATGACCCATAATGAAAATTGCGTCAAACTGTGTAGATCAAAACTAGATTTAGTGCAAATGATTCTCTAACTACAAGGATGAAAAGGAAATTATGGAAGAAAACAAAACTAGGATGTTTTGGGATTGTTAGCTAGGGTTCTTGTGTAGATTGTTGAGCCGATCCCAAGTTGTTGGGCCGAACCTGCCACTAGATTCTTGAATCAGGTCAAAGCAAATATGTGTTTCTTTTTTCTTTTAATACATGCTATAATATGTGTAACAACATGGTGAAGGTACATAGCATACATGTAATACATATCAAGTACATAAAACACATACACACGGAATAGGATGAAATGCTGGAAGAATTAATTTATCAGATAATTAATTAATTAATTAATTTTTAATTAGAATATATTATTTCAATTAATTGGGTTGTAAGTTATTTTAGGGATAAGTTATTTTCCATAAAGTCATTATTATAAGTTTTAGAGTCTAAATTTATAATAATGAAAAGTTAAGGGTTTAGCTTGGTCATTAAGTTGAAGACTTGTCTATTAATAGATAAGGTACAAGACCAAAAAATTTAGCTCTCATTTAACATTAATGTTTAATTAGGCTCTTCATTCTCGGTCTCCAACGCCAAAATTGAGAGAATTAGGAATATAGTTTTAGCCAAACAACCCAAAAAGTGTAAGAATTTTTTTTTATTTATTTTTTGATAGAAACCATTTGTGGAGGCTAGCACTATCTATACCGTTGTTTAAATTTCGTCGTAGCATTTCGTATCCATGGATACATCTAGAGGGATCACACCTGGGATCTTTGGTGAATCAAAAACGTCACGAGCATGGTAAAAGATATAATATTTTTTTTAGAAGAAAGTTTTATGTGACAACATACCCTATAGTTTTGTTTTTTCTGCTATACACATCATCTCAAAACTAAACAACAAATCCATAAGTTGAAATAAATATACATCTACAAAGCTATGACATTCCCAAGTAGTTGATAAATCATACCAATGTGACAACTATTTTAACCACTATCTCTTCAACCATATTTTTGGAGACAAACATCCTGAATTAGACATGCTTAGCAGCAGTTGCCAAAACAGTCTATTGCACGAGACTTCTATGAGTATTCATCACCTTAAGCAATGACATCGTGGATTTTAGAGTTATGCACACCCCCACGCATAACTCGAATAAAAATAAGTGGCAATTATAAATTTTTGTCTGAGCTTTCGTTGTTACGTAATGAAATCTGTAATAAGGTGAGCCTGTTTAATAATAGAAAGACTACCACTTTATATCTCCTTTTGTATTAAAACATAAATGATAACTTAGTTAATTTTATTGGGTTTGCTCTGTTGAAAAGGCGATACATTAATGTAGGGATTGTGTAAGGATTGTGTGTATATTTGACTATATTTGGTAGGAGTGCTAGTCTAGGGATTACAATATTTGACTATAGTACTAGTCTAGGGATTACATGAAGATTTGGTAGGAGGCTTGATGGTGATGTTTTTCTTCCTTGTAAACAGAGGCGTATAGGTGTATATAAGAGTGAACAATTGTAACAATTCAATACACACAAAAACTTCTCTGCCAAAGTTGTGCATTACAAGTTAACATGGTATCAGAGCTTCTTTGATCCAATACAATAGTTTTTTGTAATTTCTTTGGCTCAGAAAGTATCATCATCATCGCCATAGTACCTTTCCTAGCCTTCGACTTATCAAAACAAGTACCTGTTCTTTTGGCTCAGAGTATTTCACCACTGCCAACGTATTTTTTCCAACCCCGTGCCATACCTGTCTCCAGTTCATACCAACCGAGAGCTGCAAGACAAAATACACCATGTCAACAAGTGCAGAATCTGTCCCAGAACAATCAAAGCCAACAGTTACCTTGCCCGAAGGTTTCGACTTCAGTGAACAATTTGCTCTTTTTCTGCAGAGCAAGATGAATCCAAGCCCACCAGTGACCAAAATGGACAACTTGGTGATCAAAGTGAAATTAAATAGTAACAATTATCCTTTGTGGTGCAATCTAATGAAGAGAGCACTTCTAGGCAGAGGAATGAGTGCCCACATAACAGGGACTTCTCCAATCCCACTACCAACTGATCCGGCTTATCCCAAATGGGAACAAGAGGATCAACTAGTGTTTACATGGTTGATCGATAACATCGAGGATAGCCTGGTCAGCAACGCATCCAGGTACCCGACGGCAAAGGGACTATGGGATGGTCTGGCCATCACCTATGGTTCGGGCAGTGACAATATTCAAGTCTTTGACCTCCACCGTCAGGCCAATTCTATCAGACAAGGGGACCAGCCACTTGATGAGTGCTGGAGAAAACTGCAGGACTTATGGATGCTTATTGACATCAAAGAACCAAACCCTATGGAATGTGAGAAGGATATCAACGTATTCAATAGGAGGGTTCAAGAACACAGATTGTACCAGTTACTTACTGCAGTAAGTGACAAATATTCATCTCTCAAACGGGATCTTCTGAAAAGGGAACCTCTGCCTTCAGCAGAGGTTGCATATAACGAAATACGCAGATCAGATGTCAGGGACGGAGTATTGTTAGAACATCCTCCCTCAGGTCTACCATCACAGGGAGTTGGATTCGGACTGACCACCAAAGGGCCAGTCCATCGGAGTAAAGGGCCAGGAGAACTTATCAAAATCCCTCAAGGCCGTGGAAAGGGACGAGGGACAACCTCTCAGTCCGGGAATCCATCATCCCGAGAGGAAAAGAATAACTTGGTTTGCAGCCACTGCGGGCAGCGGCGGCACACGGTGGAGCAGTGCTTCAAGCTCCATGGTTTCCCAGACTGGTGGGAAACACACAAAGCAGCACTAAAATTGCAAGAAAAAGGGAAGGTGTCCATTGCAAAAACATGCGGTGAACAGGAAGATGGCACCCATGGAAATGGCGGAGAAGAAGAGGAGCATCATATGAATATTCCAGAAAACAGCGGGTTCCAAGGAGGTAGAAAGGGGGTGGGTGAAAACCCTACCCCCTTTCCCATCTTTATAACAATAATTTACACTTTAACCCCCCAGTCCCTCATAATATTGATAATCAGCCCTCCATAAAAGCAAAAAATTCGAGTTTGACCTCCCAGTTCCACCTCAGCCCAGATATGCCCCAGCAGTTAGCCAAAAATCCAAATATACCCTCCATAATTCCAAAAATTGCCAGACCAGCCCTTGCATCCGCGTGTATCGCTCACTCACCACTGAAATCACCCCATTGGATATTTGATTGCGGTGCCACGGACACTATGACTTATGACCCTACAGACTTTACCACTTTTACCCTTCCACAAAAGGAATCTATTGAAACAGCCAATGGTCAAATTGTACCTGTGTCTGGAGGAGGGACTATACCAATTACCCCTCAAATAACTCTATCCAACTGCTTATATGTTCCGTCCTTGTCTAATAAACTTTTGTCTATTAGCCAACTCACTAAAACTCTTGACTGTGTTGTACTCATGTATCCTACCTTCTGTTTATTGCAGGACATTCATACGAAGGAAATTATTGGACGTGATACTGAGAAAGGAGGTTTGTACTATGTTGATACGGTGGCGCTACAGGTACAGTCCAATCTTGCCACCGGCTCGGTCTCCCGCCAGTTATGGCTTTGGCATCGGCGGTTAGGGCATACCTCTTTCTCTTACCTTCAGAAATTGTTTCCAAATTTATTTCCAAATAATGTACCCTTACCTACTTGTGAAACTTGCCTCCGGGCCAAACAACCTCGGGCGACTTATCGATCTAATCATACACGTGTCAGTCATATGTTTGATTTAGTCCATTCAGATGTTTGGGGACCTTCTCCGGTCAATACACCTCTTGGCTTTCAGTATTTCATTATTTTTGTTGATGATTATTCTCGTATGACATGGATTTATCTTCTTAAGCACAAATCTGAAGTTACTTGTCGCTTTGTAGAGTTTTATAAAATGATTCAACATCAGTATCACACCTGTATAAAAATTCTTCGATCCGATAATGGTGGAGAGTACATTGATGGGGGGTTACAACAATTCCTTCGAGAAAACGGCCTAATACATCAAACTTCATGCCCAGGCACACCTGAACAAAATGGCGTGGCTGAAAGAAAAAACCGCACTCTTCTTGAAATGACGCGTGCAATGATGTTTGAGTCAAACGTCCCACCGAGTTTTTGGCCCGAGGCAGTTGTCACCGCAGCCTACCTCATCAATAGACTTCCCACGTCTACCCTTCACCACAAAACCCCTATCCAAACCTTATCCTTACAAACCACCATTCCCTCAATCGAAACTTTACCTCCTAAAGTATTTGGATGCACTGTCTATACCCATGTTCCTCGCACCCAACGTCATAAACTAGAGCCGTGTGCAGAAAAATGCGTATTTGTTGGCTACTCCTCAACCCAAAAAGGGTATCGATGTTACAACCCTCGAACCCGAAAAATTCTTGTCACCATGAACTGTGTCTTTGTAGAAACTGAGTATTATTACGAAACCCATACCAGGGAACAGGGGGAATCCTTGACCAATGGTTCCCTACCATGGCTTCCGGGATTGACTGAGTCAACAGGGCAAGTAGGTGACGCCGACAGTACCACCCAACCAGCAGATGTACAGACCACTTCTCACGTGCAGGTCAATAATGGTCCCTCGATGAATACCCCTCGACAAACAGTTGGTAACACTGATACAACAACTGATACACCTAATTTACTATCATCTGTTTTACTTACTGAACCCGTGTCTGAAATTCATGACTACCACTTGACTGATCCAATTACTGATATTGTGGAAGACGGCTCTAACAATATTATGCAGGAACCGGTTCGGGTGCTACCACCCAGACCAAATCGAGGAGGGCCCCCAAACAGGTACTCACCCACTAAGCTGGCAAAAGTCTCAAGATATCCTCTTCACTCAGTTAGGAGGAGTGTCTCCAAGAATGCAAGAGCATTATTTACTTCATTGTGTTCAGAAGTGTTGCCCCACACAGTGGATGAGGCAGCCCGCCAACCAGAATGGAAGGCTGCTATGGATACTGAGATGGACGCATTGAAAAAAATAAGACATGGGAAAAGTGCATCCTCCCACCAGGAAAGAAGGCAGTAGGATGCAGGTGGGTCTTCACAGTAAAGTACAAAGCAGACGGAAGCATCGAGAGACGTAAAGCAAGACTAGTAGCCAAAGGGTACACACAAACCTACGGGATTGACTATTCTGAGACTTTCTCTCCCGTAGCACGAATTGATACAATCAGGGTATTACTCTCAGTTGCTGCTACAAAAGACTGGCCCCTGCATCAATTTGATGTTAAAAATGCTTTCCTACATGGAGACTTAGCAGAGGAAGTATATATGGATCCTCCTCCAGGTTTCTCAACAGGATTTCATAATGGAGAAGTGTGCAGACTATATAAGGCACTGTATGGACTGAAGCAATCACCACGTGCATGGTTTGGACGATTTACAGCAGTAATGAAACAGGATGGATACCAACAAAGCAATGCGGACCATACTCTGTTTATTAAGCAAAATGGAGAGTTAGTAACATGCCTCATTATCTATGTCGACGACATGATCATTACCGGGAGTGACAAAGAAGAAATTGAGAGACTCCACGGATATCTGTTCACAAAGTTTGAAATGAAAGACTTGGGAGGGTTAAAGTATTTTTTGGGAATTGAAGTATTGCGATCGTCATCAGGTATTTATATCGCCCAAAAGAAGTACATTCTGGACTTACTGGCTGAGGTCGGAATGTTGGATTGTAAGCCGGCAACTACACCAATGGTTGTGAACCACAAGTTAGCAATCATAGACGGAGCACCGAGTACAAATAAGGAGCAATATCAGAAGTTGGTAGGAAAGTTAATTTACCTATCTCATACCAGACCAGACATAGCATATCCGGTAAGTGTAGTGAGTCAGTTTATGCACAATCCCCAAAAACATCATTTAGATGCTATTATGAGAATCCTCCGGTATTTGAAAGGCACTCCTGGACGAGGGTTGATATTTCATAATCATGGACATTTAGATATAGAGACGTACACTGATGCTGACTGGGCTGGCAGTCAGAGTGACCGGAGGTCCACTTCGGGATATTTCACACTAGTTGGAGGAAATGTTGTCACATGGAAAAGTAAGAAGCAGAAAGTGGTGGCGTTATCAAGTGCAGAGGCAGAGTTTCGAGGAATCGTAAAAGGTATAACTGAGGTATTATGGTTAAACAAGTTGATGACTGAGCTCGGTCTCCAAGTACAGTGTCCAATTAAAATAAAATGCGATTCAATTAGTATTTCATCAAATCCGGTTCAACACGATCGAACCAAACATGTAGAAGTTGACCGACATTTCATTAAAGAGAAACTTGAGAGGGGACTCATAGAGCTTCCATTCGTGCGCTCTGAGAATCAGCTAGCTGACATACTGACCAAGGCAGTGGGTGTCCAAGTGTTTGAAAGTACATTAGCCAAGTTGAATATTAGTGACCCCACTATTCAACTTGAGGGGAAGTGTTGAAAAGGCGATACATTAATGTAGGGATTGTGTAAGGATTGTGTGTATATTTGACTATATTTGGTAGGAGTGCTAGTCTAGGGATTACAATATTTGACTATAGTACTAGTCTAGGGATTACATGAAGATTTGGTAGGAGGCTTGATGGTGATGTTTTTCTTCCTTGTAAACAGAGCCGTATAGGTGTATATAAGAGTGAACAATTGTAACAATTCAATACACACAAAAACTTCTCTGCCAAAGTTGTGCATTACAAGTTAACATGCTCAAGATTGTATATGATTTGACTTGGAAATTATCACATGTTACATGTAGTTTTGACACTACCATATGCCGCAATCATAATATCTATAATGTCGTACACAATGGTTTGTTCAACAATAATACATTTTCACGATGTTTCAAACTCTCCAACCAAAACTTCTTAATGTTGTTAAACTTAATCAACCATGTAAAAGTTCATTCTAAGAATTGATTGTGTGGTTCAAGGTAAATTTCAACAATGTCGTACATAACATCCATAAGATAGAAAACATTGAAAGGATAGTTCTCGGTGCACTAACATTCTGTGTCTGCGCAATGTCTAAAAAAAGTCAAATCACTTTGTAATATGATATACAAAATCTTATTCTACACTTTGTGTAATAGACTGTTCCGCATCTTTTGTACAGAAAGTTGTAGTTAAACGCGAAATCTAAACAATACTTGTTGTATTGATTTCTCCATAGAAGAAAATAGCTAATTCTTCAAGGTTTCTATATCGCATTGTTAAGATAGTCAAGAAGTTGTTATTTAATAGTTCAAATAGTGAGTGCTCTAATATAAATAATTAGATTAAAAAAAAGCACTATGCCTAAGTTTCTAAATTCTATAGTAAGTGCTCATTTAGGCTAAATGGCAAGGGAAAAACCTTGTGCTCATTTAGACTAAATGGCAAGCGAAAATTTTTAGATCTAACGATTGAGTATCGTTTATCAAATTTATGGGTCTCGAGTTCGATTCTCATCTCCAATTTTTTTATTAAAAAAAGACTAAATTAAAAAATTTAATGTCTTATTGAAACATCATTATGTTGTTTGTCCTTTCCTCAATATATCCGCCTGCCCAAAAACTTGTCAAGCAAATGATCCGTTCTGAATAGATCTACGCCGTCAAAAGTTTAATCTAACGGTGCTTAGCATCACAACCACGTCACTGCATTTGGACTTGCGCAGCCGCTTCGTCGTAAGTGGTAATCTCTTCCGATTTCTAAAATCTTAGTAATTCCGTAGCGGACCGCTGCCCTCCGAGCACACCAAAATCGCCAGAAGATCGACGGAAACAATGTTGCCGCCGGAGCTCCAACCCCGGTCTTTCCGACCCTACGTCGCATCGTCTACCAGTGCCAATTCTTTCTTCACTCCTTACTCCGGTGGTTACAGTCCGGAACCCAACCCTAAAATTAGCCCCAATGCTTCTTCATCGTTCTACTCCGGCGCGGGCGGTAGTGGTCGTCGCAGCTCATCTAATAGATCGTTGAAGAACTCCCGGTTTTCGTCATCAACTTTTGCTCACAACGCTAGAATCGCGATCGCTTTAGTGCCCTGCGCGGCTTTCCTGTTGGACCTCGGCGGAACTCCGGTGGTGGCCGCTGTTACTCTGGGGCTTATGATTGCCTATATTCTGGACTCGCTGAGCTTTAAGCCGGGGCCATTTTTCGCTGTCTGGTTCTCTCTAATCGCAGCTCAGATTGCATTCTTTTTCAGCTCCTCTTTAGTCGGCACTTTCAATTCAGTCGCCCTGGGAGTTCTGTCGGCGTTTACATGCGCAATTACAAATTTCTTTATAGGCGTGTGGGTTTCATTACAGTTCAAGTGGATACAAATTGAGTACCCCACCATAGTCCTGGCCTTAGAACGGTTGTTATTCGCCTGCGTTCCCCATGTTGCTACCTCTATTTTCACCTGGGCGACCGTCTCAGCATTGGGCATGGGCAACACAGCTTATTATCTAATGGTATACAACTGCGTTTTCTACTGGCTTTTCTCAGTCCCTCGGGTTTCATCCTTCAAAATAAAGCAAGAAGTGAGCTTCCAAGGCGGGGAGGTTCCTGAAGAAAATCTAATACTTGGACAGCTTGAGAGTTGTATTCATACATTGAGTCTCTTGTTTTTCCCGTTGGTTTTCCATATTGCTTCTCATCATTCCGTTTTATTTTCATCGGGTGCTGCTGTTTGCGATTTGTTTCTTCTTTTCTTCATTCCCTTTCTGTTTCAACTCTACGCATCAACGAGGGGTGCACTCTGGTGGCTTACAAAAAATGAGCACCAGATGCAGAGCATACGTGTGGTCAATGGTGCGATTGCTTTGGTTATTGTTGTTCTTTGCTTGGAGTTTAGGGTTGTGTTCCATTCATTTGGACGCTACATTCAGGTTCCTCCCCCTTTAAATTATCTGCTTATCACTGTTACTATGCTTGGCGGGGCAGTTGGTTCTTGCGCTTATGCTCTTGGAATGGTATCGGATGCTTTCAGTTCATTGGTATTTACTTCTTTGGCTGTCGTTGTTAGTGCTTCTGGTGCTATTGTCGTTGGGTTTCCCTTATTGGTACGTAGTCTTCTTCCGCTCTTGGCTTGGTTTTGCAATTAATCATCAGTACTTCTCTAATTCTCTTCTCGAGTAGAATTTGATTGAAACAGTATCTTTTCTCCTCCTTTGTACTTTTGCCATTTCTAATATCCTCTATTGATTGATTGATTGAAGCACCATTTGTCCCAGAAGATTGTTTATCAAGGCTTTACCTTTTTGAACTGGACACAAGAGTTTAGTGGTTGCTAGTAGAATTTCCTTAGCTGGGCAATTTTTCTGGAGTAAAAGACGGTGTGTAGACTTTAGAAGATCATAGATTCAGGCCTTCCAGCTGAAGTTCTGGATTTTCATGAGTTTAAGTCTGTGTTTTAAGGCAAAAATTGTGATGATTAACCTCATCACCGTTGGATCACGGTTTATGCATACGTGTATGGATTATATGACGTAAGAGTTGCAGCTAGCTAGACAATTGTCTATCTTTTTTGGCACAATCAACCTAAAATAGGTAATCATTTCCGGCTGAAAATTGAGCCTTAATGTGGTTCTTGGTAATTTGTCTGAAGGATCATCTTTTCCCTACCTATTTAGACTATATCAGATGGTTGAGGAGGGCTATTATGCCTTTGTTCTGTTGTGTGTTAGATATCCAAAAAATAGCTGTTTTTTCGTTATCGTGCAATTGTTATGTTTCATCTGTGGGCTTAAACTTGTCTGGTTGTGTGTTTTGATGTATTGCTTGGTTTTGCAGTTCATCCCTCTTCCATCAGTAGCTGGGTTGTATCTGGCTCGTTTTTTCACAAGAAAGAGTCTACCATCTTATTTTGCTTTTGTGGTGCTCGGTAGCCTTGTGGTTACCTGGTTTGTGATGCATAGTTACTGGGACCTGAATATTTGGATGGCAGGGATGTCTTTGAAGTCATTCTGTAAGCTGATAATTGGGAGTGTTATCCTATCAATGGTAGTTCCTGGTTTAGCTCTGTTACCACCGAAGCTTCATTTTATGACCGAGGCTTGTCTAGTTGGCCATGCTTTGCTCTTATGCTACATTGAAAATCTCTTCTTCACATATTCAAATGTGTATTACTATGGTTTGGAGGATGAGGTGATGTATCCTAGTTACATGGTCATCATGACTACTTTTGTTGGTTTGGCTCTTGTGAGGAGACTTTATGCAGATAGCAGAATCGGTTCAAAGGCAGTTTGGATATTGACTTGCCTATATTTGTCAAAGTTAGCTATGCTTTTTGTGGCATCAAAGTCTGTTCTGTGGGTCTCAGCCATTCTTCTGCTTGCTGTTTCTCCTCCAGTACTTCTATACAAGTATTTTCTGCATCTATCTCCAGATTTTTTTCTTGGTTTTGCGGTTTTTCCTTTCTACTTGGGGAGAGGGTCAGGGATTGGAAATGTGTATACTTTTAGTTAATAGGTAATAACATGGAAAGAGAATATTTTTTTGGGGCTATTTTGCAGGGATAAGTCAAGAATGGCATCGAAGATGAAGCCTTGGCAGGGATATGTTCATGCTGGTGTTGTAGCCTTATCGGTGTGGTTTTGTCGTGAGACGATTTTTGAGGCTCTTCAGTGGTGGCATGGTAGATCTCCATCCGATGGTCTGCTTGTGGGAACCTGCATTATCTTGGCTGGATTAGCTTGTATACCAATAGTTGCTCTTCACTTCTCTCATGTAGTGGTATGGCTCCTTTTCTTCTAACTTTCACAGGGTCAAGCTAATGACCAGTTTAAAATGAATTCTGAGTGTCTTATCGAACTGGTGGTTGTTTACCATGACTTGTATTCATAAAATGATGAAATATTAGAAAACAATGTCTGAATGTGAGTTGCGTCTGTTGGACTACTTCAATAATTAAGTGGTCCTTTTACTTAAAAGATTGTTTTGAATGTTGAAGGATTCTTAGAATATGGCCACTTAAAAGAAGCTTCTTTCCTCCACCTTGAAATAGTAAATTTTGCTGGCCCTAATGGTTTTGCCAGTTGCCTTTGTTACTTACAGAGCAGTTTTTGTTTGCTGCTCGCAGGCTGCCAAAAGATGGTTGATTTTGGTGGTAGCAACAGGTGCACTGTTTATACTCATGCAACCACCAATATCCATGTCATGGACATACCACTCTGATGTAATTAAAGCTGCCCGTCAAACTACTGATGACATCTCCATATATGGGTTTGTGGCATCAAAATCCACTTGGCCAGCATGGTTGCTTATTACTGCTCTTTTACTCACTCTTGCGGCAGTTACCTCTATCATTCCAATTAAATATGTTGTTGAGTTGAGAAGTCTGTATGCTATTTCAGTTGGAATTGCTCTTGGCATATATATATCTGCGCAGTACTTCTTGCAGACAGTAGTCCTGCATTTCCTGATTGTTGTCACCACGGTTTGCACCTCTATATTTGTAGTGTTCACTCATTTCCCTTCTGCCTCAAGTACAAAGATTCTGCCATGGGTGTTTGCTCTGTTAGTAGCTCTCTTTCCTGTGACCTACCTATTGGAAGGTCAGGTGAGAAACAACAGCAGCATTCTTGGAGACGGGGGAATTGGAGATTCTGGAGAGGAAGACAGCAAAATAGCTTCCCTGTTAGCTGTTGAAGGTGCACGGACATCTCTTCTCGGTCTATATGCAGCCATATTCATGCTTATCGCGCTTGAGGTGAAGTTTGAATTGGCTTCGCTTTTGCGAGAAAAGGTAAATGAAAGGAGTGGCATGCGACATAGTCTTTCTAGTCAAAGTAGTTCTGCCGGTGTACCTCCGAGGTTGAGATTCATGCAGCAGCGTAGAGCTTCTGTTATGCCAACATTTACAATTAAGAGGATGGCGGCTGAGGGGGCGTGGATGCCTGCAGTGGGTAATGTTGCAACTATAATGTGCTTTGCAATATGCCTCATTTTGAACATCAATCTTACGGGTGGCTCAAATCGTGCTATTTTCTTCCTGGCACCCATCTTGTTACTTCTTAATCAAGATTCTGATTTTGTTGCTGGTTTTGGAGACAAACAGAGGTATTTTCCAGTTATTGTTGTCATCTCTGGCTACTTGATAGTTACCGCAGTTTACAGTATATGGGAAGATGTGTGGCATGAAAGTTCAGGATGGGGCATAGAAATCGGTGGTACCCATTGGTTCTTTGCTGTCAAGAATTTGGCCCTCCTTTTAATGACATTACCAAGCCATATCCTGTTTAATCGCTTTGTGTGGAGCTTCACAAAGCGTTCGGACTCGGCACCTTTGCTAACTATACCCCTTAATCTCCCAGCAGTTGTGATAACTGATGTCTTAAAGATCAGAATATTAGGGCTTCTCGGCATCATATACTCATTAGCCCAGTTCCTAATATCCAGACAACAACATATGTCAGGTCTGAAGTATATTTAGTGACAACCCTGCATTTTGTAACCGTAGTTTGGTGAAGGATAGTCTGCAATTCTCAAGTGAGGTGAGAAAAAGGTTGCTGCCTTTTCTCTTATGTATGAAATATGAACCCTAGTAATTTGGTGATATTGCTGACAAGTTCTATATGGGGAAATACCAAATTTGATACATGTGGCTCAAGCCAAAGATGGAGAGACATATAGTAAGAGAATGAAGGATCGGTGTACTACATCAGAAGAGTAATCTGCTATTTTTTTTTTAATATACATTTTGGGATCAGAATACATTGTGTTTTTTCGATTGAGGTCTTCTTTGGAAGAGTGATTACGGTCGAAACTATGTAAGTTTGATTGTACATGTGATGTACCACAGAGATAGACTTGAATTTGGTTAAGGCGACAGCACTCTTAGCTTTCGTTTTAATATTAAATCGTTTATTTACCGGAAAAAAAAAAGAAATATTAAATCGTTTTCACCTAACAACAAAAAAAGAAAAAGAAAGACATCCTCGAATGACATAGGGGAAACTTTAGTGTTGAAGCAGCAAGAACACCTTGAGAAATGGCTAATATATATCGGCATGCTCCACACCATAACGACATTATCCCATTTGCCTTGGTGGATTCTGTCTATGAAGGGGTATGAGGATCGGATGTATGTAACTATACATATATGTTAGAAACACACAGAGGTTTTTTTCCGATGATCCATAATGATACGTCAAGCTAAGTTGATAAACTGACACTTCACAGTATAAAAAGAACAACTAATATATTGAGTTATTTTGTTTTATTCCATCATATTTTAAAGTCAAGGAAAAGTGTCATTGACTACACACTCTGCACTAAGTTAACCCAATTTTGAGTTACAAACATGGGTCTGAATATTCCCTTGCTCTCCACGGCTTCCATGAAGCATCCAACATTAACCTTGGAGCAAAAGGTCATTTCCTGACTTTGGACGTCTTCAGCGTCTCAGTATCAAGGAGAATTGTAAGGGATGCAAATCAGGAGTCCAGCAGCCTTCTAGGTTGGATAAGGACTTACGCAGTGATCCACATAAAGTGTCCGTTATAAACTAGGCCTTCAGCCTAGCAGCAGTGGAACACCCACACTATGCGTTTCCCTAGATTCGAACTCTTGATTTCTTGGAATAGATTTCAACCAGAGTAACAACTGGACCATGGGTGCGCATCCAACATTAACCTTTGTTAAGCTGATTTGCAGCAATTACCTTGAAGAAGTAGGATGCTGAATTAGAATCGCCGAATTGCTTGAATAATCATAATAACTTCCCTTGATATAAATGTAAAAAATGTAGCATTGACATCAAATATATAATTGTGGATGTGTGGATGAATACATTTAAAATGAAAATAAACACGCAAGATATGTTCATCATGTCAAAGTTTCTTCCTCTTGATGCTCCTCTTTAAATCTATTGAATTTCTCGGCTTATTAGCTAAAATCATACTACAAAGTACATCTTCTCATTACATTCCCGATCATCAGTTTTAACCTATCATTAACCTTTTCAAAAAAAGTAAAAAAATAAAAGGTATAATTGTGTCAAAGAACATAAAAAATGTTCTTTTTATAATTTAAAGAGCGTTGAGGAATTTCTAGTCAAAGAATATAGCGGCCAGATCCGCCCCAATTAGTTAATATGATGTGAGCCATTACCATATTAGCATATGAGCATAGTTACATGGTCATCATGTACCTTATATTATCAGGATCTCTTGTTTCGCTTCGTATTTTTTTTATTTTGTTCTTCCTTTCAAATTGTTTATGTTATTCTTACAATCTATACATATATATAACATACACATACTCATATATACATACACGGGAGTTGATAAAAACACTGTCAATATTAATGTAATGTTTTTATCAACTCCCGTGTATGTATATATGAGTATGTGTATGTTATATATATGTATAGATTGTAAGAATAACATAAACAATTTGAAAGGAAGAACAAAATAAAAAAAACACGAAGCGAAACAAGAGATCCCGATAATATAGGGTACATGATGACCATGTAACTGTGCTCATATGCTAATATGGCAATGGCTCACATCATATTAACTAATTGGGGCGGATCTGACCGCTATATCCTTTGACTAGAAATTCCTCCACGCTCTTTAAATTATAAAAGAACATTTTTTATGTTCTTTGACACAATTATACTTTTTATTTTTTATTTTACTTTTTTTGAAATGGGAAATGATAGGTTAGAACTGATGATCGAGAATGTAATGAGAAGATGTATTTTGTAGTATGATTTTAGCTAATAAGCTGAGTAATTCAATAGATTTAAAGAGGAGCATCAAGAGGAAGAAACTTTGACATGATGAACATATCTTGCGTGTTTATTTTCATTTTAAATGTACTCATCCACAATTATATATTTGATGTCAATGCTACATTTTTTACAGTTAGTAAAGATAAAAAAGTTTTACATTTATACATTTTTTACATTTAGTAAAGATAAAAAAGTTTTGGGTTAATTACCTTTAACACCCTTCATGTATAACATAATCTCCCTTTGCCCCCTTAATGTTTTAAAATACACCTTTAGGTACCTTTATGTTTGGGTTAAAGTGGGAAAACGCATTAAAATGTGACACGTGGCATTCACTTCCCATATAACGGTCATATCTTCATTCCCTCCATAAATTTACACAAAATGGACTAATATACCCCTTCCATACAAAGATTAAAAAAACGCTGCAGCAGACAAATTCATCGCATGCATCACTCCTTCTCTCCTACTCTTCTTCTCTACTTCGGTGTTGCTCTGCTTATTGCCTTCCTTCTTTTCTACTATTCTCGTGTTTCCTTCGGCAATGTCTCCGGCATCAAACTTTGATTCCGATCAACCTCAATCCAGCACTTTCAAAATCGGCAGCCACCATTTTAACAACGTCTCGATTTCGATTTATCCAGAAAGGGCAGCAGGGTGAGGCTCCTGCTCAAGAAGCTGAGAAAAAATTGCCCAAAGAACACAAGCAAACTATTCATTTGGATTCTTTTGATTGGCCTGAGGTGCGATTTTCAATTTTTGATACTGGGGAAGGTTTTGTATTTGGAGCTTTTTTTCCCCAAAAATGCAAATCTGGAGGAATATAGCAGCATAAATAAAACATATGGAGCAAAAAAACGAAGAAAATGAAGATGTTAATTCAAAGGATTGATTGAGAGAAAGTGGGTTGACCCGTGAATGTAATTGTTGATGAAGATTGTATGATGATAAAGAAGCCATGGAGAATCTCAAAATTAGAAAATCAATTAATTAGGTTTAACTGTTCTTCTGACAAACAAGTCTAGACACTCTCTCTGCAACTGATTGGAAGGTGGTGAATCCACATTGATTGCACAGTAAATAATGATTCAGTGATAGTTTTATTGGGGCTTCTCAAATTGAGTTTATCATTTTGTGCCAAAAAAACAACGAAAATGATGACCAACTGCATAAGGGCATTTTTGCCATTTCATCCTAATTTCAGCCTCAATGACACGTGTCACGTTTTAATGCATTTTTCCACTTTAACCCAAACATAAAGGTATCTAAAGGTGTATTTTAAAACATTAGGGGGGCAAAGAGAGATTATGCTATACATGAGGAGTGTTAAAGGTAATTAACCCAAAAGTTTTATATAAATATACATTTATATAAAGGACCGATGTATATTTTACATATTTGATTAGTTTGAATAGTTGAATACTGTTTCAGGAGTGATTTAAAATTTCTGGTTTTGTTTTATTTATCTTAATGTCGTTAATTAACAATCGGAGAAGATAGGATGGATTTTCAGTTGACATTTAAGGCCACAGAATTAAAAATCAGCGGGAACCCAAATGTCAATGCGGGCAGCCACCTTTCTTTCGCCATCGCCGGCGCCGAGCTCACTGCTTCACCACCTTAATCCTTCACTTCATCCGCCTTCACTCGCCTTCAACCGCCTCTGCTCCCCGACCCCGTCTCCTCTTTCTAATTATAAAGCAAGAAAATGGGCAGCCAAAAGATTTATAACAAGGGCTGTCGGAGAAACCAGCTCCCCTCCTTCTCCACTCCGGCAAGATGAACAGCCCGATGGGCCGATTTATTATCCAGGAGTTTATGGTCCTTGGACCGTTGAAGACTCCGATGTTCGCGAAGTAGTCTTATATCGTTCAGGTTTAGTGACTGCTGCTGCCTCTTTCGTGATTGCTTCCTCCACTACTTTTTTGCCCTCCGATTTTCCGCTCTCTGGATTCTTCAAGTCGAATATTGACTTGTTTTATGCATTGGGAGCTTGTGGTTTGGGGTTGTCTCTGTTTCTTATTCACATTTATGTTACTGAAATCAAACGGACACTCCAAGCGCTGTGGACTCTTGGTGTTGTTGGATCTTTGGTCACTTATGCTAACTTTGCACAGCCTGATGGGAAAGATTTAGTGGAATATGTGCTTCAAAATCCTATGGCAGTTTGGCTAATTGGTCCCCTTTTTGCTGCTCTTACTGGACTTGTTTTTAAAGAAGGTAAGACGTTAAGACTTCTGAGATTGTCTGTTTATTGTCTTTTTCTTGATAAGAAAAGAGTTTGCTTTTTTGTGATTGGTTTAGACATCCTGCTTTTAGTATGGCTGTTAATGAAGTTTGTATTTTTGGTGTTGATGCGGGGGTATGATCAAATTATCCTGGAATCAATTTAGGTCTTTGTTATGGCAAGTTGGAAGCTGCTTTGCTGGCCTTCATAATTCCCTCACTTCTGCTTGGGCACTTGGTACTTTTAACTACTGCACTATTCATGAGTTCTCTCTTATTTTACCTTTTTGGTAATGTTTTACTAGATTTCCTGTTCTAAAAGAGTATTTTTTTTAGCTTTTCTCATTTTTGTTTGATGTTCTGGACTTAGCTGTGAGTTCTTGATTACACGGTGAACTATTATGATCTGCTTTTTCTTTGTTTCGAGTTGTCCTGTTTCGAAAAATGGTAGGCTAAGACCATTTTGTTATGCAGACCAGCCTAATGGATGATGGATCAAAAGTTACTCTACTAGGGATTTGGATGACACTCTTTATCGTGTTTGCAGGAAGAAAATTCTCTCAGCCTATCAAGGTGGGCATTTTATCTATGGTGATTTTGCATATTACTTGTATTGTGATCTTGCCCATATAACCCCTACTCTACCTAGAGTGGGAATGAGACCAGATTATTTTATTGTTGTTGCATTATGATCTTATGCTGTCATGATTCTTGAATTGGAGAGATTTTGTGTATTTTGGGATAATCCTATTGTAACTTTACAAAATGCAGGATGATATTGGGGACAAATCTGTATTCATGTTCAATGCCCTCCCGGAGGTGGAGAAGGAGGCCCTTATTGCTAAACTGAAGCAGCAGAATTGAAACTTCAGAATCTTAATTAGACAAGAATTTGTTCTCTAAATATATGTATGCATAGATGAAAGAATCCAAGATATATTCCAACATGTGACATTGGTGTCTTTTCTTATTTTTTTCTTTTTGTCCCCTTCAGAAAGCTTGTATATCATGTTTGGTCATTGTGTGGAATTTTTCTTTGAATTAACTCCGTAACTGCATCTTATGATTCTCCCCCCTCCTCCCCCCTCCCCCTAGTTTAAATAGAATTCTATGCCGTTCCATGCAAGTATACATGCACGTCTATTCTCTATTTCTCTCCCTACTTATAGACAAATAAGAATGTAAAGGTGAGGGGAAAAGAGACCAAGTGACCAGGTGTAAACACTGAAAGTCTAGTCGTTCTGGGTTCACTTCCTTTGCATAGAAACAAAAGTATATGGAGTCGGTCCTAGTGAGGTTGTGACCAATACAATGATTGATGAAATTTTGAACTAGGATTTTGCTAGGTTTTTATATGTGCTATTATAAGTTATTCTTAACAGTATTTTTAGTATTAGGACTTCAATTTCTTGTTTCAGTAGGAACTTTCAACCATATAGCAATAAAGTCTAGAGATTTCCAGTTTCAAGATAAACCTTTATATTGTCAACTTAAGGATATTTTATACCTTTGTGATTTGTTGTTTTTCTCATTCTCTGAGTAATTCGGCAAAGAAAACAAAAATGGAAAGAAAAAGAAAAGTCTCCGAGTTTCATATGGTTTCCAAAGGAAATAATGCCATCAAAATATTATGAACTGAAAGATTATGAATCTTAGGTTGATACATTGAGGTATTCATTTGCATTTGTTAACATGGAATACATCAATCGTTTTACTTTAGGCCTGACTTGGTTTTGCTCTCAGTTTGCCCTTTGGAAACACGTGCTTTCAGTTCAGGTTTAGGTAGCCATTGCTAAACCACCAGTCAGGACAACAGTCAAGTCGTAGTTGTGGAAATTTTTATGTTATGTTGATTATGCAATGTGCTTTAACATTACAGTTATGATCCTTTTCTTTGGAGGGTTGTTTTTAAGTCACCTATTAATGTTAGCTCCAACAAGATGAGTTATATTTCTTAGAAGAGTCCCAAGGACCTCGGTATACGTCAATAATGGTCTTATGTTATTTGCCTTTGTTCTGGTTTTGTGTGGTTCCAAGTCTCAGGATTTCGAAACCATTAAGGGTACCATGATGAAGATTGATCAAGTTCACTGGGAAACTATATCAGTTTGTTCTTTGAGGGGAAAAAAAGAAGCATATAATGCAAGCTATGTTTTGTTTCCATTTCAATTTTTCAAGTGATTGATAAGTGACACCAGACTGAACTCTAACTTGTTCCAAGATGCTGTTACTGTGGAAGGGGAATTTTATAATGTGTGTTCATTGGTGCCATGCCTTGATCGTGATGAATGAGGCTGCCAACACCTCTTATTTCATCATTTCAGTCTAATGTACGGGTTGCTTTCCTATCATGATGCATTTTTTGGGGTCGAGGTTCGCCTTGATCTCTTGGATATACTATTTACGTTGTTTTGTAAGAAGATACTCACACCCTTTTTTTTTTTTTTTTTTTCTTTTCTCTGTCAAGGGTGTCATTTATCGGACATGTATAGACCACTCTCTCTGAAACACTGATATCATGAAATATGGGTAGACAGAGCCAGAGAGTATGCTCTATCTACAAATCCTTTTCCAATCCAACACTTCTTACTTAAGGGACGATAACAACAAACAAAAATCGTACATTTTAACGATAACAAAAGCTATCGCTAGGGTCTAAGGCGGGTGAGAGAAAGGCAAACAATATATCCATTTTAAGGGATAGAGAGTTTGTTTCTACTGAGACTCCCGGCTCTATATGTAACTACATAGATGACACAATAATAGTAATATGATGTGCTAGTGTATTAGTGAAGGTAGTTTAGTAACGACAAATAGAAAGCTTCTGATATTAAAATAGCAATAACAATGGATATGCACAAATAATTGAAGACAATAAAAAAACAAAAAAGTACAAATTCAATCTAAAAAGTATAAATTCAATCTAAAGTGTAAACTCAACCTGAAGTGTATAAAATATTTAATTATAAATATATTTTAAGGTCCTTAACCTTAATCATCTGACTCTACGAACTTAGAGGGACAAATATATAATAGTTGGACCAACCCATGTTGTTGCCTCTTGTAAACTTATTGTGTTGGACAAAATTTGTTTCAAGTGTTGGCAGATTATTAAGGTATGTGAAGTCAAAAGTTATTTTAATCATAACCACATAGTACATGGTTGCCATGACTCATCATCATGTCTCTTACATTTGATTTTCCTTTAGTCAAACTATAGTTGCTCCAAATATTTCCATTCTTATGCATTGAAAAAAATAACCCTGTTTTGCCGGGGGACAAAAGAAGAAAGTAGCTGCTCTACGATGGAACATTATAAAACAATTAGCGATATCTTTAATTCAATAAATTGTCTGCATTTATTATATTGTGAAATTATAGTTGATCAACACATTGATGCAATTTTCATTATGGATCATCGAAAAACAACCTTTGTGTATTTTCAACATATGGATACGGTGGCGTACGTTCGACCTCCCATGCTCCGACATAGTCGGGAGCCTCTAAAGCAATAAGGTAATGTTATTGTAGTATTCGATTTTGTTTGTCTGTGTTTTTATTTTTAACCGTTTAAATTATTCTATTCATATATGTAAATCATAAGCAATGCACTTTATTTGACTAATTAGTCAAAATTTATTCTACATATTTTCAAACCAAAGTTTTTGAATGACAAATTAGAAGATACAACTATTAAATAAGGGTTTGACTAATGTCTTGGACAAAATGAAATGTAAAAAATTCTAAACGGAATTAAAAAAAAAAGCCCATGATAATTACACACTTTTTAATAGATACATATTTTTGTTATTTTTAATAATCATTGATTTGATTGGGTGTATTTATAAAAAATGTATTCCTCATTGGGAAAAAAAGAAAATACTGGAGGCCGTTCTGGATTTTTCTTTTTCTATGTTTGCAAGAAAAAAACTGTATTTTGCCTATATATATATATATTGTATTGCATTTTTCTCTTTTCTTATTTTATCAGTCACCACCGAGTTCCCTGACCACGTAAATTATCATTTTGTGTGTAGGGAAACCTGTAATCGTAAGCAAGGCTGTCAACTAGGTGAGATCAAGGATGCTGAGATTAGCTGGAAGAAGATTGTCTTTCTCCTCATGGCGGCCGTCCCAGGCGTCTCCGGCGAGCTTCATCGCCAGAGATCCATTCAACGGCGTCCACTCCTCCGATACTTCCGGATCACCCGCCGTCCCCCAGCCTCCCGCATTTTCCCCTCTTCTTTCTGGCTATTTCCGTCGAATCAGAGGTCAGGCCTTCTGTCTTTAAAGTATTCCATCGACCTTCTCCTTTGTTTTGTCGATATGGATTCTAGGGTTGAAGCTGCGTCGTTTTCATTTTTTTAAATTAAAGTTTCCCTTATTTTCTCCTAGAATTATTCCAGTGCTCTAAGACTTAATCGATCTTTGGGTTTCAGCTCAACATCAATATTCCGTGTGATCTGTGGATTGTTGTGTCTGCGTCCTATCTGTGTGTTGGAAAAAATTTAAAGCAATTGGCTTCTCCCTGGCCATATGGAAATTATTGTTAAATTGAATCTCCGTAAAGTTCAATTTCTCTCTTAGGCAGACAATCAGAAAGGCCAAAAAGGTTTAAACTTTGAAACACTTACTGCTATATGCTATAGCTCCTTCATTTTACTTGGGGCTGGGATCAGGGAAGGCCAACTCTAAGGCAAAAAATGAGGCAGCTGCCTTTTTTTAAAAAAAAAAACATTTTTCTTCGCTGACCAAAAAGGAGGCGGCCACGTGCCAAAAAAAAAAAACTGAACTTATTACCTTGTCGCCAGAGAAGGGTGGGCTGTCGACGATTTTTACAAGCTGGAGGGAAAAAGGCGACAAGCCCCCACTTTTTTTTGTGAACTTATTTTTACAATTAAACGAAACAGAAAAATAAAAGAAACCCGATATCGACGCCAATTTCTTCCATAGCATCCATCCTTCCAAATTCCGATCAAAAGAAAAAGTTCTGAATTCTGTATGGATTGACAGAAGTAAAATTTGTGAATCAAAGATAAGCAATTACATCAACCAGACAAAAAAAAAACAAAAGCCAATTTTTCGTTAAGATAATATAAACAGAGATAAAAATATATAAAGGAAAGTAGAGATATAGAGGGAGGAAAATAAAAGCGGGTATTATCTGAGGGGCTCATGAAAATGGGTCCAAAGATTTGGAGCTAGAAAACGTTAGGAATTCGGAGGAAGAAAAGAAAGTAATATCGTTTGGGACGGATACAGTGATTATACGTTTATAATTGTGAGTTTTAACTTTTTCTTATTCTGTTTCCTTGCTTCTCTGCTGCAAAGAATTAACTTTTTTTCAAATTACAATTAAGATCCAGATGTAAATAAATAAAGGTACTTATAAAAAGGGGAAAACAGTCATAATGTTGTGCAGAGCAATTGATAATTTAATGCAGGACTTGGAGCAATTTCATCTACAAATTGTGCTACGGAGCAATCAACCCTAAGTACCATCATTGTAATTAGGGCAGGAGAAAAGCAAGGAAACAGAATCAGAGGGAGAAACACAGGCAGATTAGCGAGGGAGGAGGGTTAGGTGAAAGGTGGCCGCCTACTTTTTGGTCAGCAAAAAAATGTTTCTTTCTTAAAAAAAGCATATGGACACATGGCATTCTCTGATTTGTGGCCTCATTTTTAGCCTTAGAATTGGCCTTCCTTGATCCCAGCCGTTTTACTTGACCCCCTCCCTCCTAACTTGGTTGCAATAAATTCATGCTTGGTATTGCCTGGGTTGTAGTTATGAATTCAGAGCAAGAAAAAAATAAATCAGAAGCCAGGAAAAAGAAGGTCATCCTCATTATGATCCACCTCCTCCATATCCATACCTACACATTCGCAATAAGGAGTTTCCATGGGTCCAGATGGCTTATTTGAAACCAAGCCTCATCATTGATTTATGAAGGTCGATTTGATGGCATGAAGAGTTGATCTCATTGAAAATAAGAGATGGTCACAGTTGATACTGTCATCGAGTTCATGATGTTGAAGATACTTTTTAAAGTTGTATTGGAAACGTAATGTTACTGATATGTCACTATGCTACTGAAGAATTTAAAAGCACTTGGTGTTAAAGGTCATAATTTCTTTCCAACTATTTCATGGTACATTGTCATTACCTGATTTGCGCTTCCTATGAGTGCGTAAGAATAACCCTGTCACCAGTCTGAATATAGTTTTGTTGGTCAATTAGATGACAGCGAATCATTGTAAGGATAGATTTGTGCAGAAGTGGGAATAATTATTGTGTAGGCTTTATCTTCTATGATATCAGGTTGCTAGAAGAGCCTGAAATTTATCATATTGTGAGTTGCCTCCATGATCTGGAAAGGTCTGACTTCCTCTAACACAACTTGAACTTAACTGTGTCAATATTTGTTTATCAACTGTTGTCATTCTTTTTAATCATTATAATTTCAGAAAACAGCATGGAAGATTTTAGAAGCGTTACAAGGTTCCCCGTCGGAAAATTATGTTAAGAAAAGTTGTCAGGATTCTTTTCAATGCCCTGTAGAGTGATGGGATGGAGGTTTTATTTGATGTCCTAACAGTTGCCAAACCCTTGACGTTGTAGGGCTGATGGAGCTTTTAGCCGGTGTAGACTTTTGTTTGTTATTAGCAACAGGGGCATAAAGGTGTGGTTTCTTCACAAAGATCTCAAATTTGAGATGCGTGGGCTGCTTCCTGGTTATTTGTGTCAGAATAGTCATAAGCTCTTATCCGTTTGTGTTTATGCATTTTCTCTCGTGACTTGAAGTGCAATGGTTGGATCAGCATGGGCCTTGCTGCTTCGAAGCCTTTTCTCCCCTACCCACCCCCCCCCCTTTTTTGTGGCCTTGTATTCACTTTTTGTCTTAGAAATTTAATTTTTTTTTGGCATTTCTTTTTGCCTTAGAATTCATTAATAGTGGCCAAATTTTCCAGGGTTTGCTTCTGGTTCTCTTGCCCCAGCACATGAGACGGGTCTTGTGCCAGAGGTCCCGCCAACAGTCGCGGCTCTTAAGAATCCCAGTGCAAAAATCGTATATGATGAGTACAACCATGAGCGCTATCCTCCTGGTGATCCCAGCAAACGTGCCTTTGCCTACTTTGTTTTGACTGGAGGCAGGTTTGTGTACGCCTCGTTGATTCGTCTCTTGGTACTTAAATTTGTGCTGAGCATGTCTGCTAGTAAAGATGTTCTCGCCCTTGCCTCTCTCGAGGTAGATTTATCTTCCATCGAACCCGGGCAAACTATCACTGTGAAGTGGCGTGGGAAGCCAGTTTTTATTAGGCGTAGAACTCCGGAGGACATTAAGGTGGCTAACAGTGTTGATCTTGGCGCTCTTCGTGATCCACAAGAGGACGCTGTTAGGGTGAAGAATCCTGAGTGGCTGGTGGTTATTGGGGTATGCACCCACCTGGGCTGTATCCCATTGCCAAATGCGGGTGATTTTGGTGGTTGGTTCTGTCCTTGCCATGGGTCTCACTATGACATTTCTGGGAGGATTCGCAAAGGGCCTGCTCCTTACAATCTGGAGGTGCCGACATACACATTCTTGGAAGAAAACAAGTTACTAGTTGGTTGAGGATTTTGCGGAAATAATTTTATTCGAAGGACAAGCACAACAGAGAGCTGCATGTTTGTAGTCATAAGTTAGACCTGTAATTTCTGCAATTTCGCTACTCTTGTGTGAAGGAATTTGTATTTCTTGACCGCTAGGCAGAGCCTTGCCGTCCTGAATAATAGAGCAATACAATCACTTATGGAATGTGTTTTTGAATGGATGCGTTAAGATAACCCCGTTTTCTTTTCCCTTTTTCCGGGTATTGTTCAGGGATTTAGGCAAGGTTGGACAGTTCGTCCAAATAAATGGGGGAAGAAATGCGCATCTTGCAGCTGGGTAGAAATTTTGTTCTAAAACCGCCTTGTTGCATGTACAATGGCATCTCCCTCCTTGCTCTTTGGTAGGCTGGTTTTCATTACATCATTCTTTCCATATCCCTCTCCTTTGTAGAATAGCAAACAACTTCTTGGTGAAGAGTATATTTGATCTTAGAATGGACATATTTACTCGACTCTATTTGTCGTGGGAAGTGTCCGAAATTGGTGATTTTCAATTTCGAGTCCGTGATTGCTTCATTGGGCTGCTCTTATGTATATTGAAAAGAGACTAGCTTTAAGAGATTTCCTTATTTTGAGGTATGCAGTTGTTATATTGTGAAGCAGCTGATCGACATAGCTTGACGTATTATTATGGGTCATTGGGATCAACTTCGGTGTGTTTCTAACACATGAGTATGGTTGCATACATCGGGCTCTCTCATACCCCACCATAGTCGGAAGCCTCTTAAGCAATAAGGTAATGTTGTTGTTGTGGTTGTGGGCCTCCTGAGTTTGGCATGGCAAGAGTGAACGCTCCTACCTCCTTCGATTTAAGTGTAAAACTTTAGATTGTAAAACGTTTTACCAATAAAGATGTCTAGCTCACCATGAGACATGTATAGGGGACAGCCAGGAAAACCATGGTTGTGTTCTGGATTCATGACAAGAAATAACAAGAAACAAATTTTACTTCCAGGAATCAGCATTCTTTGTTGACATGATACAAATTTGGATTATATGGATTTCGACGTAAAAGTGATATTTGTTTGGTATTAAAGTGAGAATGAGTATGATAGACATTGATAGTGTTTGAAACGTATCAGAATTGAAATGAGTATCGAACGTGGGTGGCCGGAAAATGGCCGGAAAAATTTGACCGGCCATAATAGTGATCGGCAGACCAGCGGCGTTGACCAACCATACTCATTCCTTTGATAGACAAGGGGCTTGTATATCAAAAAACAATATTCATTACCAAATACTTAGATGTCAAACCAAAACTCATACCCCTATTTTCCCAACAAACAGCTTTTATGAGTTCGGTTTCCTACAAACCCATGCCCTTAAAATAAAACCCCCAACCAAACACCCATTCGTTTATCTCAAACCATTTTGTTCTAGTGATAACAGTGCATTTTGCATGATGCACCCCCCTACCCCCACCCCCACCCAAATAAACATTTGAGCTTTCACTTAGAGAATATTAATGTCCCCAGCCTTTGCTCCATGCCTTGATTTTTTTGTTCATTTGAGTTTTCTTTTTGGGAAGATTATTATCGTTTGAAAGTTTAAAACATTTTATAATTTTCTTTATTAAATCAACATATATATAAACGTTGAGCAATCATCAATGAGCCTATCATACTTACTATAATATGTGTAACTGTGTCGCAGTTTCAGTTATATTTATATATTTGATTACATTTTATGTTCCTAAACTACATAAAGAAGTGTATATATAAAAAAAAAGAATGTGTACATCCAATTTACATTCTATATTAATATAAGGATGCATTGAATAAAATGATTTTGGAAAAAAATATTCCAAAATATTTTTCAATTCCGCTAAGCTAACCTGATTAGTTAAGTAAACATATACAACCATGGAGATCCAACGTTGTTTTGACAAAATAAAATTCGAATGTCAAACTTCGGTCCTCCGTTCATCTTCTTACACTATTCTGCATAACCGTAGAGTGCGACGAAAGGACCTGTTGCCTTGTTGGCCCGTGTTCTTATCAAAAGGGCATAAGCTTTTGGAATTACTATGGAGGTGTCCATTTTGAACCAATTTTAGATTATAAGGTGGTTTTTTAGGGTTAAATCTGAAGAGTCTAAAAGTGAAGCAAATTATGAGGTCTCTAATCACGCGTCGCTACGTGTACAAAAACAGTTTTTTTCTAAGGGGTGCTGCATTTTTTTTTTAAAAAAACTGTTTTTGTACATATGGCTATGTGTGATTAGAGACCTAATAATATTGCTCAATTTTATTATTTTCAGATGTGAAAGGGGTTTTTTTTGGTCAAAACCAAGACCCGATCAATTACGTAAGCAATCTCTCTCAACCATGACCCAAAATTGTGGAACAGGATCGTCTGACCCCCCTCCCCTGACCCCCTCAACGACCGCCCGCCACGTGTCCCTTTTTTTTTAAAAAAAAATTCCATTAACCACTGTAAAGCATGCGGGTACCGTTTTTCTTTAAAAAAAAACCTAATTCTCTCCATCATCTTCCCGCTCCCAAAAATCCCCAAATATCGGATCCCGCCGTCGCGAATTCTATCCTCCTCCGGAGAACCTTCGGCTGCCGCCACCGGAGCAATATTCTCAAGCTTCGTTGTCTCAACAGCTGCAGGTATATTGTCCTGTATAACCAAGCCGCACGGATCTTAATCCGACCCCCAGAAAGGTATATTGCCCTCATTTTATTAAACTACTCTCTTGTATAGATCTTTTTATTAAAGTATAAAGGAACAAAATGTTGCTTTCAGAAAAATGGGTGTTAACAAGTTTTGGCCGAACATATCGTCTACTAATCTTTTTTTTTTGGATCAAAAATAGGTATAAATTAAAGGAGTAAGGAGTAAACTTTCTGCTCGTCTATTCTTTCTCTATTATGAAAAGCAACTATTCTCCTTCTATACATAAAGGGCAAATTAATAATATGCAAGTGATTACGTATATGCAGAAACGACACTCAACATGGAAGAAGGAATGATTGGATTGAATGTTTCTTTTGTTCATATTTGTGGGTATTCTTATGCTAATCTGGATGATAGGAACATGAATGAAAAAATATGCAGAAACTTAGGGAATTTGGCCCTGTTTAATTCAATTGTTATTGTCGCTTGTCTATTAAGAGCTTATATGAAATGGAATGACATATCATAAACAGGGTGCCGTCGATTATTTACAAAAAAAAATGTTCTTTTGAGAATAACCCAAAAAATAATATGACAATGAAAATGTTCTTTGGCCTTTTCTTCCTCCTTTATCTGCAGCTAGAAGGAACAAATGGATCCAAATGGTACAAAAGATTCGCCGCGGAGGCAGTTATTATTTGATGACCCCAATGAGGCAACTTCTCCAACTAGAAGAGAAGATGTAAATTTGATGAGCATGCATGATTTAAAGAATTTGGATAGTATCCATGCTAGAATGGACGAAAAGATGATTCCGAAGATAGGAACAGAGTTTGGGAATGAAAAAGATGCATTCAACTTTTATTTGGCCTATGCAAAACAAGTTGGTTTTGGTGTTAGGAAGAAAAGAAGTCACACCGATAAGAAGAACAAAGACATACTCCGTGATCAGACCTTAGTCTGCGTTGCAGAAGGAAAACGTTGCCATGACAAACGTGGAGTGAAATCCCATCGACCGGAAACAAGATTTGGTTGTTTGGCAAAAATGATAGTGAAGCGTAATCAGAATGGAAATTTTATTGTCACAGACATTGTGCTTGAGCATAACCATTACCTTGCAAGTCCGCACAAAACACACATGATTAGGTCGCATAGAAAGATATCAAATTCGCAAGCTTATGAGATTGATGTATCCAACAGTGTGGGAATCGCTCCGAAGAATGCACATGAGCTAATGGCAAAGCAAGCTGGAGGAAAAGATGTTTTGGGATTTATTCATGCTGATTATAAGAACTATTTGCGTACGAAACGGCAAAAAGATATTGAGATAGGCGACATGGGAGGTGTACTTGAATATTTACAGAGAATGCAATCTAAAGACCCGAACTTTCATTATGCTATTCAGGTGGATGGGTTTGATATGCTAACTAATATTTTCTGGTGCGATGCAAAAATGAAGGCTGATTTCGCAAATTTCGGGGATGTTGTGTGCTTTGACACAACATACGGAAAGAACAAGGAAGGCCGGCCTATTGCCCTGTTTGTGGGTGTTAATCATCACAAACAATCAATTGTTCTTTGTGCCGCTTTGTTATATGATGAGACATCTCACTCATTTGAATGGTTATTCGACACTTTTTCTGTTGCCATGTCGGGTAGAAAGCCTATAACCATTCTAACCGATCAAGATGCGGCAATGGCGAAGGCATTAGCGTCAACATGGCCAAAAACTAATCATCGTCTTTGCATTTGACATATTTATCAAAATGCAGCCATTCATTTGAGTCATGTTTTCTCTGAGTGTAATGGTTTCATAAGTGCGTTCAAGAGTTGTATCTATGATTTTGAAGAGGAGGAAGATTTTTTAAGAGAATGGTCATCAATGCTGGATAAATTTGAGCTTAATGATAACACGTGGTTAAAACGATTGTTTGAGATACGGGAAAAGTGGGCATTGGTTTATGGGCGTCAAGTTTTCTGTGGGGACATGACTACTACTCAAAGAGGAGAGAGTATGAACGCAGCACTGAAACGGTATGTTAGTTATAAGAATAAGTTTCTAGATTTCTTTAATAATTTCGAGAGGATGATTGAAAATCGGCGGTATGATGAGTTGGTGGCAGATTTCAAGTCAAACAGCAGTGTCCCGGTATTGAAGTTTCCTACTGGATTGAACAAACATGCATCAACTGTGTATACACCGGCGGTTTTTGTATTGTTTGAACAAGAAGCAATTAAATCAGTAGACAGTTGTTGTGAAGAAAGTGGAGTTGCGGGGGCGGTTCGACATTACACGGTTACTCCTGTCAAAAAGCATTACTATCACATGGTAAGTCATGATATTCAGAACGAGACATTTGATTGTAGCTGCAAAAAGTTTCAGTTTGCAGGCATTTTGTGTTCACACGTGGTAAAAATACTTAATATGAAAGGTATTATTCAATCTTCAATTTCAGTTGGATAATACTTAATACGATAGACACCCAAGATAAAATTAGAGTTACTAATGCAATCTTCAATTTCATTTGGAGCTCTCTTATCCGATTTTCATGTAGATTACGCTTACGTAGTAGTCCAGGTATAACAACACGGGATCTTTCACACATCGGTGGATCAATCCACTGAAAGAAACGACAACCTCTATTTGGACAAGATAAGAAACGTCTACCGGGGTTATCTTCTGTCCATGACGTTGTCTTCGACATTCTATATCCACAGTGACATCTTTCCGGAAATATTCGACGACGAGCAACACTTGAAGATGAAAACGACGATTTTCCATCTACTGAAGACATCTCAGTGGTCTAAAATGCACAAGTATAGACTTTATATAAATGGGGAATCTCAGTGGTTACAAAAAATCGATGCCATCATTAAGTATTACAAAAAAAAAAAATCAGAGGAACATCTGGACTATCTATGCATTACTCCACTTTAAGTATTACAAAAAAATCGCTGCATCTGGACTATCTATGCATTACTCCACTTTAAGTATTACAAAAGAATCAGAGGAACATCAAATGTAATTACCTCGGCCATATAATCGTTCTGTTGTTTTTGACCCCTCAAACAGATTCTTGCCTTCCTGAAGCCAACAGAGTTAAAAAAATAATTCATGACTGATTCAGCCTAGCTTCTATAGATAACCGGTTTGCACAGAAATCATACTTTACAAAGCAAAATTATGAACCAGTTTAAATGCTAAGTTCAATTCCGTCATGGCATCCTATCAAAAATTTGACAATAATTGGATCTTGAACCTTTTGTGCAGTTTAACAAGAAATTTTGAACAAAGCTTCAGGCTAGACAACTGAATCTTAACCTCCATCAATACTAAAAGATCTTTTCATCCATAACTATTACATCAGATTCCTCAATGTTCTCCTGATCTGCCAGAAACAAATACCTACCTGAAAATATACCTGCAGCTGTTGAGACAACGAAGCACTCAACAAACAGAAGAACAGAGAAGAAAAATGATGGAAGGGGTCAGCTTGAGAATATTGCTCCGGTGGCGGCAGCCGAAGGTTCTCCGGAGGAGGATAGAATTCGCGGCGGCGGGATCCGATATTTGGGGATTTTTGGGAGCGGGAAGACCATGGAGAGAATTAGGTTTTTTTTTTAAGAAAAATGGTACCCGCATGCTTTACAGTGGTTAATGGAAATTTTTTTTTAAAAAAAAGGGGACACGTGGCGGGCGGTCGTTGAGGGGGTCAGGGGAGGGGGTCAGACGATCCTATTCCCAAAATTGTCAGTGCTGTTTGAGAAAAAGATGTCAACATTATGTGCATATATTCAGATAGCGTATTAATAATTAATGAAGATTATAATCTGAAAAAAAAATATAGAGAGAAAGGCATGGCTTTTTCTCCACCTAAAAAAAAACTCAAATTTGGATCATACATCCAGTTAACCGTATCTAATTCCTTTTTCTTGGTAAATTGCGTCCTATTACACATCGAGTCAAAATTGTTTTTTTTCCAAAAATGGTATTTTATGTAAAATCGACAGAAGATTTACATTAAATGAGCAAACTTTATCCAATAACCTATTTCTTGGCAATCCAACGATGCATTTTTCTTGAAGAAAGACTAGATATGAAACTAGTACAATGAAATAATGAGTATAATATTATAAAATCATTATTTCTGTGATTAAAAAGAGAGATCGAGTTAATGATATATATTGACAAAATTAGACTGTTTTACACACCAAGATCCCAGTATATAGTAAATCTAAATCTAAATTTGGTTAAAAATTAAAACTTATATTTAATATACACTGGATCCGGGTGTCTATCGTATCACAATGTAGTTACGGTATGATATACGAAGTTTGAATTTGGTTAGAAATCCAAATATGGATTTACTATATACCATAGTCACAATGTGGAGGGACACTCACAGTGTGGGTGTTCGGCCTGGTTTGTGAGGAGGCACCTTGTGTGGGTCAATGCGTAAAATCTCATCCAATCTAGGAGGCCGCTGAGCTCCTGATTTACAACTTCCGCACATATTCCTTGGGGCTGAAACAGTGGGAAGCCCGGGTGAGGGATTTCATGTTTTGCTCCAATATATGTAACAGTGTAATATATACGCTGTGACACATAATATTTCTTAAAAGGTATTATTATCTTTATAAGGGTATTATTCTTTTTATTCAAAATAGTAGGACGGAGAAGCATGTGAATACATACATATATATATATATACACACACACACATATACATACATACATACATATATATATATATATATATATATATATAATATACCGATCCAACAAACTCAGCAGGTGGTATTTGTAAAATAAAATAAAATAAGAAAGGTGTTATCTTCCTCCTGTGTAAAAAAAAAAAAAATCTAGTTTTTGTTATCTCATCCGTCTGTACAAACAATTTAAACATAAAAAGAATTCGATTTAGTAGTAAGTTGTTTCTGGTGCCAAATAAATTAAGAAAATAGCAAGAGAACAAAGTCCAACAAACTCAGCAGCCTTTTTTTCTCTGAAATCTCAAGCCACCGCGATCCCAGCTCCGTGATTCCTGTTACTACCGGCGATGACTTCCATTTTCAAGCTGCCGACGGCGAGGCCTTCTTGCTCGTCGATGACTTCTTCTTCTCGGCCATCCCGGTCTTTACTCTCATCTCAATGCTTCTTTCTTCACAAGAACACCTTTCATTCCACCAGGATTTCATCTTCCAACCTGTCGCTGCGCTTTAGTCATGCACCCAGGCCTGTTTCCTTGACGTATGTCTCTCATTTATGTCTTCTTTAATCCTTGTTGTTTTTAGTACTTTTTAATGTGAAGATTATTTTTATGTTTGTGTCTCAACGATAAAGAAAATTTCATTCCTTACCCATGATCACCGCAGCTTTTTGGGATTTACTTTCTTTTAGGGTTCTGATATGGATTTTAGGTTTGATGTGGTCAGTTTGTTTTCCAATTTGCTTGACGATGCATCACTTACCATGAATTTCGATGCATTTCGGCAACGTCTCTTAATTTTATTGACATAATCCTAATCCAATCTACAACATACCCCAAAAAAAAGTGCAAGCCTATCGTGATTGGGCCTTGACGTATTATCCTTAATTCCACGTATTCTGTCTTGTTTATTTCTGGAGCCTTGGTAGTAAAACAGGTGTTATTGAACGTTGACGACATCTGTTTTTTTAACTGGCTCTGTTGGAGGAAAAAAAAAGTTGCTTTTTCACTTTTGCCTACCATCCTTTCTGAACTCCTTGCAATTTTTTGATGGGTGGTGTGCTTTCGGTAATTTTCTTGTGTGGCCCCTGGCTATGGCTGTGAGCTTCCTGTGGTGTCAACTAGTTCTGTACAAACTACGCTCTAGCTCGACGTATATTCTTTAATATCCTATTCTTTTTTCTCCATTTATCTTTTGTAAAGAGGGATGATGTGTTAAAATGTTGGAGACGACTTCCATCTTAAGAGTTAAGAAGATACCACTCCATGCACTAAGAGAGCCTTAAGCCTGATTCGGGGTGAGAATAAGAGGGCCTTAGGAAGATTGATTTAATAGTGTTTTCAGTAAAAGACTGCAGCCAACTATAAATTACTTCGATGCAAAAGGTTATACGTCTCCGAGACCCCTACCGTTCCAGTCCCAAGGAGCTTCGTGGAGGATGTAAATCAGGTCACTCAATGGCCTCTCAGATGAGAGGTCTAAGACTTGGTGCCTGTAAGGTGTCTGAGTCAAAACTCGTTCCGGGATAAGAAATTGATGACAGGGTCCAAACACCTACACTATGCCTGGCAAGATTCGAACCGACAGCCTTGGATGCAATATATTACCCGAGTATCAGCTGAGCTACGTCCTGGAGGCAGCTATGAGAGTGTCAGCCAACTGTGGTTCCTTGCTTGTATGAGAGTGTAGTATGAAGAAAGTTTGGTGGCAAGAAGATTGGGAAAATTATATTTTGGTAGAGATATGAAACATAAGAAATTAAGAAATTGAAAAATTAGAAGAAGAATGTAAATTATATATTTAGGTTTGGCTACTTCATCTGACTGCACTTTCTGCTAGTGTAGTATGATAAATGTCGATATTTTTATTTGCCAAACTGCAGCTTTTATTGTTTATGCTTTATGTTCTCTTCCTTCTATAGTGCTGGTGTGGTTGGCCCTTAATAGGTTTGTTTAGTGTCAGATGTGCTCAGGTCGATGGCCATGAAAGCCATACCAACAAGACAACACTTCATGAGCTTTACCATAAGCAGGGCCAGAGTCCCTGGTATGATAATCTATGCCGTCCTGTTACTGATCTGCTGCCCTTGATTCAAAGTGGTGTGAGAGGGGTGACCAGCAATCCAGCGGTATCTTTTCCACTGATCCGCTTAAGTTCTCGAAGTCTTTTCAACACAATATTTTTGGAATAGTAACGAGACATTGCTGGACCACTTTGTTCGTCAGCTGTTCATTGACCTAATAGTTTGTGTATATTCTCTTGATTACAGATATTCCAAAAAGCTATATCAGGTTCTGATGCCTATAATGACCAGTTCAGGTATTTTTTTACATGATTTCTTGATTAACTTTTCTTAATCATCTCTTGTCTATGCTTTTTCTATGTCATAATCTCTAGGTACACACGCACACGCGCACACACACACATGTATGTGTGTGTGTTTGTGTGTGTATGTATATGTATATGTATATGTATTTATATGTATATGTATATATATGTATATGTATATGTATGTATATATTGAGGTATATATGTATATAATGTATGCATACACGTATATGTACACAGATGTATTTATAGATATCAACTTATTTTGTGATCACTTTAAATTGAGAGCAAGTCCCTTTCTTCACCACCAGCACCACCACTACAACCACCATGGTTGGAAACGGTCAGAACCTTCTTTGAATTGGAACCAGACTGTGAAGTGGTGGTTGACCGGCTTAACATTGAACTTTCTAAGGACAGCTTTGGCTCAGGTTCACCCATATGATGAACCATAACCCTCCAGTTTATTGAACCCGACATCCCTAGCTTCGAATTATGCTACCCTAGGCTGACGACAATTGCTTGGTTACAGATTTTACGTTGGTCTCAAAAACCTTTTTCACAGGGATCTTGTCCAAGCTGGAAAAGACATTGAAAGTGCATACTGGGAACTTGTGCTGAAGGATATTCAAGATGCTTGCAAGCTCTTTGAACCAATTTATGACGAAACAGATGGTGGTGATGGGTATGTTTCAGTTGAAGTTTCACCTGCCCTTGCTGATGATACTCAAGGGACCATAGAAGCAGCAAAGTGGCTTCACAAAAGGGTTGACCGTCGCAATGTCTACATAAAGATACCTGCTACTGCTCCATGCATTTCGTCCATCAAGGAAGTGATTGCATCAGGAATAAGCGTGAACGTCACTGTAAGTTAATCTTGTGTATGGCTTGACTGTATATTGTGGGGTGCATAATAGCACAAAGAAATATCCTAAAATTAGTCGCATCATCACTGTAGGATTGAAGTTGCAACGACTATTATTATGGCATATGGTCTTGCATTCCATAAAATCTGGGTTATTTTAGGACAATGACGTTAACGGTTTCAGTATGAAAATGCCATTAGAGGTGATAGTAAAAGGAAATAGTGTGATTGTGAAGATCATTATAGGGAAGCAAAATTAACTTCTGTTTGGCATTTCAAAGTAATGATTTTCTTTTTGCACGTATACATCTTTGCCATTATTGACATATTTAAGTGTTGGGCATGGGCAGCTTATATTCTCTCTCTCAAGGTATGAGGCAGTCATTGATGCTTACCTGGACGGTCTGGAGGCCTCAGGGCTGAATGATTTGTCAAAGGTCACCAGTGTTGCGTCCTTCTTTGTTAGCCGAGTGGACACTCTTGTTGACAAGATGCTTGAAAAGATTGGAACTCCAGAAGCCCTTGATCTCCGTGGAAAGGCAAGCTTCTATCTGATAACAAACTGTTTCATTGAGCAGTTGAAACTTGTAGGCTCCAAATCTTTATTATTTCGTGCAACCTTTTTTAACAGGCAGCAAATGCTCAAGCAGCTCTAGCTTACCAGCTTTACCAGAAAAAATTCTCTGGTCCAAGGTGGGAGAAACTGGTGAAGAAAGGTGCCAAGAAG
Organism: Eustoma russellianum; assembly: GCA_036186865.1. Lineage (NCBI taxonomy): Eukaryota > Viridiplantae > Streptophyta > Magnoliopsida > Gentianales > Gentianaceae > Eustoma > Eustoma russellianum. The sequence goes on from AP025062.1 coordinate 2,752,990, forward strand.
CAGAGGCTGCTCTGGGCCTCAACCAGCGTCAAGAATCCAGCATACCCCGATACATTATATGTGGCTCCTCTTATTGGCCCTGACACAGTAAGCTGTCTTATCTTCTTCTCTTGTGTGTTTTGGGAGTTCGTGAAATTGAAGCTATTAAATGCTGATCCTGAGAAAACGGAGTTGTTTTGTAATTGAAAAAGAACCCTTTTTTTTGGTGATGATATAGGTCTCGACCATGCCTGATCAAGCTCTCCGAGCATTTCTGGACCATGGTGCTGTGGCAAGGACAATAGACTCAAATGTGTCGGAAGCCGAGGGAATTTACAGTGCCCTTGAGAAGTTGGGCATTGACTGGGGATATGTGGGGACTCAGCTGGAGGTTGAAGGAGTGGATTCTTTCAAGAAGAGCTTTAACAGTCTGATTGACAGCCTGCAAGAGAAGGCTAATTCCCTCAAGTTAGTAAGCCTGTAGGCTGAACTGACTAACAGGGGTGGTAGTGGGAAAACAAGGTCATGGTCAGATGTGAAATCCTTGGTGTTTGAAGGTTGTGGATTGTGTTTGTGAGTATGGATAATATTTTTTTTTTTTTTGGGGTATTTCAATAAGCAATGTTGCCTGTTGATATGAATGAGGCTTTCGTGACCGTCGGTTTAGTTTCAGATTTATGTGGTGAAGAGATTGACCAATCGGGAAGAAAGTCTTTAGGAGTAACTGTTGTCTTTCGATTCGTTATGTGGCAAAATGAGAATCAACGCAGTGGTTTTAAATCCTTTGTGATATGGTATCCAAAATATTGTCATCGTTGACGTCTAAACAATATTGTTATAGTTGATTTTACACTATGTTGTAAATTCATATGTGATAATATTTATAGAGCGGGAGAGTATTCACCATTGGTTTTCACATCCAATATATTTCTCACTATTGATTTCATGGCAGTGAATAACTTTTTGAAGAAAAGCGTGAACATAAAAAGTGGAATATCAAAGTATTACTCTCTTAAGAGTTAACATGATAGTTTTCTTTTCCCTTGTGTCAAATGTTCCATCTCCAAAATAAAACGTAAAAATTCATACAACACATCAACTTTACTTATTATTTCTTTCTAGAAAGAAACAAAATAATCAAAATCTAAGTTTAAAATTCAAGAGCTTAATTTAATATCAGCCTTGGGGAATATGAGTAAGTGACGCTACATACATGAAAGAGGGAAACGGCGTTAAACATGGTTAAGAAGTCATGGTTATGGGTTGAGATCAGGGAGGCCTCAAGTGAATAAAAAAAGGGTCACTCTGTACACATGACATCGTGTGATTAGATGTCTCATATTTTGTCTCACTTGAGGCCTCCTCTGATCTGAACCCATGGTTCGGTTCAGATCAGGAGAGGTAGAAAGTGAGACAAAATATGAAGTCTCCAATCACGCCCTACCACGTGTAACAAAAGGAAAGATGTTTAAAAATTTTTTTATTTTAAAAAAAAAAAGTTGTTTGTACACGTGATTAGAGGCCTTATATTTTGTCTCACTTTCTCTCTATCTCAACCCTAATGGGATGATACGAGCATATGATCCGTGTGACCAACCAAGTAAGACGCTCAGTCTTGCTCAATCTTATCACTATCCTTGCTACCCTTCTTCCATTAAAACTTCTGGATTTACCTACAAATTTAGCTCGAGGGGGTTGTTCGGTAAAGTAAAATTTCAATGCTAATGTCATAGAATAGTATAGTATAAGGACATCCTTCTTGCACATTTTAAAGTCAAATATTAAACTAAAAAACTAGAATGCACACGGAGAAACATATGTACTTTATACGCGTTCTGTTCACTACAAATATACTTGTATGACACATTAAACTTAAACAATCCAAGCCAGGTTTCATTTCAATGTTTTTATTTTAAAGATAACTTCAAATATAATAAGACTATCCCCGAAAATAAAAGAGCGTTTTCAGTGCATTTGGCTCCTGTATTTGCGCAGGGTCTAAAGTCAAGTTGTTTCGCGATCTGATATATATTACTCTATATTGACGTACATAGTCTTACCTTATATTTTGTGTTTATAAGGTTGGAACTCGTTACCTCACGGTCATGTTGCTGCGTCCCGCTCTATCTCGGAAAATAAAAGATTCGAGGCAAATCTCACCGTTCCCGCGGAACCAAAAGGCTGAGAAGAGTTGCCGGTGGAGCGAGCGAACAGCAGAGAGTTGATGAAAAGAGAAGAAGAAAATGACCTCTAATTCAGTGGTTTCTTATCTTTCTCCAAACCATTGCTTCCACCTCCAGAAAACACGTACATCGACATTGGTTTGTTTTACTTTTTCCTCTTTTTTTAAAATTTTTTTTTTATTGATATAATTGCAGCAACATATCATCAATCCCAATATTCTCTCCTTGTAACGTTTCAGCTGTGGCATATGGTCACCGGAGCGGCACCAGCGTTACCCTTACTCCGGCGGCCTTTATCAACCTCTGCTTTCTTATCCCCTTCATTCTCTTGTGGTATGCTTTGCTTATATTCTTTTCATTGGCCTTGCCTTTCCAATTGTTCTATCTTATAGAATAAATGCAAATGTTATGATGTTTTTCAACACAAGAACACCTTTATTGGCCCGGAAATTACCGGTACCATACACTGGAAATGTTTTTATTTAATGTAGAAGGTAACTGATAATCACACACCTTATCTTATTCTTGTAACTTGTTTTGGCAATCAAATTTCCCAAAGCATTTAGCACTTCCTCCTTTTTATTTTATTTTTTTTGGGTATTTTGTGTATTGAAGCAGCTTGTTTTAACTTTCATCCTTTCACTCTCAATTTAAGATCCAATAATACATTCCTAGAAGAAAAAGGGAAACCTTTTCTGTGTTATCACCAGCTAGCTCTTCCAAACTAATGTATGGAATGTCCAGCCGATAAACATATCTCGACAGAAATAAGCTACCAATTTATTTGTCTTCTCTTCTAGTCCATGTTGACATGCATCTTATTCATAGATCTTGTTGATACAAGTTTCCATAGATATCAAAAGGCAGTGGTTTTTGGCCTTAAAAAGAACAGAACTTAGTCTCCTTAGATCATACTTGCCTATCAAACCTCATGTAGCGCAACAACTTCATACTCATCTTTAAACATTGAATTTTGACCAGCAAGAACTTATACATCCTTGGTAGACTACCCATGGAAACTTGAAAGACATTAGTGGAGATGAGAAATAGTGGCAAGATACAGAATTGTGTTATCTTCCAGTCTTGCAAGGAACAGGCAGAACTTTCTTTTAGGGGTATTTCTTGTTGATCAAACGTGACATAGTGCAGGAACATAGTTTTCTGTTTCACGCATGGAAATTTGAGCAAGATCAGAAGATGTGGGCTGTGAGCAGTATCATAATGTCACCCTAAATATATTTTTGGTAACTAACCATGGAAAGTTGGTACATAGGTGGAGATCAGAAGAAAGTGAAACAAGCAAACTCTTATACACATTAGATTAACCATGGAAAGTAAAGATGTGGTTTGTGGTTCTAGCATGAAAGGAGGATTAGCCTTTGATCTTCCACAGTTATCTATTTACCCCATTCACACATTGTCCATCTCTTTTAATAGGGTTAGTTTGTGTTGGAGCCACATCCAGTTGAGGGGTTCAATAATGTGTGCTTTGAAATCACTTGAATCATTTAATTCTACTTAATTTGCCGCATTGGATGTGGTTTTTTTTTTTTTTTTTGGTGTACGGCGTTTTTGTCTCACCTACGATTGACTACTATCCCCTAGGTGACCAAAGTTTTCACTTCTTTATCTTTCATAACTTGTGTGCTAAGACATTTGTCCCTGCTTCTGTTCTTAATTGGTTGACCTCAAAATGCCTGCTAAACTGTACATCTCCATTTTCAGGTTGTAAGCGTAATTCTATTTCTTGTATTATGAGAAGGCGAAATTATTTTTGCATTTTAGTTTGAAACATAAAGTAGACTATTACAAGAAACAATTTTGGATGTCCTTCCATCTGTAGGAGTCTAAAGTCTCAACTGAAAGACGATTTATCATACAATTTGGTGTCATCATGTTTGTTTTGCTGCAGGGGCATCTTCAGTTGATGATAGCTTAAAGTGTGGAACAATACTTGATCGGCGGAAGGTTTTCATTTCTTCCATTGCAGTGTTAGCCACTACCTATTTCGGAGGAGCTGCCTCAGCATCTCAATTTGCTGATAGTATTTCCATTTATCTTTTTGTCCTTTTCTTGGTTTTCATTCTTGCCTTTTAGTAGATCATAAATTCGTTGCATACATTCTAAAGAACTATCATCAGGCATAGTGTGCTTTAAAACATGATTTTGTCATGCTCTTTAAAGCATGTGAAGATTACACGTAGATGCACCTAAGCAAAGCCAACTATTTTCGTTTATGATTAATGTGACGCATCTTTGCAAGGCGTGGATATAGTTTCTATAGCAAGTTTTGAGTGTAACTATATTTCTCTTGCTACAAGACCTTTAACTTCGAAGAAATATTGAGCTAGTTGAGGCAAAATTTTTTTATTGTAGCTGAATGTCTGGCTAGTTGGTAAAATGATACTCCCTCCATCCTAAAAAATTTGTCCTAGTTTGATTTGTGCATAGTTCACTTTTGAACTATGCGAAAGTCAACATTGGACAATATAATTGAGACGGCGGGAATGTGATCTAATCATGATTTGTATGTCATCTGGACTCTTTGTTTAGGCTACCACTTATGTAGGCCTTTTGTTCCTTTGCAAAATCAGCTGATTAGCCCTGCAGCCTCTTGTAGCTTTGAACTGACTACCAGCTCTCTGTTTGATGATGTAGTGCCAGCATTGAGGGGAAAGGATTATGGAAAGACAAAGATGCAATATACGGACTACACTGAAACAATTTCTGGTCTACAATATAAGGTTACCCTTTGGCAACGACCTCTGTGACTTTTCTGTGTACATTCTCGAATAATCACAATTGGTTTCTAACCCCGTAGCCTTGAATAATGCAGGACTTGCGAGTTGGAAATGGACCTAAACCAAAAAAAGGAGAGACGGTTGTGGTATGCCAGTGCTTTGGCTGCATCTCTTTTCACAATGGAGCGCGCCTTCCATCCCCTCCTCCCCAACTCTTAAAAAAATTACAAAATAAAACTAGAAATAAATAAATAAATAGATAGATATATATACATACATACATATATATATATATATATATATATATATATGACCATCTTATTATTTTCTTCTCAAAATTCCAAATTGGAGATTTTCCCCCCTCTCAATTTGGAAATTCTTTAAAAACCTAATTAGTCCATTAATTTAGTCAATATAGATGAAGAAATCCTGGTTCTTTTTGATACTGAATGGAATATTTTTATGTTCTACTATAGATATTGAACTGCAATTTTCTTTTAGGTTGATTGGGATGGATATACGATAGGGTACTACGGCCGCATATTTGAAGCAAGGAACAAGACAAAAGGTGGCTCCTTTGAGGTATAAAAATATGCTCGCCTAGTCTTATTGGTAAGAATTTGATTCCCACAACTCACTACTACTTGCTTATTAATCTGCAGGGCGGCGAGAAGGACTTTTATAAATTTAAAATTGGTTCTGAAGAGGTAAAGAAATCTGCATTGCATAAATGCAAAGGATTTATTATCAGCAAGTGCTTTTCTTTCTTATTGACATATTTTAAGTCTCCTCCCCTATTATTTTAAAATAGGATTTTGGAAGTTTCTTTTTCCATTTTCTTGAAAAGAGGTTTAGTCAACACGTAAGGCAAGCATGAGAAGTCCCTATTTGAGCCTCTTTTACAGAAATCCAGCTTCATTATTTGCATGTAATTTTAGTAATTCAAGTATTTACCTGATATCTCATGCTGGATTTTTTAGATGTTCAGGTAATACCTGCTTTCGAGGAAGCTGTTTTAGGCATGTCCCCTGGTGGTATCAGAAGGTATTTATGCCTTTGATCCGCTTGCTAGAAAACCGTCACTTAGATTAAATAAAGTTATTCAGCTTTTTGGAAGACTTGCATAGGATCCTAAAAAATGACTGAACTAGGATAACTAGTGTTGAGAAGGAATGAATATATATTCTAACAAAGAAGGATGAAGACATGCCTGCTTAACATATATGGTATCTGGACCGCCTGACTGCTTTTGCTACTGAAATTGGTAAATGTGAAAAGTTGGTGGTATTTTGCATTCATATTCTAAGTTGCCTGCGGCTGGAGCAACAATGATTTAATTTTCAGGGAATCTAAAAGGGTAGCTAGAGGCACAAGTGTCAGCAACACCATCAATATATTATTTTTCTCCCTGTTAATATTTCATTGTGCTATCAGCCGTGGTTGACCAGGCTTGCTTTGTGATTTTGTGGAAATATAATTAGCTATAGAGCTTATAGAATATGAGGTAAGAACCATCTGGGCTGTTACAATTTTGATTTTGCAACAAAAAGCTCGGTTTCATAATATGTGCCTATCAATCTTGAAAAGAATCAGCACCACGAGATTCCATTCAGCTCATTTTCTCAGAAGTGCATAAGCTGAAATACTTTTATGCTTAGGCAAGACATGTCTGAGCTGCAAGCATGCCTGCGTGAATGCCTTTCTATAGAACCTTTCCCTGACTTAGTTATATGTATATTGATCCATTATCCTATATGATCCCTCGAAACATTTCTAGAACTTACTGTAATAGATATGGCAATAATCGTGCTCTATACGTTTAAGCCTTCTAACGTTTCTTTTCCAAGGCTGCAGGATTATAGTTCCTCCTGAGCTAGGATATCCTGAAAATGATTTCAACAAGAAAGGTCCAAGGCCAACCACGTTTTCGGTAAATTCATTTTATTGCCTTGTCTGTTAGGTCTATGTCTTTCCATCATCAATGAATTCTTACATAATCGCGGTTGCAGGGGCAAAGAGCGTTGGATTTTGTGCTCAGGAACCAGGGATTGATAGACAAAACTCTTCTATTTGACATTGAACTCCTCAAAATCGTTCCAAGCTGAGGGTATCTTCTCCTTAGTTTGACATTGAGCTCCTGAAGGTCAATCTAAGCTCAGGTGTCTTCTTTAACATTTTCTGCAAGTATTTCGTTTGTCTAAAAGATATTGAACGACGATTAATTTGAAGATGTGGAGCAGTCATCTGTGCAGATCTGTGATGCCTTTGCCTTTTTAACTCTTCCATGGTTCCACTTCTTTTTTCCTTTTGTTGATTCAAAAGAAAAAGAATATTTACCATCGTAGTTTCAGTAGTCGATTGAAATTAATTGCGTCTGTTGCCTCCAATTGTGCGTTGAAATTGACTGTACATTTATCGACGGTAGCAGCTATTGAACATAGTCCAAGTAGTTCTATTTATTTTGGATCAGCAAGAAGGCTGGCGAAAAAAACTGGTTCAAAGACAAGGGACATACGAATGTCAATCACAATCGTCCGGGAGCTCTACATGGGAGAAACAAAAACAAATTGGAATCTAGCACCACTTATAATGTGCATTGGTCAGAAAATTTAATATAAAGTACGTTCAAGGTACTAGGCTTCCACGTTTACCATTATCCTATTGATTAATAACCAATTCTTAAAATGCCTACTAATTATTCATTAACTACATAAAACTGGCCTGCATGTATACAAGTTGCAGTAGCTTAGAAAGGATGCACAATGTGGTATCAGCTACATGTTTTTCTTTTGCAAGTCAAATTTTATAGATAGTAAATTTACAAAGATAACCATTGTAATTGGGCAATTCTCTTCAATACCAAGAGACTAATGCTCCGAATACACTGAAGGAATACACTGAAGGTAAAGGGGAAATTTCTAGGCCAGTTAATGGATGGGCTGTAACTGGCTATAAAGTAGAGGGTTGCTGGATTAACAAAAAGACCATCTAGATGGAAAGAATTTAACCATATTGACAAGAGCCGCCACGTATATATGTAACCCAGTGGCCAAGATTAAAAAGCCTATTTAAGGCCAAGGCCAACATGCAGCTACATAAAATTAAAACCTCTATTTACGCATTTCAAGGACAATCCCTGCAACTTCATATTCATAATGGGAAATAATACATTAAAAACGTTCACTAAAGAAACCTGGTACGATAAGAAAGAAACATGTGACATCAGTGCAGGATCGTGAAACGTCAGAGTCATGGTTACACATAAGATGTACACATTAATCGAATAGGTACTGGAGATCCCACAACCATAAGCAAAAAATAAAGAAGCACGCTCTTCAAACGGACAAAAAACCTTGAAAAACACAAAAGACCTAAAGTTGAAGAAAAGAAGGCTCTGAGAACAGCAATCCTAGATGTAATACTGCAAGAAGAGGCAACATGTTCTCACAGCAGCACCAGTAAATCTAGTCAACCACAAGCTGTCGGCGCTTGTATCGAACCATGACTTTTCCTTTAACACCAACCACCATGGCATTCCAGTCAATCTCTGGGAAAGGAGATATCAGTTCAAATTCGAAGTTCCGCAGCAAGTGGCTCCATATTGCTTTTATTTGCAAATATGCAAATGGTTCTCCTAGACACCCATGCCTTCCACCACCGAAAGATATATATGAAAATGCTCCTGCAGCTTTATCTTCATCTCTTCCTGGAGAGAATCTGTCAGGATCATACGTGTCAGGATCTTTATAAATATGTGGGAGTCGGTTCGCAAAGGCAGGAGAAGTGGCGACAATATGGCCTTTGGGTATGTCATATTCTTTTCCCTCCCTTGTAGTTACACTGAAATCACTATGTGAGCTTCGTAGCAGCATTATCAAAGGAGGGTGCAATCTGAGTGCTTCTTTTATGCATCGATAGAGGACTTCCATCTCAGATAAGATATCATGATCAACCTTGGATCCATGCTTTTTCATTAAATTCTTCTGCTCATCTTCGACCTCTGACATGAACTTATTGTTGCACATGAGGTAAGCCCCTGTCCAAGTGGAAGTGATGGAACTGGTATGCTGGCCAGCGAAAAGAGCAGCAATGAGCAGTCCAGTACATTCAGCCTGAGTTGTTTGGCGTCCATTCTTGTATTTAGAGTCTATGAAGCATTGTAACATGTCGTTCTCTGTCTTTCCACTTTGTCGACGGGAAGATATGATGTTTCCAAAGATCTCTGTGAGCTTCTTGCGGGCCTCGTCACGGCGGCGGTGGGCTGGTATAGGTAGATATGGAAAGATTACACTGACGGGTAACATACCATTATCAAGGTCATGGAAAAGAGCAGAGACGTCATCGAAGAGCTTGTTTCGGACCTCTTCTCCCAGAAGACATCGACTGGCAGTCAGTATAATTAGATGCTCCAGTTCATATTTCAAGTCCACTTCTCCACTATCTCCCCATTTTGAGAAATATTCCTTCATTAATAAGTCAAAAATAGAAGCATTATTATTAATGCAGGTCTATGATGAAGTAGCTAAACATTATTTCAGCACAGATTTCAAAGCCAAAGATGATGACTTGTGCTTGGTAAACTCAAGAACATCCATATAGGAGATTTATTGAAGATTTTCGAACTACACGATTCTTCACATTCTGCCTCAAGATAAGCTAATATGAAGTCAGTTGGACTTTTATTTCTCCTCACCCTCCTCAGTCATGCAGTTCTGACTCTAGTTCTTTCCACTCCATCCTCAGTCATGTAGTTTTACTTTGATGCTTTACATCCTCTCCACATTAAATACTAGGCAGGATCAATATATCTCACTCCCCTTCCATGCTCACCTTTTCCTTTTAAGTTCAAATGTCCTATCATCTTGTTCTCCATCATAATTTTAAGACCCAGGCAATTGAATAGTAGCTGGCTAACCTAGAGTTCTGCATTTCCTTTTTCCTATGCAATCGCATACTTAGCATAGGTGGATAAGATAACAATTCAGGGTAAAGTACAAACTCCAGACACGGATCAAGAGCCAAAAAGCAACTACAATAACATGAAAGATTCGAACTTTATAAGAACACGTTACCACCTGAGCTACTGAAGTTGATAACAACGCTGCTGCGATTTCCAACCTGCTTTGCGCAAACTAATTTGCTAGTATTTGTAGTAATAAAGAAAACGATACAGAATCATGCAATTCCATCTTGGGTTTAGGAATCTCGTCTCTTGGAAAAGTCAAAGGCCTACTAGACTAATCCTATTTTCCTTCCCAGTTCCAATTGGAATCTGGAACCAGGTAAAGTTGAAATTCAACTAAAAATATCATCACAGTCTGCCGAAATCAATCGAGATTCCAGAAGAGCATCGTTAGAACACTGATTGATCACATTCAAATGAAGAAAAAGATAACATCCTAAAAGAAAACATACCTCGGCTTCCATGACCATCATATCAACATAACTCTTCAATTTGTTAACCCTAAGAGCCTCAGTGAAGAATCTAAACTGCTCTTGCCTGACAGTATAATCGACATCAAACACCACTCCAGGTCCAAAGGTAGGCACATTAAACTGATAAACCTCCTGCTGACTGAGATCTGCCTCGGAGGCCTTAAAGAAATGAGCGGAGACCTCTGGACCAATAAGAAACGTGATCCTCTTGTGAAGCAGCGGGAGAGTGAAAACACCACCGAGCTTAGGGTACTCTTCCCTGAGCATGACGATAGGACCTTTCAAAAATCTGAGAAGGCCTCCGATCAAAGGCAGCTTGGCCTTGACGAGTGGCGGCATGCGCTTTCTGGATCTGGGAATGATGATGCCGATGAGTTTTACGGCGACGAATACGGTCACTACAAGTAGGAGAGCCGCATTCAACCATTTGGTCCCGTTGTCGTCCGGCGACTCCATTTTTTCCGGGAAGCAGAAAACAAATCTATGATAGTTGATCTCTGCCGCCGCTTAGTTAATTTAGATAGAGTGAAACTGAAAAACAAAAGACGTCAGAGATTCAATCTCTTCCAAGTCTAACACTCTTTAACTTCTCAGGTCAGCAACCCTCTTCTTATACCACTAGACTACTCGAATAATAGAGGAGCGTGACAGAAGCGAATAATTCGACCGATCTTAACAAATTTACATACTTTTTTAAACTTGTTACGGAATATAGATATAAAGAACCGTTTTGGATGCATTAGGTTTTTATGTTTGCGTAGTGTTTGTAGAGATGCAGATCACTTTGCGCCGTGCAATATATTGTTTCCGCAGCTCGAATCTAATCTTACCTGATGAGACCTAAATTCAGCTGCTAGATAAGACAAGGAATTTCACGTTCGTAAGTAACAGTCAACGTAAGTCGATCTCGGCTAGTTGACTGGCCACATTCGACCGTGCCAGCTCTGCATGGAGAAATTACAAAAGACCTCTTAAGGCATGAGCTTCACCTCGGTCCAGGTCAGCCCAGCCAAGTGCCGAAGTCAAGACAACTCAGTCGTCACTTAATTTGACCAGAGTACATGCAACGAGCCTAGTCTACACTGGCCGGTCCTCAGCGCGAATCGGCAGAGCTCCTTGCTCCCTTTATTCCCTTGCCCGAACCACACATGAAGCAACTCGGCTCGGCCACAATACGCTTAAGCAGATTCCTGCCACTCAGTAAGCTTACCTTCCCATCCCAATACGTGGCGCCACTTGACTTTCATGCAGCCTCGGAATGACTGTTTCTCAACCGCTAATCTCCACATGTCAACCGTACAAAGAAGAGTTGCCAATACAACAACCATCAGCTGCCGCGTGGCGACCATGCAAGCCAGAATTGCCACCCGGACAGCCAGGTGTCATCACCACCTTCGCGCTAGGCCATGCGGCCTTCAGCTTCAACAGCAATAAATTAGAACTTTTCCAGCCGAGGCCTTTGTCAAGTCTTTGGAGGCTCTAGAAGTCTTCTCTGACCACTCACAGACTCGAAAGTTCTCTCGGCTCGGCCAAATATACATACAAGCTCGTCCATACAAAACAGTCATCCTCTCTAACGGAGAGCCTAAAATAGGTTCTTCATAACCTTTACTCACGGCATAAACTACATACAAAAATGCCCACAACTGACTTGAGCGTCAGAGGGTTTTCCCCAAGCATTGATCCTAGGCCTCTAACGTTATCTTTTCTTCTCATGTTCCAAAAACGAACCTTAACGGAGAGCTGATGGCATAACACAAGGATCGCCTCCGATTCACCTGGTGAAGATCCGGTTTCATCATTACCAGTTGTTCCGAATTCCGTCTTCAACAAATATATATATAAACTAATCTAAACTGGAAAGAGACCCTATAATATGGTTTAATTAGGTTTCATTAAACAGAAGCATAAGACATAGTTTATAGTCACTTAGAACTTGATCCATATTTCATTCATATTCCAATAATGGTCTGCTAAACAAAATCATAGGACATAGTCTATGGTCGCTGACTATGTTCTATTTATATTCCAATAACAAAAGTTGGCTGATTTAAAAGACGTTTTCGGTACGCTACTTTTTTATATTTGTACATGATTTGAAGAGAGATCGAATAGCTGTGTATGTCGTATTAATCAAACTCTTATTATTTGAAAAAGAATATCCTATTTCCAATAATGCTCGACCACTAGACATACTATTCTGGGGAAATAAATTAGTTACTTGATTAATATAGAACCTGGTAACAATGTTTGTTTAAAACTTTAAACAGATTAAATAAGTTTTTCGATTTATAATATGGAAAAAGATACAGACCACTTGGTAATCTGACGACAAATAGGACGTAGTGTGCGCCAGCCTGTAATTTAGCTTTGTTTGTTAGGATAGGATCCCCTCACTGCAAATGGGGTGCGATGACGCGTGACTGCGCGACACGTGGCACCAGGGGATGGTGAGGCTAGATAAGGGTCACCCACATCTAGCCTCACTACCCCTCTTTGCTGCTACGTGTCGCGTGGTCACAAAGGAGGTGAGAAAAGTAGAGTTAGTAGATCTAAACCCTTCTTTGTGCCCTCACGTGCTTGATGACCTTGTCAGGACTCAGCAATAACAATGGGCTGTTGTATGATGTTGATGGTAATGGCGTATAACCTTGGATCCAAAACGTAGTCCGATATCTTCTACCGTATTAATTTTAAATAGCTAGGTCATTTACGATTTTTTAGATGAGAGATCTAATATTTGATGTTAAGTATATGAGTGTAAATTCGCTATAGGAGATGACGGTAATATCTAAACATCCACACTACGACTATTAATATTCGAAAATACAACATTAGATACAATCTATTAAATGTTCAAATTTGATCGTCTCTGAATTAATTATTATTTAAGTTTTATGTATTCCGCTACATGTACATGATTTGTTGCTTTTGCATGTATTGCTTCTTATACATACTACAAAATACTTGAGGCCATCATTAGTATTTATTAATCAATATAGGCAACATTTGTCATACTTATTCATAGAGGATAAACAAATTTGTTTATGAACGTAGGAAAAAAAAACTAAAGCATTATACTTATTGAAGTACGTATACTAGTTACTAATTAGTAAGTATAATTCACTAGTCACCTTAGTGTTAGTGATAAATAATATATTTTAGTTTTGCTTTTCAATACTATGCGCACTTAGCAAAGATTCTATTTTACTATTTAATTTTTGTTATGTTCCTCCACATGTATATTTTGTTTATTACATTTTCAAGATTTATACCCATATTCTATATGACCAAAGCTTATGAATCATAAAATTCGAAAGAGAATACACATTTATATAGTAGATCACTACTTTGAGATAAAGCAAAACCACATGCAGAAGGGGGTTACAAATATTTTACATATACATAGATACATACATATATTATTATGTTATGGTTGTAAGTTTATGCGGTTGATGCAATGGGTTTGGATCTTCTCACTCCAAATCCATTTACCTCTCTTTTCACCGCACGATACGTGGTAGCAGAAAGTGGTGATGCTAGATGCGAGTGACCCTCATCTTAGCTCACCACTTTATGATGCCACGTGTTGTGCGGTAGACAAAAGGTTGAGGGAATTTAGACGAGAGAATCTTGTCTCTGATGCGATGGCCAGCAGCCAGGATTAATTGTGGGCTGATCTGCTTTATAAATTTTATATAAAAAAAAACAAACAGTGTGCTGTTCTAGTATTTATTCTCTACTTTGATGAAGGGGTGGGTTCTCCCCCATCTGTACCAAATGCCCCTTAGTCAGATGGGATGTAAATCGAATGATGTGTTCCACCGGCAGTCCTGCAAAGAGAGAGGACACACGAGAATCAGTCAGCCAGAGGCAACCCTTGTAATATTTCAACAAGGATTGTCTCCACACGGACTCGAACTCGGGACGTCGGGGTTCTAGTCCTAATCACTTTTATCACTTACCATTGGACGATGCCCCTGGGGGCTAATATTTATTCTCTACTTGTAATGGTTCATACTTGAATCACTTTTGCCCATGTCTTTTGATCACTTTTGTCCTCATCGCATTCAACTTCTTATAAAGGAAAATAAATTCACTGTTCTTTACTCCATCTGTATTTCTCACTTTTTTATTATTAAATCAATATTGAAACTAAAGAATGCAGTATATGTTAAAAATAATATTGGATAGATAATATCGGAGCAAAATATTTAAAATTCATTAGTACACTAACACGCCATATTCCTATTATCGTGCCATCTATACGGATACATATAGAACCGGAGATCTCATTGGAATCAAACTCTCTATCTCTTAGGATGAATGTATTGTTTATCTGTCTCTCACCCTCTCCAGACCCTAACGATAGCTTTTGTTGTCGTTGAGACATACTAGGTATAATTGTTATCGTTGTAAACATTAAAATTCAGACTATGCTGAATGCTGAAAATACATCTACCTTTTCTTTTTCCATACACGCTAAATACATTATAATATGAATAGTGATAAAGTTTAGACAGCTTCGTTTTAGGCATAGGAATATAATATACTTGTGTGACTTGCAAGCATGTGGCAGAAAATTTAGTTTTAATAATAAAAACCACAAATAGAGTATAAAATGAAGAAGTTTAAAAACCTGAAAACCAACATCTAAGACGCTATTCTGAATAAATACAGCATCAAATCTAATACCTCATTCTGAATAAGTCATTCTAAATAGCGACTTTTACCTAAGTACACATTCTTAATCAAACCATGCAAGAATTAGCTTAAAGTACACAGTCAATCAGGGAAACCAAAAAGGGAAAAAGAAATCAACTTGTTGCAAACCCACGATTATGCTGACAAGAATTAAACGAATATACAACAAGCACGTAAAGGAAGGTACCACTTACACTTGAATATACTACGACGATTACAGAACAATCAACACCAGATATACAGACAAGGAGATAAGCCATGGCTCCAAACTGCATGCCTCTCCAGCTATGACACAAAATTTCAAAAATTTTGTCACACCAAAAGGGTCCATATACCTCTGGAATCAAAAATCAGGAGATATTGAACTTCCACCTACAAAAAAAAAGAGTAGCTTCTCTGTGCAGAATACATATTGCATTCGTTCTAGAACTCCTACGGATGTCTGAACATAAACTCTCCAACCTCAACAACCAAAATTTCCGAGCTCCGCCCTACTGGTCCTTGTGTTATTGTTGTCTAGCGCTTTAACACATCATCTCTGAATAGCAATCAAACTGTTTTCCTCAATGCATTCACTTAGTTCAGAAAAGAGATGTTTTTCTCTTTTCCAACTGCTCATTCACCAAAACCCAAATGCGAAAATAGAATCTGAATGGCTCCACTGAAATTTATCTGATCCTAAGAGTTAGTATAAGCATGAAGCTACAAACAGCTACCTCGGTAAAACTGGAAGTCTCAATCTGAAGGTGTCTCGTCCTTCAGTGAATTCTGTGGATTTTCTTTCCTGTTATGTTCGCTAGAGCTAGTGCTAGTTCCACTTTTCCCAAATCGTGGTCGAATGTTAACACCAACGGGAAATGGTACCTGCAAGGATTGTGAACAAGGTAAAGTTTCAGGCCAGGATATTCTTTGAGGACACCACCTCCTCCCAACAGAAAAGTCAATGAAAAAAAATATACACAATAATGGTTTAACACCACAAGGCAAACAAAGTAAAATCATTCAATCATCAAGATCTGAAAATTTGAGTTCCCAAATATTACAACAACAACCATACCAAGTATATCCCAACAACAACAAAAAGCTATCGTCAGGGTCTGGGAATGGTGATAGACATGCAAACAATACTTCCATCCCAAATATTGTAAAACACAATTGCAAGATTGATAGGACGTAGACTGCAAGAGCTCAATAACTGATCATGGTTTCTCCTCATGTGTAATAATCCTCTTCAGTATGTGTGTAAACATGACAAGTGACCACAACATCAGAAAAGTGGGGAACGTATCCTATGGTTAGAGATTGCAGTTATTACGAGTGTGATAAGCTACAAAAGTACCATCATAACTATAGCTTCAAAAAGAAAAAAGGGTACCATTATAATTGTAATGCAATGGTATAGACAACACAACTAAGACAGACATAATTTAATGAGAATGTTTTTACAAACAATCATCCAATTTCTGCAAAACTGAACCAATAGGCTACACATTCATGGGCCAACCATTATGATCAGTTCGACAGTTCATATCATAGTATTGAAGAATTTATTTAATACATGAACACGTTTGTTGCTGGTCTCTTCAAAATCTCAATAAGCAGACATAGACCAGTACTAGCTCCTGTACTGTCAAAGCCGAGATACTTTTCCAAAGGGGCACACAACAAATTTTGAGGCCACTTTCAATGCCCTACCAATTATGGTCCAAAGCCAACAGAATACATTTTGGCTGCATATGTCATTTGCTGTGAGAATATATGCCTGCGACATTATTGTTGGATTTTACAACCAAACATGTCTTTGTTCCGATACCTACTTAAGTTATACACGGAAAACAGGCTGGTTCGCTTGAAGAGAAGTTGATAAGACAAAGTAGCAAAAGAAAAAGAAGTAAATACAACATAATAATAGTCCTAGCTTTCGCTGCAAATATCGTTCACATACAATTACAACATTAACATATACACCCACATACTTACAGCTCACTTAAGACAGGTGTCACCTAATCCAACTGAAAATCACTGGGTCCTATAGACCAACTAAATTAGTTGATTAATAAATCCATGAAATTACAGTGAGACAATAAGGAGCATATGGATACAGAAATTTCTGAATGACAAAACGCCAGGCTATAATCAGTCTCTTGTAAAGATCATGAGAAAGAAAGTCAAAAGGTAGGACCAGTTAAATTAGTTGATTAATAAATCCATTAAATTACAGCAAGTCAAAAAGGAGCATATGGATATAGAAAATTCTGAATGACAAAATGCCAGGCTATAATCAGTCTCTTGCAAAAATCATGAGAAAGAAAGTCAAAAGGACAACAAGCATACACGTTTCCTGACCTAATAGATCCCCCCCCCCCCCCTCTCCCTCTTCAAAGAAAATAAAAATATCCCAACCTTCCAAAAAAATATCTGAAAAGAACCTCAAACAATTAAGTCCTATTCCAAGTTCACCGAGGGTTACTCAGAAGAAAAAACAAAAGGTTCGCCCAAGAGGAAATCCAAGAATAAAATGGAGCCCGTACCTGATCACCTGCATTAGGGCCATCAGTGTGAAAGAGAATCGGCCGGCATCTCTTATCTTCATTCATCAAGCTTGAATTCTGGAAATGGGCAATTAATGAAGCTTTTCCTTGTATACGAGCATATGCAATATTGGCCACCTTTTCACTATTAAATTTCTCCCATTTCTTTCCATTAAAAGCCTGCAAAATGATCATGGTCATTTGAAATTGTTCCCATTTACAACGACCAAAACAATGAAGAAAAGCTAGTCAATCGCCCGACCTCTACCTGATAAAATGGGATGATTGCTGAAGTATCAATCATGTTGATAAATGCATATCCCACATTGCATTTGTTCTACAAGATATGGGAGTCTAAGTAAATACCATAAAGAAACACTAAAAAGTTTTAGTGCTGCATCAAACTCACTTGCTTTACAAGGTAACGTGGCCTTACCTTGAAGTCGATGGGCAAGTATATAAAATCATACGTTCCTCGATGCTGTTCATCAATTGCAGCTAAAAGCATCTTTGACGTGTACCTACAGGTAACACCAAGTTAAAATAACATCATGCACTAGAAGTCAAAGTGAGCATTTTCTAGATGTATTACTTCTGTTTTATGCTCAACAAAAAAAAAAAAAAAAAAAAAAAAAAAAACGAGCCATTAACATGATTAATAAGGTTATCAAAGCTGGAATAATCAAAACTTACTTGTTAGGTATGTTCTTTATCATAAGAGTGGTTCTTTTATCATCTCCTTCCGCAATACGATCAACGTCAAGTTCAAACTGTTTTTTGTTGTCAGACTGATTTGAAGCACTTTCACTTCTACGGTGCCGTGTCCTTTCATTGGGAGAACCAAAATCATTCATAGTAGGAATCAGTTTACCTCTAGCAGGAAACATCATGTTCCTCTGATGCGGTAAGCTGAATCCAACATTTTTGGAAGAAACTGCCATGTCCATACGGCTTTTCCCACGACCAGGAAAAATATTATGTGGGACAAATTCCATGGGATGGGGTGAGTTGCCTGAAACCCTAATATTTCCGAGAGAACCAGGGTGGAACATAGAATCATCAGGAGATTCACCAGAATAGGCATGTCTGCCCCGTAAAGATGAATTCTCTGAAGGTGCTGACCCTACATGGTGTTCACTCACAGGTACGAATGCAGTCAGCATATCATTTTGAGCTCTAGGAGCTGCATGTATTGGTTGTGGGTTAGGTGCTGGGAAGCCATTAGCAAACGAAGGTGAATTTGGCCACATCATGTTCTGAGGCTGGGGATGTTGCATGTTCCTCCAGATAGAACGATGTCCAGAAGGTGGGCAACTCCCGTTTCCAACAGGAGAAAAGTCTGAAAATGAAGCAAAAAAGTTATGTCACACATATTCTTCTGCTAAATTTTATCTAAGCCAATGATGTCAAGAGTACACCATGGAAAGGGATTTGATAAACTATGAGCATAATACTATGGTCGATCAAGTCTACCTAGTCAATTTCTTCTTTAAATTTCCCTAAGATTTGTCTAGGAAATAACATCAGAACCACAGGGACCTACCTCCAATTGTTTCAATAGAGGCCCCATTTGAGCTAACTCTTAGGGGCAGCTGGTTCTCATTTATTTCTGAAGGTACTGTAGTGAAGCTACGACTCAAGTGACTATGAGAACTGCAAGAAAACCCAATACCTAACTGATCATGAAAATCTGAACGCATTGGAGGATGAAAACTAGGGTTGCTCTGGAAGTCTAACTTCATTTCACCCAGTGAGCTGCCAGATTTGCTGATACCAGATAGAGGATCAACAGATCCCATCCTTTCCAAGGAAGGAAAGATATTAGGAAGACTAGAAGATATGAGATGATCAAATGAACTCGCAGCAAACCCTCGATGAGTGCTTCCACTGGCAGGGTGGAAACCATGGATCTGATTGTCCACATAAGACGGAATGCCTCCATGTGAAAATGGTCCTAACAATATTAAGATGCAATATAAAAACCTTTTTCCCTGAAATTGATGACAAATGACCAATACATGTGATGAGAAATGATACCAGAAAATCCAGCCCTGAAATTCATTGAAGGGCTATTCCTTGGCAAAGAAAGACTGGAACCATCTTCATCTAACTCAGAAGAAATTGGTTGCACAAATCTGCAAACGGCAATGTTCACCAAGGTGAATGTTAATAAGGCCTCCCTCACAGAGACTAAAACTGAATAGAAACATAACAACAAAAAGAATAGACACAATTCACAAGAAAGAAGAGAAGACACAAAAAGAGGAAAAAGAATGAATGATAATCCATAACCACCCACCTCTGAGCACCACCAGGGAGGCTTGGTTCAGCTTTATTCTGCTTCCTACCAAAATCACTCCAGTCCAATGCATGCCGTGCAGCTTCGGCAGCTCTAACATCATAAAATTCAATAAATTTCTGATCACTTCTAAAAGGAGTATCATGGATCTGCATTCGGGAAGATAGGTAAGAAACGGGAAAGGGAAAAAGAAAAAAGAAGAAAGAAAAGAAAAAGGCATCTTTAGCTGCACTTAAAATCGGTACCAGGCCAGACTTACCTCCTTAATGTCACCATAGACCCCAAAAATCTTATGGAGTTCATTGTCCGAAACAGAAGAGTCCAGATTAAAGACCACCAAAGTTCCCTGATTGAGATCTTTCTCAGATAAATTGTCCTAGAAATGTTATTACACCAATATGAGAGAAACATCCACTAACAAAAAAAAGTTGGTTTGGACACACGACGGAGAAAATATAGAGAAATGGGAACATACTTTTGGAATTGAGAAATGTATATCAAGCTTTCGCTGCATTAGTGGTTTATTATGGAGAGCTTTCATCGCATTTCTGGCAGATCTTATGTCAGAATATGAGACCATAACAAAACCCCTACTTTTGCAAGCTGTATATAGAGTATGAATATCACCGAATTTCTGCATCAAAGACCAAACTATTATAAGGAACATATAAATAGAATTACATTAAGCACGTCTTGAATAACTTAAAAGTGCTCACTTCAAAATGTCTTCGTAATTCGAAATCCTCAATGTTGCTATTTATATTCCTAACAAAGAGTGTTCTAGAAGGGCGTTCGCCTGAAGGGTGTTCTCCAAAAGGTATCCCATTGCTACCTAAAACCCCAGCACTTCCAGTAGAGCTTCCACCAGAGATTTTTGCTTTATTTTGTCCAAATGTTATCCCATCATCTCCCAGATCAATTCCCCCGACACTGGTAAACAAGTCCAAGTCTTCGACATCATCTCCATGAGGTTGGGTAACATACTCTATCCCATCTGCTATACCAGAAAGCAAATCATCATCATCAGGGAGAAGATTCCCTATAGTCTGTGCCTCAAGCTCTTCAAGGGATTCAAAGGGTTCATCTTCTTCACACTGGCAAGCAGCAGCACAAACAGAAGGATCATATGTAGAATTCTTTGAAGACCTTCTCACTGCATAAAGAACAGAGACACCCTTACTTTGGATATACAAGTAATGACATAGACTATAATTGCTATACACTTTCTTTTCTGAGAAACAAGGGAACTCGAATCCAACACATGCAGAAAGGGAGAGGAGGAAATGCTTCTGAGCAATTATACTACAAGGATAGTAAGATATATAACAACTATTAGGAAAAGCTTTAGGGCAAAAGAGAAAAATATCTACAACTAAGCACATAGGCATTCACAACATCACCAATCAGTTTAGGTAAGGGATAAATCTTACACTTGTGACTAAATAATTCCGATAAAGAGCTTGAAAAGAGGCTATTCTCACCTTGAGCACCCATAAAATTTAGATCATCACCCGACATAAAGGAAGATGTGGGTTGTAAACTGATATTTGATATTGCACCCAAATCATGGCAAACAGCCCTGGGCAGTGAATGACTGGCAGCACTTGCTATTCCAATCATGTGCTTCCCCATATGAAGGTGAGCTCTCTGCTCTCGGTCGTAAGAGTAACAAGTATCGGATGAATTTCCTGCATGAGACTCCAAAAGGATCTGCTTCTTAATGGGAGAAGAAGTAACAAGCCTGGTAGGCGAGCCTTCATCCACCTTTGTAGCTGGCAATTGAAAGATACTGACATCACTTCCAAGTATTAAGTTTACGAGCTAAAGGACTTTCAAGTACGCATCTCTTTTGCGTTTATCACACCTGGGCAGATAGCGCTCAAGTTTGTTGTGGCCAGTGTTAATCTTCTTTTTTTTTCATTTGATTCATTCCAGTGTTAATCACTCTTTTACCAATTAAAATTTGAGAATTAAAGCAATTTAACACGCATAAAGAAGGTGATACATCATTTGCAGCAATTCAGAAACAGAGCAGAAAGTAATTACAGTCACTTTTATTTCTAGTTGTTAAAATTACCATCTCATCTAAAAAGAATAGTTGAACATACATCAAGATCACATGCCCCTTATGTTTGGAGTTCCATGTGTGCATAACAGTAGTAGTATCAAAAGTAGACAGTAATAATAGCATTTTTTTTTTCTTTTTAGAAAGTAGGGCAGCAGGATTTGAACTGAGGATCTCTTGGTGCTCTTATACCATGTAAAATTATTATCTCATCTAAAAACTTAAGCTTTAGAGAGAAGAGTAGTTTGGCATATATCAAGTTAACACTAGTCAGCTAAAAACAAGAGAAAGGGGGCGGTTTGGGTGCAGTAAAGGATTCAAATCTCTAGATGGTTATAGTTGGATATATCCAAGTTTGCTGAAATCTAGTTGGATAACAGAGATAGTTATAGTTGTAAATATCAAAATTCCCATGCTCTCAGTTTCAGTCCCAATTGATAGATGCCTCAAAATGGAAATTCTCATGATTGGCATTACACTGTCACCACCAAAATCCAAAGAAAAACAGTTACGTTAGGCAGAATCCATACATACGTCCCTCAACCCATGTGCATTGGAAAGCTTAGGCTGTCCCTGAAGAGAGTATCAAAGAGTTAAAGGATTTGGTATGCAGTCTTCAAAGAGTCCCACCAACTCTTGTGTCAGCAAATGAATTTATTTATAGGGAGAGACCCAGTAGTTAATACACATGAATATAACTGCGCAACAATTTCAAGGAAGAACAAATGAATGCATATTCTTCTGCCATGTATTCTGATTACTAAATATGTCTAGGAAGAGAAATACATACAATCATCTCACCATCCGACCAAAAAAAAAGATAAAGTCCATAATGAACACAAGCCCTATACTTGAGCATCCATTCGTCGTATCAATCTCACAGGTAGAAGGATAGTGAACTCATGGAGCTACTCACCACAAAAATTTGGCACTGTTTCCGTCTTCCGAAACGTTATCTGTCCATGCCAACAAAAAGGAACAAATCAACACCTGAAGATCACATCAAAAATTGGAAAATGGCAATACAACCATCACGAGCATCACCTTGCTTTTCTAATTGAGGTGATTAAATGTATACATCGAGGAAGAAAATCCAAAATTACTGCTTAAAAACGTTATCAAGATTCAAGAATATGCACTACTATGATCAAAGATGTTCCAACTAACAGGCATAAGAGAGGAAACACCTCATCTCTTAACTGCACTTCCTCAGGAAAGGATGATGAAGGAGACAAACTCAGGAACTCCGGCATGATTTGATGTCAATTCAACAGGCTAGATGAAACTGGGAAAGTTTCCTCCTTTGGGACCCATCAGATCATGAGAGCAACAGCTCGTTTAAGGGACAAGATCTTGCTTCCAACCAAAAGGAAGCAAATAATGACCAATCACAGATGGACAATAAAACCCATAAATGATCCCAGAAACTTCAAAGCAGATAGTTCACCCACAATTGACAACAACCAAGTGTCGTATATTTGTGCACCCAGCCAAAATCAAGACTCTCTCTGCAACAAGTCAAAATTATAAATAGAAGAAAAAGCAGAGCAAGAGGAACAAGAAATAATTGCCACATTATACTGCTTTAACATGAGCACTTACAAGCTCCAAAAGTAGAGAAAGAAAAATAAAATGCAAGACATGCCTAAAAAACTAAATGCTGAAAACGAACCAGTGTAACTTCCATAGAACCAAACCCGTCCAGTATAAGAAAGTTAATACCAAATTAAGGTATGAGAGCCGGGGAAACAAGAGAAGAAAGTTGAATTTGAACAGATCGACCAAAAGGAGATCTGCTTTATACTTTAATCCGCACTTTGACACAAAAAAAAAAAGCCCTAAAATTCAGCACCAGAAATCATAGTAGCAACCCATAAAGGAGCAACCCTTGTACAGTCACTGGTGACGACAAGATTAAAGAGACGGCAATTTAAAGAAAAAACTAGAAGCAAAATGAACAAGAGAAGAACCTCAGGAAACCAGCAGAATTCCCGCTTCTAGAATTAGTATAGCACCTCAGGAACAATAGAAACTCTCAAAGAACAAACCAGGAAACAGTGGTATTATAGATTTTCAAGATACGGAAGGGGGACAGAATTATATCCAAAAGGGAGTTTTTAAGGAGCAAAGCAAAATAAATAAGGGATCTAGGAATATGTGGCGTGCAAGAAGTTCCAAGATTTCTTCTAAACTCTTTTTGTCCCCTCTGTTATTTCCAACATTGCACGTATACTCTCTAGATTTTCTCTCTCCTAATGAAAAGAAAACAGCAAGTATATGTACCCATATTTGCATTTATTTCTCTCAACATTAAGCTGTTTCCTCCTTGCCCAGCTCAAAATCCAGTGATACGATCAGAATGTAAATTCTCCGGCCACCGCGCAGGGCGGAGATTCCACCCTCCTCCAGACTTCTTCAATTCTAGTTCTAATGTAGTACATAATATCAAGCAAAAACAAAAAGAAGATAAATCAAGAAGATCCCTTGTAAGGAAAAAGAAGTTAAATGAAAAGTAAAAAATTGGTGGGAAAGGAAAATGGAATGGAGGAAAAGAAAACTTAGACTAGAGTGGACCTGAGTTGATTTTAGTCTTTCACAGAGTGCAGAAAAGAGGGAAGACGAGTGTGAACTGTGAAGGGGGGAAAAAAAGGAAAGAATTATGAAAGATCGACGTCCGTTGATTTCCTTTTTAAGAGACGTCATCCATTGATTTGATCCATCATCATTTCGTCAGAAAAAATAGGATACACATGCCGGGGTACGAAAAAAGGGATAGGATCACCTCACCACAAGGGGTGTGGTGACGTGTGACCGCGTGACACGTGACAGGAAAGAGGGGTGGTGAGGCTAGATGCAGGTGACCCTCATCTAGCCTCACCACCCTCTCTTGCTGCCACGTGTCGCGTGGTCACAAAAGGGATGAGAAAAGTGGAGATGAGAGATCCCAACCTACGAAAAAATTATATTACTTTATTGATAAAAACCTTTTTTAAAGAGGCTTGGAAACCCGAAATTATGTACAACGATTCTGCCAAAATCGCCATGTAAAATGATGAAGGTTTTTACATAACCGTCATATGTCATTTTGAATTTCAACACCATGCGCACGGCGGTTTTCACATAACCGACGTGTACTCAACGTTTTTCACAGAACCGCCAAGTGCTCAGCAGTTTGAAGAGAACCGCCAAGAACAACAATGTTTTGTCAAAACTTCGAAGCATAGCTTTTCACAAAATATTTAGTGGTACACCACCGTTTTGTCCAAGACGTATAAATATTCTACAACTACATAAAATGCAACGAAAGCTAACCAATTTCATACAAAACTTCATTCTATCATATACACTGACATACTCTTTTATGCAACAATCCATTTAAATTCAAAATTGACATTCGGAATTTCGCATTTGGCAATAGAATAGAAGTTCACTTATTTGTATGTTTAGGAAGGAATTCGATCCTATAAGCCTAAATGTTCGAAAAAGACTAACATGAATATGGCCTTGAGTTCGTTCGCAGATGGCCATGTTTAGGTCCGAACAAACATGAAGTATTTGATTGGGATGCCTTCACAATACACAATGATGAAAATACGAGACAAACACTAGCATATTGCCACAACCGATAAAGTTCACCGTACATTCTGTCCCCAAAAAAGCGTCAAGTCAGCACTACAGATAGGGCTTCCAAAGACAAACGTATCGTCGATGAAATTATAAAAATGGTAAAAAAGACCTGCTAGTTGATGTACAATTTTCTAAAGTTTGATGAAAATATCGAGAGAGAAAAATCAAAGGAAGAGGGGGATTTTGTTATTTAGATGGAAACATGCAAGAAGTAATCAACTTGAAAGAAGTAGGTTTGAGAGTTCGAATCACTCTGGAGACATTTGTGGGAAATTCCATTGCTTGGGCTCCATAATGCTGCAACCGTGTATATAACCTAGCCTTTGTCTTAATATACGAGGTTCCTAATTTACATCCCTACATTTCATGTGGGACCAGAGTTGACAGAGACATGTACTGATTGGAGTACAAAATTGTTTTTTATTATTTTTCCTCTAATATTGTGCAAGATATAAGTCCGTACATAAGACTCAAGAATAACAATTCCGACAAGTGGAGGAAAAAAAAACATGTGCTACCAACTGGCAGCTCCATAAACCCATTGGGACGGACGGGCGGCGGTGGTTTTGGACCTCTTTCCTCCTGCTCCCACTAGCTCACTCTCAAGCTGAGCAGGGCCAATTCACCAGGATCCCCAGAATTGACGACGATCCTTCAATAAATTCCTTAGCAGGTACTCACATTGTTCTCTCAAATCGGTACCAACACAATCCCTGCCTTTTCTTTTCTTTTTTTTTTCCCTGTCGTTTTTGAATTAGCGTTCGTCTATTTTGGTGACCATCTACGTTTGCTTGATCCTATTTGTTGCGGGCATTTATTCCTCAATCGGTAGTTTACAACATTTAACTAGTGGAATTCTACCTGGCTTGCTTCCGATTCTGGTTCCATGGCATCTACTGAACCGTAATTATATTTTGTACTGCTTCTCAAATTAATTAACAACTACTTTTTGATTCTGGTTCCATGGCAATACTAGATGGTAATTTCATTGTACTTCTTAACAAATACTTACCAGCTGCATGCGTCGTTGACATTGTTAATGACTCGAACGATCCGTTTACAATTCCATGAGATGCAGTTAGTAATGCCTAACTACAGCGTGGTTACTCCTCTCTTTCTCTCTGTCCCAAACCATCATATGCGGAGAACTGTTGCACTTGCTATGAATTTAATCAAATATATTTTGGTCTTGGGGCTCTATCTTTACTCTGTGAAAATGCTGAGCTAAGGCTTATCAGCATCGTGGGTTGCTTTTTTTTGGATCACTTACATGTTGTGTGCTAAGATGCACATGGTGTTGAGTCTTCATACAAGTGCAATATGAAAAAGTAATACATGAGATAAGCAACTCCACCATGGGGTTTTATGTCCTCTGGACTTTGAAATTTCATCTGTCGAAGAAATGAAAATAAAAGATACACGTCAACATCGAAATTCCCTTACCGATCGTATTGTACTGATTCAAAATTTTCTTATGCATAGATCACAGATCAACTGGGATGAAGAGGAAAGTCATGAGTCCAGCCTCTGATGGTATTTCTGCCATGATGTTTGATTCTAAAATATCTTCTGGATGGAGGAGGTGTGGTTCACGGTTACAGAGGACAATAACACGTCCAGCCTCTGGTAGCATAGCTGATAAGAAGTTTGGAGCTAGAAGTCCTTCCGGATGGCGACATCAGAGCAAGCGGTTAGAGAGGAATGTTTCAGGTCCAGACTCCATCAGTACCGAGGTTGATACTCCAGTATCCAATAGTATGGCTGCCAAAAGATTCCATCCTGAGAATCCTTGTGGATTAAGTAGGTCTGGCCCACCGTTTCAGAGCATCATTACAAGTCCAGACTCTAGCAGAACAGACATTATAATTCCAGCCTCTGATAGTACAGCCATTGGAATATTTTGTCCTGAAATTCCTTCTCCATGTAGGAGGTTTAGCCCACGTCTGCAAAACATCCCATTAAGTCAAAGGCCCTTCTATGGCTCTTGTGGGAGAGTGTCCAGAGATACCAACGTTTGGACTTGCAAGGAGAATTCAGGAAGGGGCTCTATGAGTGACTCAGGAACTATTAGTTCATATGCTCCTTCATCTGATAGCACAGATACTAAAATGTTTCGTCCTGAAACTCATTCTCCTCGGAGGAGGTGTAGTCCGCGACTGCAAAACATGCCATTAAGTCAAAGGCCCTTTTATGGCTCTTGCGGGAGAGTGTCCAGAGATACCAAAGTTTGGACTTGCAAGGAGAATTCAGGAAACATGCCATTAAGTCAAAGGCCCTTTTATGGCTCTTGCGGGAGAGTGTCCAGAGATACCAAAGTTTGGACTTGCAAGGAGAATTCAGGAAGGGCCTCTACGAGTGATTCAGAAACTATTAGTTCATGTGCTCCTTCATCTGATAGTACAGCCACTAAAATGTTCCGTCCTGAAATCCATTATCCACGGAGGAGTAGTTCGCGTCTGCAAAACATCCCGTTAAGTCAAAGGCCCTTTTATGGCTCTTGTGGAAGAGTGTCTAGAGATACCAAAGTTTGTATACTTCTTCAGTGTAGAGCTTCAAAAGAACTTCATGCACTTTTACTTTGTGGGATGGTTGGGATTTGAATTTATAGGACTGCACAAGACCTAGGACAATAGTAAATTCTTCACTTTGTTTTTCCAGGTCATCAAACGTTGGGCCTTGAATGGTATCTCTGGTTCTCTTGGCTATAAATACCAGTTAGGACGACCAGAAGGACAACCCAAGTTTACCATTAATCAGGTATAACGGTCTCATTGTTGTGATTTATTGCTTTGTTGAAACTAACCGCACCCAGAAGTATTATAAATAAATGTCGTCCTTTCATGATTTGTCATGATCATCTTAACATGTTCCCCATGCTGGCTTGGACTGGATTAGCATGTAAGACAGCTGAACCAGTTGACTTTTATTAACAAATGGCATATTGAGCTCTTGATAAGTGATAAATTCAGGCATATATACACAATAGCTTTGCTGCTATAAAGTTGCAGACTGGTGTCTTTTGGTGATTCTTAGATATTGCTTTTTTCTGATGGGCAGATGATGAAAGTTCCTTGCAGTTCACTGGGGTATGTATCATTCTTGGCCCATGTAATTGTCATCCTTTGCTATGTACATTTGATTTTCAAGCACATGGAATTTTTTTTTCGAAGGACGGTTTGCATGGATATCTCTGGTGGTCAAGAAGAAATATCTATACCTGCTGTCAATTTGATTGATGACATTCCATTTGCTCCTTCAGGTAAATATATTCAGTGGTGGTCAAATTTTGGAATCAAACCTTTATTGATGAATTTCTAAGGCCTTCATAGAAAATCTGATAAGTTGCTCTTGGAGAAGATAGGTGAATTATTCATGTCCTTTCTAGAAGATCGATATTGTATTTTATGCATGAAATCATAAAGGAGACCTTGTTTCTGCCCCTTTGAAGAATATATTTTCTTTTGGAATGACATTTCTTTCCTTGCCATTGTTGACCACAGTCAATTTTGGTTGTTGGGCTGCCTCTTTCCTAATCAGGGTGGAATTACTCCTTTGTAACAAGTGTTTTAGCACAATTGATATATGTTCTCTGAGCTCTTAAAATTCACTCCGAGTGATGAAGCAGAATAATTAAAGCATCGATTGGGCAAGTTCCTGTGGTGTGTTCCATTATAGTTGCTTACTTTTTCCCTCTCTCTCTTTGAAGTGGGTTGGATTTGGATTTAGTTGTTAATGTATGGCTCTTGTCCTTAAATATTAAGGATTATTGGACGAAGGATAGGCACACCAGAAAAATAGTGCTAGACAGGAAGAAAGGAAAAAAATGAATGAAGCCTCATGTGGAGATGAAGGGACTAGCTGCATGGGAGGATTAGATAGAGGCTAGATAAGGTTAACTGTCTAACTTAGGTAAGAGAATGAGAAATAAGGAACTTCGTTCATTCTACTAACGGTTGGGAACTTGTGACTGTTGCTAATATGGATCAAGGTTTAAAAGTAACATTTCAAGCTTGACCAGAGTAAGTTTATTTTGAAGCAACCCAGGAGAGGCGGATCAAGGGTTATAAAGCAATATCAAACTTGAGTGAAATTTTAATGTGGCGTAAACCCAACAGACGTGGAAGACCCCTATATTATTTGCAGGCAGTGAATGAGGGAACTGCCATTTACAGCTAGCTTGTGAATTTTGTAAGGCTTGCTTGTGCTGATTGTATTTTTTCCCTGATCATTTTCGTCGCTTACTGGAAACTTAGAATTTTCTTAACTGAATCTATGGTATCCTTATGAAATTTTCCAAAGTCCAGTTCTGCTTTTCCAATCTAATTTGAAAGAAATGTGATAAAGAGGTCCTAATGATTGCCTGCAGTCCTAGCGTTTTATATATAACATGTCTTTTTGCTGACATTTTTCAGGGTTTACATACTCCAAGTCCATTCAAGTTGCAGAGGATGTGGACATTCCTCCTAATGCTGATGGTTGCAACTGTAAAGGAAATTGCATAAATCCAAGGAGTTGTTCTTGTGCTCGGTTAAATGGTTCAAAGTTTCCTTATGTTCATTGTGGCGGTGGGAGGTAAATTTTTGATTTTTGAGTTTATGTTTTTGTTTGGTTCACGTAAAAGCACTTCTTCTTCGGCATTTGGTGCATGCATTGATTGTTTCAGTCAACTTGATTATCATAACGAATACGGGGCTTATTTCTGTTGGTAAATTCTAATTCGCTTGCATTTATCTACCATATTATGCTAATCTGAACTGTTTGCTGAAAGCAATAACATTGCATCTAACGTGGTAGATGCTTAATTCTTTCTGGTTGCAACATTTGACCTGTCCTACAGTGAGTTTATTTGACCTTAATTTGGGTCTTACCTTAGTATTATGGGACCTAGTCTTATACTTTTTTTTTTTTCTTTCTGTAATTAGTCTTCTTATACTTGAACACTAAAAGCTTTGAAACCATCTTTGTGCAAAGATTTGTTTGACTTGCAGATTTCCTCACTTCAGTAAATCTTAATGTTCAAGCTAGCAAGTCACACCCACATCCCACAACTCCGCGCCCTCACTCCCCACCCCCTCCAATGATGGATCCAATTCTCCCAACTTTTGGAGTTTATATAATTTCAATTTCTGTAATGCATATGTGTCAGTTACTGCTACTATGCTACTGATCCTGTCCCTCTTTTTCCCTTTATTCCATTGGTACTAATTGTGTAAATGATTCATTACAGATTGGCTAGAGCGAAGAATGTTGTTTTTGAATGCGGACCTAATTGTGGCTGTGGAACTGATTGCAGAAATCGCTTATCTCAAAGGGGAATTAAATATCAGCTTGAGGTATCGTTTTTAATTCTATTTAGCAATAGGTCATGCAGATTCCATTTATTTTACATTTAAAAATTCGTTTGATAATTACAAAAAAAAAAATTCGTTTGACAGGTCTTCCGTACAGAAGACAAAGGATGGGCAGTTAGGACCAGAAATTTCATTCCTTCTGGTGCACCTGTATGTGAATATATAGGGGTGCTTAAGCGAACCACAGAACTGGATAACGTGGATAATAATGAGTATATATTTGAAATCGATTGCTTGCATACAATCAAGGGCATTGAAGGTAGAGAGGTATATAGTCTGTACCAACAATGTGATTTGTGTTTGCGAACACAACTTTATGCCCCATTTTGCTATTTGTTTTATCCTTCTGTATGTTTCTTTGTTTATTGATTTAGAACTTGGAAGTTCCATATATGTTCAATATGCTCTCTTTTAAGGCACGCACCAGGCATCTTTATAACTCAGAAATTCAATTGCAAATTCGTGTTTGTCATTGTGTTGGTGTCCATGAATTGTTTCTATTTTTTAATGATTTCAAGAAACATCTAGGACTCTTTTAAATACTTACTGTCAGGTATCATGCCGGAGACATGGTGCACCTGCTGGTTTGTTTGACCAAACTCGGTCTATGCCTAAACAAATACTTGCACTGACAACTGATTTGTAGCCTACCAAATGCTTAGATATCTATTTCCCCCCATTAAATGTAGTTTCTTTTTCCCCCAGTTGAATGAGCTCATACAAAATACTTTAAATCCAAAAGATAGTATGATTTTCCCTTGAACTAACTACCCGTGTACAATAGGAAACTACTTTTCAAACCCCAAGAGGTAATTCTTTTATCAAGTAATAAACATCATAGGACACAGGACTAACAGTATCCATCTTTGGTCAGTTCTCATGGTAAATGTTTATCCTTTCTGATGAAATATAATGCATAGACTCAAGGCAAAATATGTTTTATTCCAGAGGAGATCTGGAGCTGTTTCTGGGCCGCTTCGTAATCATCTGGAAAAGATGGATGATGCATACTTTTACAAAACTCCAGAATTTTGTATTGATGCAAGTTCTGTTGGTAACGTGGCAAGATTTATCAATCACAGTTGCGAGCCAAATCTATTTGTCCAATGCATTTTAAGTGCACACCATGATGCCAGACTTGCTCGACTTGTTCTCTTTGCTTCTGAAAACATAGATCCTTTGCAGGCAAGTTTTACATACACAAAATAGCTTTCCATCCTTATTTCTGAAATTTGGTAGTAGAACGCAACTGTCATAGTATTATCATCGTTTTTTTGGCATGTCAATATTTGGGATATAAGAAATCTAGTATTAGGTGCGTCACTTTAACACCATATTCTTCAGTTCAATTCTCATGTATGGTCAATTTATGTATCTGCGTTTTATTTTAATATATTAACAAAAAAAATCGTACTTCACTTAGATATTGATGTTTGTCCTTTCACATGACTCTTGTGACTGTTCAATGAGGATAGAATTCATGGGTTTAATACATGTACAGCAGAAAAAGACTGCTGCATTTAAGACATTTGTGTCCGTTATTTAATCATCTAGTCCACTTTCTGCAGAACTTAAAGGAAAATTTTAGTGCAATTACATTAGGGACTTGGTAAATAAGTGCACAAATGAGATTCAGCTCAGTGCTACTGGTGGCCACATTGTTTCATCTGTACATGGTGGCGGTAGTCATTGGTAGTATACGGGTAGTAATATGAGAGTTAAGACGATTTTTTCTTTTATGACAATGACCATATGGATTGTGGTTTTTTTGTTTTGATCATACGTGCGCCCTGGTGATAATATATGAGACTTAAATAGCATGTCGAGATCCTAACAACAGGCTATGAGAGCTCATTTTTTTATGGTCATATCATCGTACTGCATTGTTTTCCTGCAGTAGAAAACTACTTTTTCAATACTTACGCTTTTAATATCCTAATAGCAAATTTTGTCTCCATAGGTGTTAATCATTTCTCTTTTAAAATAAGTAATATACATATTATGTTTTCTTTTTCTTTTTTCTTTTTCCGAAGAATTTGTTGGGGCTGAGAGTAACAAGTGTCATACTAATGTTGTATTCAGGAACTTACTTATGATTATGGTTACCTGCTGGATAGCGTGGTCGGCTCAGATGGTAAAATAAGACAGCAGCCGTGTCATTGCCGGACAGCTGAGTGCCGCAAAAGGTTGTATTAGTCATTAGGAGCCTCAATCCGTGTTGCATCAGCAAGTTATTCCTGCAGAACAGCTCCACTAAGCATTGTGATCATAAGGAGGCCGAGAAGTTGGGTCGGTTAAACTGTTCTGCTCAAAACAGTGCATAAGAGCAAATCAGATGTTCCACATTTGATTGGTTCAGTACCAACAGCTATGATTAACTCTTAGATTAGGACTTTTAGGTATGTAGCATGAAAGGCACCCATTGAAAAGATTTGCTGAACGATTAATGCAACTCTTGATCCAAGTGGTCAAGCTTCATTTATGCTTCCACCATGAACTCTGTGGGGATCCATGCCGCATTCCGTCTGGATTTTCTTTTTTAAGAGGAGCAGATAACTGCAAATTACACAGTGCTTTTCAGATCCTGGTTGCTTATAACTGAACTATTATTATTAAGAAATTGAGAGCGGGCCTTGGAACAATGGGTAATGTTGGTGTTTTGTGACTTTGAGGTCACATGTTCGAGTCGCGGTAACAACCTCTTGCATAAAGTGTAGGGAAAGACCGTTAAGTGTAGGGTAAGACCGCGTACATAAGATCGCTTTTGCGATTCGGCCTCTTCTCGGACCATGCATAAACATAGAAGTCTAGTGTATTGTGAACGTTTTTTTTTTATTATTAAGAAATTGTAAATCGTTCAGTTTTGGAATGTTTTTACAATCAAGAAGTATGCCTATACTGGTGAAGACGTGCCCGGCTGCATTCTCTAGTTTAAGTGCAAGGATCTCTTTGTCTCATTGGTGTATCAGCTTCTAACCAATTCCATTAGGTCATGCCATATATACCAGTTAGGAAATCAAATTGTCTTGCCTATAGACTGTCAACAGAAGAAATCCAAATTTAACCTACCTGACTAAACAGGGACGATCATGGAGTCAAATCAGTAGCAACAATATCCTAATCTAGCCACGTCAACAGACAATCTT
Source organism: Eustoma russellianum (assembly GCA_036186865.1). NCBI lineage: Eukaryota > Viridiplantae > Streptophyta > Magnoliopsida > Gentianales > Gentianaceae > Eustoma > Eustoma russellianum. Next base: position 2,787,052 of record AP025062.1, read on the forward strand.
TACACTCTGTCACAAATGTAGGGTCCTGCAATGTCATACCCTTGTCCACTCACAGAAATACCTGCCCATTTTTCATCTATTTATGCTCAAAGGAAAATCTCTCCAGTGAATAAACAGGCACTCGACTTTGTGATTTCCAATCCCAAACCAAACAGACTGACTTTAGAGCAACACGGATTGCAAGTATGCAGGCAGCTTTGTGCTTCGCCCCGGCCGTCCTCCCCTTGCCAAATGTACAGACCAATAAAAGCTTCTTAGCTGTGGTTCCTCCGACTTGTAGAATCACCTCAAAATCTCTTCCGAAATACAGAGCCAAAGCAATCATGCTGGCCGATGAAGTTTCAACAGTCGACTACAGTTCTGTCAACTCGTAAGCAAATCAAACAACTCCGTGCCCCTTTCTCCTCCACTATTTCTTCAGGCAAGTAGATCATGCTATTGATGAGCTCAGAGAATGATGAAGTTAGTTTGATTGACAGAGTATTCCGGCATAAGCATGTTAGACCATAGGGGAGATGCTTGTGATGTGGTCATGTGTCCTGAAGCCTAGCTCCCATTACAAACGAGCAAGCAAAACACTGCTCAAGAGACGCTTGAAAGGGAATATGTAGATTCTTTCGTCTTCAAACAAGCTTTATTATCTGCTCAAACTATGTTGGCCTTTGGACCAGACAGAGCAATCTCAAGGATGCCTGAAGCTAAACTTGGTGGTTTGTTTGATGCGATCGGGGGGTTCTTTCCGGATATCCCAAAAACTTGTACGGACGTACAAGTCATTGAAATCCACTGGCAGTCAGCAATGAGTATCTGCATTATCAACTTCAATTCTGTCGGTCAGTTGATGATTATATTTGAATATTGCATTGGATCGCCGACAAGCCTTGTCCCGTTTGCTGTAAATTTTCATTTCAAAAGCATGTTTTCACTGGTTGTCAGAACTTGAGAAACACATTCCGAAGTCATCTTTTCATTGACAGTTCCTGACATGCAGTCAAGGAAGTGGTAGGGTCCGGTGATCAAATGTCTCTTCCAAGCTTCAGGTAAGGATCTTCTTCAGCCAAACTGATCAGTGTTGGCCAATTCTTGCAGCGGGCTTACATAATGCTCACCTCTTGAAGTATTCTTGCCAAATTGAATGCATGTTTCCCCTTTTCTTTCTTTTATCCTGAAAAAATTCTGGCAAATTGTTTCATAACTGCATCAGGAGGCTAAATCATACGGATGAACATGAAGCACTCATGATGTTACTTCTCACTTAATTAACAAAATGCAATAGCTCAATGACCTCTCCCTGTTTCAAGCTTTAGTATTTTGCTAAAGGCCCGTGCTTAGCTTGCTGGCTAATTTTAGAAGTGAAAAATGAGAAACAGAAACTTTCTTTTCTAGAAAGAAATCTTGGTTTATCTGTCTGCATGCATGAATAAATGCTGTAAATCAAGTCTCATTTAGTTCTTGATGATTAAAATGAAAGCAGTGCAACCCGCCAAAGTCTCAGAGCAGCATGAGGTACCAGATTTGGATGGAGAACCATGTTCTGATATTGAAAGTTCTAGTTGTGACTCGGACAACAAAGACAGACTGCTGAGCTTGCGGGTAATGTTATCAAAGCCAATCATAGCTTTCCAATTCAATGGCCTGAAAATAAAGGTTGAAGCTCCTAAGCTGATCTCCGAGCCTTCACAGAAAACTTAAAGAAAGGATGTGAAGGCTATTGACATTAGACGCGCCTTCTCGGCTTTGCGTACGCCCAAGTTATTCCTTACCAGTCATGAGTTTGAGTGAGACTCTTTTTGATATTGTAGGTTTCTCATTATTTCTGGATTGTAAAGTCTCCCCCCTCGAGGAACACAGACAGAAAACTCTTGACAGTTAATGATCTGCTTCAGCCTCTTCCTTATGCATAAGACTAGCAATTTCTGGCCTTTCTTTCTCTTTGTGTTGTAAGCTCTCAATCTCATGTAGCGTGTTCACTGACAAACTCTTGCCCAAAAGCGATCTGACTCTGACATTTACTTTTGTCACGTTCCAGCATTTTGGCGAACGTTCCAGGTTTTATCTTTCTTGCCCCGACGATAGTTAACTCAAATTTAATACACTGGTCCCATACTTTTATATCATGCCTTTCTTTCTGAAGTACTAGGCAAATTCCCCGGACCTGCGAATCCCTACTGGTCCTGCTTTATAAAGCTGTGTGGAGTAGGTAAATTATGAATCGTTGGTCTCATAGATTGGTAAAGCGTTTCCAGATAACCTACACAAGAAGCCCAGTACAAACCGGACCTGTAACTCAGCATCCAATTGAGTTGGATTTCTTAAACCTTTAGGCTTATATAGCAATGTTGCTCCTATGCTGCGTGCCTTGGTTCGAACATGCACCTTTGTAAAGAAATGTCCCTACTTGAGTACTAACTGAGCTATCTCTGGTAGCTATGCCTTTCTTTCTTTGCTTTTGGACGTGGGACGAGGTGCTGACCATTTACTTAATTAGTGGCTATCCATATGGAAATTAAGGTGGCGTTTGGTTGGCGGAATCGGAATTAGAATCGGAATGGGTATATGATAGGGAATGGATTTGGAGGATATGAGTTTGGGGTTAAAATGATAGTTGTTTGGTATTAAAGTGGGAATGTGAATAGTGACCGGTCGGAATAGTGGTCGCCGGCGGCGGACCGGCGACGTTGACCGGCGTTGACCAGCGGCTCCCCATTCCCCCTTCCCACATTTTGATAGATAGGGGGTCTAGTATATCAAAAAACGATATCCATTACCAAATAGTTGGATATCAAAATGAAATCCATTCCACTATTTACCCAATCAAATAGCCGGAATGAGTTTGGATTCCTCCACACCCATTCTCTCATTCCCATTTCCCCAACCAAACGCCACCTAAGAACATTTAAGGTAAGAAAGGGACAAAAAGAGTAGGCAACACATAATCATGTTTACAGTTATTAGAAATGATAACAAGAACATTTAGAACTCTGCATCCATGTTGACTAAGCATAATTATTTCGAGAACACTTCCCTCACGCTTCTTTTAAACCGGGAAAAGGAGGAACGCGGAGGCAAATCTGGGATATCAATGCTTTGTCTAGCGTCCAATTTCTGTTTAAGAAGCCTATTTTCTTTGATAAGTTGCCGAATGAGTTCTCTTTTCTCATTGTTCCTTTCTATCAGGTCAGCCTGAACAGAGATGTTATCTTCAATCAAGCGGCACATCTCTATCCCCAGTTCATCCCACCTACTTTGATTCTTTTCTAAAGTATACTTGATTGACTTCTGCTGCTTTTCCTCCAGTTTGGCCAGTTCCGGCATATCTTCGTGCTCTTTGAAGGCCTCTTCAAGTCTCCAAGAATCGTGATTGGAAGAAGAGGAGGAAGAAGAGGATTCATTGCATGAGAATGTGGTAAATGTGCGACGCGATTCGGACCCAACCATGATGAGATGGTACTTATTGGCTAAATCATGGTGGCAATTTTGGAGATTCTGAACCAGGAGTCAAAACCTTTCTGAAGCAATAAGAATTTGTTGGAGGTATGCTGAATTTCTTGCTTTTTGTGGAAGATCAGACCTAACAACCGGCGTTATGTGCTTCACTGCTACTGCTCATTATCATTTAAGTGAAGAAAAATGATGCGTAAATGAAATCATGGGTTAATTGATTTTCCATTAGGTTTTATAAATAGGAGGCATTTCAAATCTGTGGCAGCTAGCGTCGACCAATTAGGTGAAGCTGTAACCTCAATGTCACAAACAACAACTTTATCAGTTGATCCAATACCTGCCTGTGAAGATTGAAAATAGATATGTGTAGTATGACATTTTGTGTTTAAATATAATTTGTGGGATTTTTCCAAAACTCGAGACATTTTACACATCCAATCTTTTGTCCTGTGTGCATTGAAGCTTTGGATTTTCCTAAACTCGACCAAATTAACAAGACATTTGTATATTTACTAATATCTCATTGTGCTTTAAATATTCACAGGATGCGTGAACCAACATTAATCGTATCGGCAAGCTGTGGTGGATAATTTTAATATCGCTGGCCTTTTTTTTTCTATATAATTGTTTATGAACCAAAACTATACATAAATAAATAAAAAAAAGAAGGCAAGTATACCAAGTTCTGTATCAAAATTTTTACGGATACATTAGTACATTTATCTAGTAAAAGCAATAAGAATATAATAATTTAATAACTAATAATTTACTAACCTTTATACACTAACCAAAGCTGATAGTTATTTTGAGCCATGCTTTAAAAGTCGGACCGAATCAATCGGTTCGATTAGCAAATCATGGAATCGGTTGTATCTGAAAACATGTAACTTAAAAAACATCATTTAAGACCAAATTGTTAAAATATTTTAACATACTTTTCTTCTATTATAGTTGTTATCATATAATTTAATATCATATTTTAAAACATCATTTAAGGCTAAACCGATCCACTCTCATGGCCGGTTGGATCGTCGGGCAGGGCCAGTTTAAATCACACACATATTTCGGTTTAAGAGCACAAGATAATGTTTGGTGCGGGAATGATACAGTGGGTTCGAGCCCATTTTTCAATTCGTCGGCGGACCATAGTTAAGCAATAACCCATGACTAAGGCAGCCCAATCATGCGGCCCAAGTCTTACTTACTCTTTGTGAGTTCTCTTCTTTCTGTACATCATTTATAAAAAAAGGAAAAAAGAGAGCAAAGTATTCTGCCATTCCACATTCGATACCCATTTCAATTCCGATACGTTCCAAACACATTGGATATCTATTTCAATTCCGATACGTTTCAAACACCATCAATCTTTATGATACATATTCCTACCTCAATAACAAACAACTATCACTTTTAGGTCTAAACCCATATACTCCAAACCAATACCCTGTCATACCTATTCCGATTCTGATTCCGGTACGCAATTGCGAACCAAACACCACCTAAATTCTCTTGGTGCAGTATCTAATTTTATTATTTATTTATTTTTTATAAAAAAAAGTCTCCACTATTGCAAAAGAGAACGCGATACACCTCTTTTGAGTACTACTTTAACGTCATTAAGGGAATTGCATTAGTATCAAATTTAATATCGTATGATCGATACATTATTTTACATGGTTATTCGTTTATCTTACATTATTTTTAATTTTAAATCTATGTATAATTTAAGAAAACTATTTACATGAGCATTTAAGGTTTGTGATTCTTTCTTTTTTCTTCAATAAACAATTGTTGATTCTACAAGAGGTAAAATTAGTAAAAATAAATCAGTAGGTTTATTCTCTTTTGCTATTTACAAAACAGAGTAAAATTTTGAGATGAAGAAAAAAAGAAAGGAAGACATAAAATTTGATGTAAGGTGTTTAAGGGACATATATATTTTTTTTTAAAATTCATGCTACATGAGTAAAGAATTTTGCTTCATAGCAGGGTTTGAACCAAGACGTTTCGTTTTAGGACTTCAATCTTAATTGTCAAATGACACATGAGTTCGCAAAGCTTAATGCTGATGCTAAGTTGAAATGATGGACTTCGAGTACCTTTGTGGCATTATTGATTTTCTGGGATGCAAAAGCTCATATCTTGACTCCGAAAGCCACACGGTCTCAATTCTAAGGAGTTTTGTGTAAAATGTAAATCAGACCACTCAGCGATATCTTAGGTGAGAGAGCCAGGACTTGACGTTGATAAAGTGTCTGAACCCAAACTCGCTCGAATATAAAAAACTGAATACATTACTCAAACATCCACATTTCAACTACACACATCCATTTGCTTTGTAGTAGTTGCGTTTCATCTACGTGCTTGCAGCTCCCATTATATACATAAATCATTTAAGCAACGGTCTCACCATGCAATGCACAACCTATGGTGTTTTTTTTATACAAAATTTATGATGAAATAATTGTCACCTTTATTGGCTGCCAACTACAAAAACAACATATTATAAATAACATAAGAACTGGTAGATGATTAAATTAAGAATACATATAAATAAGCTAAATCGGGTGTCATTTACATAACAAGTAAATATACATTTGGAGCCCACATTTTCTGCGTCAATAAAACTAATGATGAGCAGAAAAAAAATGTGCTAGTTGATAGTATAAATTAAACATAAAATACATGAACGGGAAAAAACCAACCCGTTATCAGAGATGGTAAAAAGAACCCAGGAAACTATGAAAATCTCAAGAGATAATTTCCCATTTATAAGTTAAGAAAGCCAAAAAAAAAAAAGAGAAAATAAAAATAAAAATGAGTGGCCAGAGGTGATAAATATAGTTAGTGAGAGAAAAATAAAATCAGGGAATTCTGGCATAATGGAGAATCATGATGTGATCAAGGGCTGAAGAATGAGGAAACAAAGTTAAAAGCTCCCTTGGATTTCCAGTCCTCCACATGCTCTCTCTTACTTGCTGCACTGTCATCAATGGTTCTACTTGCTGCCCTCTGCACCTTATTTCTATCTGTTCCATTTCATTTTTTCATCCAATAACATATCAATATACATTACATGATCAAATGTCTCTACATATGTTAATACACACATACTACAACAACAACATTCATTACCCTATTGCCTTAGATGCTTCCGAATATGGCAGGGTATGGAAGATTGGATGTACACAACCATACCCATATGTTAGAAACACACAGAGATTGTTTCCCGATGACCTATAATGAAAATTGAGTCTGTCCATCAACTGCTACTTCATAATATAAGAAGTGCATCCAATTTAGTGAGTCATTTTTTTCATTCCATCATATTCCAAAGTCAAAGAAGAATGTGTCATTAACTCCATTGGAAATGAAAACAATGTTAATACACGTGAAACACAAAACATCAAATGTCATAGGTAGCGACATTTATCTCAACAAGGATAGAAACATCAAATTTAATTTATTTAACGTATAAAGGGCGTTCTGCAGGAGCCGGGGAGGAGACAGATCACATCGCAATCTGATATACGCAGTCTTACTTTACACTTTGTGTAAGAGGCTGTATTTGCATCTCGAACTCGTGACTTCAAATAACAAAACAACAACCTTACCAGTTGATACAAGTCCCGCTCTAATTTATTTAACGTATAATACAGGAATATGAACCGGAGGACTAAGCACATAAATGATTTTCTTTATTTCACATTTTACTTTTCACTAAATGATAGACATGATGCCTTTTACAATGACAAAAGCCGATCGAAGAGTATATGCAATGTGCAGGCTCTATCCCATGCAATAATTTACCCATCTTTAGACAGCACGTGGATCTTAGATTTAGTTAGTTATTTTGTCATGCTTATTTTAAATGAACAATTACGTCGAATTAATTTATCTATTGATATAACAGTTATAGGAAGAATGTTATTTAGAGTAGCGTTTGATGTAACAGCTAGGGGCATGAATTACCATTCGAACACCATCAATCACATTTTTTAATCCAATTCTTCGTCCCAAGCCTTAGAACCATGATGGTCAACGATCCACATAAAACCGGCTGGATATCCATTTCTTCAAGAGTTTGTTTAAGCCTCAACTAAACAACTGAAAATGATTGTCTTTCTTCTTTTCTAATGAATACGTGCATTCCACCTCCATCATAGACAATGATTTCACACCTTTCACCACCTTCATGCCCAATCACACGTTATACTCTCTCTATATACATATTTATATATGTTATATGCATGTATATGTGTATATATATGTCTGCATATATGGTCTCATGATGGATCATTGGATCATGCATTGGTGTTGCTTTTGTCTCACGTAATAATCTTACGGGCTACGTCTGTAGGCATATATACTTTATATTATAAAAAGAGTCCCCAGGACATAGCCCAACTGGTTCCAGGTAGGGGTTCTTGAAAGGGAGGTCAGGGGTTCACTACACTACTTTTGGGGCTCCTTATGCAGTGCCGGGGGCTCCTTATGCAGACTACTGTGTAAATGACCAAGCTCCTGCTAGCGGACCGTTGGGTACCTGATTTACATCCCTACACTACCTTTGGGACTGAGTGTGGCAGAGATCCTTACTGGTTGAGGTTCAAGAACTAGAAGCCGATGTTTAGGGTATGCGGAGGTGGGTGGGTGGAGTGATAGGGACGTGGTGATTTTGTTTAAAATTCATGGGTTCGAAGTCTTGATAGGGGATTGTTAAACAAGCGGAAAGTCATAAGTAGTAAAATAATTAGGCCCTACTAACAACAATTAGTTGTCCAAAGAGCTGACTTGAAGCAAGCGAATAGGCGCCGGACCTGCTAATCCAAAGCATCCCGATCAGCACGTGACCATTATTCAAAAACGTCACGTTAATATTTTATCAGATTTTTTTCTTGAAATACCAACGTGACGCTTTTTGATTTGTGGTCACTTGCTGACCGTCTATATGTTGCGTCAGTATATCCTTTCTAAGCATAACGATACACACAACTAAATCAACAATTCAACTATATACGGTTTTAACAAGGGCAAAACTAGAGCAGAAAAATATCACTTTGGTCGTTTGGTATAAAGTATTTTCTAAGATTGTGCTGCTGCAACATTTTGAGCAACAAAGCTGGCGGCCTAATGATTGGGTTAGGGTCACCAAGTTGCATGGAACAGGGACACCTTCCTCACGGATGAGATATGAGGAGGCCTCATATGAGACAAAATATGAAGCCTCCAATCACGCGATGCCACGTGTAAAAAAGAGTTTTTTTTATAAAAAAAAGTAAACAACGGACCTTTTTGTACACGTGATGTCACGTAATTGGAGGCCTCATGTGATCTCATCCGCCTTCCTTACGTCCTCTTATGTACCTATAATAATGATAAGGTCAACCTGCCACTACTAAGGGCCAAAACATCTCCTATGACAACATTGTTTCGTGGATACCTAAAGGTGTTGACCAAAAATAAAATAAAAAAATTTGAGAGTTTAAACAAAATAGAAAAGGAGAGAGAATAGATGGATTGGCTAAAGACAACAAGAGAGAATGTTGAATACGGTCATCTCATTCCAACTATATAAATAAACTATCATATGAAAGCAGTCATGTGAATTATATAACTTCCATGATTTCTGAAAACTCATAAAAATGTAGTTTTTCAACTTCGTTTCCTATAAAGAAGGGGCGGTTACGTAAACTATTTTTGGTTGTTGCATGGCGTTGTTTCCATTTCCAATGGGGTAAAATATACACTCTTCTTTGACTTTAGAATATAATAGAATAACGCAAAATGACTCACTAAATTGACTGTACTTCTTATTTTGCGAAGTAGTAGTTGATCATCAAAGCTTGACGCAATTTTCATTGTGGGTCATCGGAAAACAACCTCTGTTTGTTTCTACCAAATGAGTATGGTTGCGTACATCCGATCTTACATACTCTGTCATAGACGGGAGCCTCTAACTTGATGAGATAATGTTTTTGTTTTGGTGGTGGTTGTTGCATGGCGGAGAAGTGCAAGGAAACAAATGAGTGTCATCATGTTTATTTTGCTTTAAATTATATGAGGAAAGAGTTGACCTTAATATCAATTGATGAAACAATTATCGCCATTAAATACTAAGAAATGGGATGTTACGTTGTACTCCAGGAAAAAGAAAAGGAAATTAAGCCCTTTGTGTTTATTAATCATGCAGGCAAGATCTTTATTATACGACGACCTCTCTGTAAAATATGATAACCTTTTATTCTACATTTGGCTTATTAGAATAATAATGACGATTAAGACTTTTTAAGAGATTTTAGACAGCGAAAACCATGATCATATCGTTTAAGCATATATGATGACTCACCAGAGAATTACTAATTTTGATTTATTAAGCAACCATTATTTCGTCTGGTATCATTAAGGATGATTATCTCTAAACAGAATGAATAAATAAATAAAATTATGGGTATATAACAGTTGCATCTTTAAACAAGTATTCATCAATGTATGGAGAACTTTTATTACTAAGTAGACAATACAGCTTGCTATTAAGGTTTATCACATAATTATTTCTCGTAATTTCCTTTCTTTTTAACGTACGTATGATGACGAAAAAAAAAAAGAAACGACAAAGCAACTAATATTGTCATGCATGCAAGTCAAGTCCTTTAGGTATTGCATGAGTTGGAATCGTAAAACTTGCAAACAAACGACTAATAGCCAACTGGCATAGGTGTAAATTACATATGCAGACAAGTCAAATTGGACTTATATTTTTATATTCCTTCCAACTTAAAATATAAATTTATTTTGATTTATCAATTAGTATAAATTACATTATGATAACTGATGATTCAAAATCCGATCTGCTCAGATAATACAAAAATCATCATTTCAGTCGAACAGTCAACGTAGTTCAGGCTCAGTTACTTGACTAATCAGTCTCGGCCATAAGGTCTCTTAGCCTCGGCCACTATTATTTACAGTTGAAGCAAGTAACTAAGGCAGATTCAAGTATAACTCTTGGTCAGCTCGGCCGCACGCCTGAGTCAGGTCGGCACTTATTCAATATGACCAAAAACAGTTAACTGTAACCAGTCTTCTGAGACTAGCCGGGCATACTGCACCTCGGCTCGTCAATGCATTAGTCAAGGCAATCTTTTCTAGTCAACCTCAGCAAGCGAATATTCAAATACCTGATCAACAATGTATAGTTATATAAGCACTCAGGTTCTGCTCGGCCTCAGAATAGTATCAGCATCAGCTTCTTAATTGCCCCGAGCTTAAGACTCGGCCTCAACCTTTTACAAGATATTTATCAACTGTCGTCTAGGACCCACCAAGGCGATTCTGAGAGTGCTTTCCAGGTGTCAAGCATCGCTCGGTTAAATACAGAATCATTATTGCTGGCCGACCTATGTGCCGTAGAGTCAGCCACTGGCACAGCCGTATTCGCAGGCATCTGTCCAGTCACACAGTACACTTATAGCAGACAAAGAAGCCCTTCTGACACACGCATCAGTCACGTCATCGGGTAGAAGACCATTCTTATCAACTTTGTGCACAAAAGGACCTCTTTCCATACGAAAGGGAGGGAGCCAACTTCAACTTTCAGGGGATTCTTCTCTAAGGAAACAACTCCATATACTCCAAAAGGAAAAATCTTTCAGTGAAAGATCTTCCAAAACGGCATCTCAGCCGATACCTAAATACCTCTATTCTCAGTGAGATCTTGAGCCAGGTTTATTCTAAACCTTTATTCCAGCATAAAATACATACAAAAAATACCCATAACTGACTTGAGCATCGAAAGGTTTTTCCAGGACAGCGCCCTGGGCCTCTAACGTTTCTCTTCCTTCTTAGGTTCTATTGACGGACTTAAACGGAGAGCTAACGACATACTACAAGGATCACCTCTGATCCACCCGGTGAGGATCTCGGCCTCATCACTAACAAATCAAACTGAACTTATATTTTAAGATATATATATTATTTTCTATTTATGGAGTAGCAAAGGGAGAAAAAGGAAAGCTTAACAGCTTGAAAACCAACATGTGGGCTGTTCACTGCCACCGACATAATAAGATAATAACTTCTATTTCGAATTCCATGATTTAAATGTACGCAACAAAGGTGTAAATATCAGTGGCCTTGCTCTATTATTATTTTCCTGGAAGTGCATGCATTACCTGTTTCAGTCGCCGTCGTACGCGGGTACAGATTCAGTGACGTCCTCCCACACGGTGACACCGCCAATAGGAAAGAGACACGTGTCCAACTTTACAACCTTTTTATTTATTTATTTTGCTTTTCACAGGGGTCACGTGTCAGCCACCCATTGGGGGCATCACCGCATCCCCTTTTTTCCGTGTCACTGAATCCTGCTCCGTCGTACCCACCCCGTTTCCCTTCTCTCTTAAATAGTCGCGTGCATCCCCCCACTGCCCATGTTATGGCCTACTCTATCACCATCCGAGTCCTCCTCTTCTATCGGTGCAGCCCTTTTCTCCCGTCCGGTCGCCGCACCTTATTTTTCCAGCGCCAGTGCTGGACCGAGCCACCTCATCTCGCTTTCACTACCGTCGACAACATCAAGTCATATATTTCTGTCACATTCACCTCAATCTACACCAACCCCTCCCCCACATGGTACGTGGACACTAGTACTACTCATCACATTACCTCAGACCCAAGTAATCTTACTACTATTTTTAATCATGACATTGCATCTTCGTATCATATTATGGTTGGCACAAATCCTTATTGCACACTACACACGTGGGCACCCACATCCTCAGTCATACAAAGCCCTCTCTTCTCAAACATGTGGTCGTTTTGCGACACATTTTTACTAATCTCAGTTCGCTAATTTACTCACAATAATCATGTCTTTGTTGACTTTGACCACTTTAGCTTTATTGTGAAGGATCCTCTAACGAAGGGTCCAATCCTCAGGTGCGATAATACGAGTGAGCTCTACCTCATTGTCCTGGCCCTTTGCTCCTCCTCCCACATGCTACCGTCTTCATCGCCCCCTCCGCCATTCTCTAACACCATCGGCTAGGCCATCCCAACTCATATTTTTTAAATAATATTTCTCTATTGTATTTAAGCTATTGTAATAAAGACACGTTCCCTCTGTCATGCTTGTTAGTTGGAGAAACATGTCCAACTCCCCTTTCTCTTTCTAAAAACAGTACTACCCATCATTTGAAATTTTACATACTGATTTGTGGCACTTGTCTGTGTCTAGTGTCTCTAGCTTTAATTACTATATGCTACTTCTTGATGAGTATGCTCATTATTTGTGGGTTTTTTCTCTATGCTAAGAGTGACGTCTATCATCATCTCACGACATTCATCGTATATGTTAAGACACACTTCAACTGTCCCATCAAAAATATTCAATGTGACAATGTCACCGTATACAAAAACACATCCTTACGGATTTTCTTCTCCAGCGAGTATCCTCTATCGGTTTTCTTGCATGTACATAAGCCAACAAAAAGGTAAAGCCAAACGATGCAACCGTAACATCACTAACACACTCTTGCACTCTGATCTTTCAAAGCCACGTTTCACCTCAATTTCAGGTCGAATCTCTACACATGATCGCACATCTCCTCAACATTTGTCCCACCATCACACTTCACCATAAGACTCTCCACGAGCTCCTCTTTCATACCCCTTTTCTTATTCTCATCTTTGTGTCTTTGGTTGTCTTTATTATCCTAATCTCACCCCCACCAACACCATAAGTTCTCCCCTTGCTTCACCAAATGCGTCTTCCTTGGATACCCCTCTAATCAATGAGGTTTTCGCTGTCTTAGCCTCACCACTCATGAAATTATCATCTCTCGCATGTCGTTTTCTACGAAACCATATTTTCCTTCTCATCTCCCTTGCCCCCCTTCACTTATAATTTTGTAAATACTATTACGGTCAACGAGCTCAGGTTTCGCCCCCACCACTTGCATTTGCCACCACCCTCTCACCCAAACCACCTTTCCCCACCAAATCTCCGTCAAACATGCTCCCACACAACCCCGACATACCACACATGCAATTAACTCTTGTCCGCCCCATCCAATGCAGACTTGTGCTAAATCTGGTATCTCTAGGCCCCGTCTGATTCTCAATCTGTCTGCCATCATACCTATATCCCTCATTCCCCACACATACCGTAGTGCCCTTATGGATCCACACTAGCACAATACAATGCTTGATGAATTTAATGCATTGATTAAAAATTATACGTGGGGCATAGTTATACGTAATCCATCATCTAATGTTATCTAGGAAAATGGCTCTTCAAGCAAAAATTTGGGCCCATCCATGATCTCTCTCGGTACAAAGCATGTTGGATTGTTTGCGGCTTTACTCAATGCTATGGTGTCAACTACGATGAGACATTCAGTCCTATTGTCAAACTTGCCACCATCCTCACAGTAGCTCTTTTCCTGAATTGGGCGATTCACCAGCTTAATGTCAAGATTGCCTTTCTTCACGGGTGTCTCTCTGAGATGGTCTATTACTCCCAGCCGTCTCGCTTTTAGCACCCCTCCTTTTTTGAGCATGTCTACCGCCTCAACAATACTCTCTATCGGCTCAAGTAGGTCCCACGTTCTTGGTGCTAGCGGTTCGCCACCTTCATTCTTCACTTGGTTTTATATGTTGTAAGTGTGAGACCTCTTTGTTTGTCCTTCGTCGGGGCATCCACACAGCCTAATTACTCCTTTACATGGATGACGTTATTCTCACAGCTTCCAGTCATGCTGTGCTCTGCGACCTGGTGACTTCTCTCTGTTAAGACAAAAGTTCAAGTTTTGATGATTTGCACAATGGTGTACTTCGAACAAGTAGATTAGGCGCTTCATGTGTGGTGTTGGAAGTCCGTATACTTCGAACGCTTACATTAGGCGCTTAATGTACCTTGGTGGAGTCCAGTACACTTTGAACGCCTGCATTAGGCGCTTTATGTGAAGTGTCTGGATGTGCGTACACTTCGAACGCCTACATTAGGCGCTTCATGTGAAGTGTATGAAAGTCAGGACACTTTGAACGCCTACATTAGGCGCTTCATGTGCCCTGATGAAAAGTGCGAACACTTCGAACGCCTACATTATGCGCTTCAAGTGGTCCACCAAGTCAAAAGTACTTTTCCCCTGAATGGGCACGTACACCCAAGTACTCTTTCTGAGAAAATGTCAGAATTAGTTCGAACAAGCATAAAGGGTAACATTAGGAGCTTCATGTTACTTCGAATGCCTTAGGCTGCCCACTTAAGGCGCTTAATGTGACTTCGAATGAAAGTTCATTTTCACATTAAGCGCTCTAAGTCACTTCGAACGCCTGTGTTTTAAGCACATTAGGCGCTTCATGTGACCAACGTTACAAAGGTCTTATACTTCACTTTTTAACATCAGTTGACTCTTTGTACCCTCCTCTTTTAGTTTCTTTTTCACAGGTCCTTCTCTACTGAAGATTTCAGGTTTCCTTTCTTGGCATTCTTTTTGAAATCTCTCCAAGAATGTTGCTACATGCCAAAGGGAGATCTCCAATGATGTGGACACACCAACACAAGATGTCAAAACTCATTATTGTTAGTGTAGAGGGTTTCAAACGGGAAGAAATTTGAAGATTGATAAAAGCAAGAGTTTCTTCTCATCTTCTCCAACTTTCTACATCTTATGCTCTCAGAATTTCTCTCAAGCTCAAGCTCTCAAGATACTTGTAAACATTGTTTATTTTACTTTATTGTTGAGAGTGATTTCTGTAAGAAGAAGAAGAGTCTTCTTCTTGGTGAGTTATTGTTGTGAGAGATTGTGTAGATTGTTGGTCAAGGAGTAAGTGTGCTTCTTGTTTGAGATTTCTAGACTTTGAAGGGTTAGTTGATAGTGTGTGGTGCACTATTCTCCCTGTAAGATTTCTTTGAGGGCAAAGAAGATCTTTGGAGACTAGACTTCAAAGAGTTAGATCTCTTGGTTGTGGTCTAGGCGTGTTGCCTAGTTTTTCTGTTGTTGGATTTTGTTTTTGATTGTTGTTTCCCCCATAGAAATAACAATCCCCTTTTCAAAATCCTTTTTGTGAAAAATCAAGAAGGTAGAGGAGTAGAGTCATTTGACTTGAACCTCTATACATACTTGTGTTCTTTACTTCCTTGCAAGTTTTTATTCTTTCTAAAGAACGCACCCAAGTATTGGTTGCACTCCAAAACGAAAAATATCCATAAAATATCCATACTTGGTGAACACACTATTCAACCCCCCTTCTAGTGTGTTATAAGGGACCTAACACTCTCAGCTCCAAATTTGCCATGACTGACCTTGGTCTTCTTCACTTCATAATGGTGTTGCTGTTTGACGCACGCCTGCTAGGCTTTTTCTCTCATAATAATAGTTCATCCATGAGATCCTTGACCGTGCAGACATACATAACTGGAAGCAGATCAGTACACTGGTTGACGTCAATGGCAAGCTTAATGCCACGACTAGTTTTATGATGCCCGACCTTGGTCTCTATCGAGCTTTAGCTGACGTTATCTAGTACCCCACCTTCACCTTTCTAGGTATTGCCCATGTCGTTCAGCAGCTCTTCCTGTTCATGCATGCCACACGTGTACCTCATTCCACTGCCATGAAGAACCTCCTGTATTATTTACAAGGCACGTGTGACTAGGGCCTCCACTTCACCTCGACATCTTCTACTATTCTCACAGCTTATCCTGGCGGCGATTGGATGGTTGCCCAGACAGTCGACGCTCCATGCCTGGACAGTGTGTTTTCTTCGGTAGCAACCTTGTCTCCTGGTCTTCCAAGCGTTAGACTACTGTGTCCTGGTCCAGTCTCGTGGCAAATGCCATGGTGGAAGTCACTTGGCAACGCAATTTACTGATTGATCTCGATATTCCTCTATCTAATGCCTTTCTGATTTACTGTGATAACATCAGTAGTGGGTACCTCTCTAACGATCCCGTCCATTATCACCGGACAAAGCACATTGAGGTCGATATCCATTTTGTCTAGGATAAAGTTGCACTTGGTCACATTCGTATTCTTCATGTTTCATCCCCGCTTCATTACGCCGACATCTTCACCAAAGTAATGCCATCCCAACTCTTTTTCGAGGTTTGTGATAGCTTCAACATCTGCTGTTTTTCTGCTTCTACTGAAGAACCATGTTCGAATATACCATTGTACTATATGCTACTATTGCTCTAGCATAATCCTATATATACGTTGTATACTCAACACATGATTATCATCTCAATATACCAATTCTTCACTACCAACTGTTTTTGTTGCGTTGATTTTGCATGTCAACGTCTGCCTAAATAAACGTTAGAAATTTATTTTTCTTTTTTAATGTGGCTTGCGACCAATCTGATTGTGTACCTTATTCGCACGGAAAGTAACGTGGGAACAGATAAGAGGGTAAGGTGCTGCTGCTACTAATGTTCATCGATGCCATTCACAGTCCTAACAACTTGGCTTTTTCAAATTCAATAGTCTGTAATGGTCTTTTGACTGAATACTCATCAGTTTAGTGATGAGTATTTTGCATTTTTCTGTGCCTATCTTATTTTACTTGCACTGAAGAGTTTCTAAGATAGTCTTTCTATTTACATGGTGATGGGGTAGAGTACTAGTGGAAAATTAGCAAAACCTAAGAGGTTAAACAGGTCTTTCTACAAAGGAGTATTTGGTTGCCTTGTGATCGTGTTTACAAAGTCACTATTAGGCGGGGTTTTGCTTGAACTACAAAACCATGTATCAACAGCCTTGAAAGAAAGGCTACGGTCTACTTAAGAACAGGAGGACAAGACGGTGCTACCTACAAAGAAATGCACTTGACACCTAATCCTGATGTTATTTCAAGTACATGATCTTACCAAGTAAAAACATAAAATCCTTTTTAGCTATTAGTTGTGAAGTTTACGAGGACAGGCATTGGAGCAACCGGGTAAGGTTGTTGGACCTTGATGTCACGGGTTCGAGTCGTATAAACAGCATCTTGCATAAAGTATAGGTTAATGCAGCGTACATCAGATCGCGAAACGATCCGACCCCTCCCCGGACACTATGCAAATGCGCGAGTTTAGTGCACAGGAAACGTTTTTTTAGTTGTGAATGCCATCTTCTATCACCTACCCCCACGACTACCCAAGAACATGTTACAATCCACTTTTAGTCTTCTTAAATGTAAATTATTACTCTTTTTGGCCAAAACATGTCTTGATTACACTAAAACATCAGCATACCAGAAAGGTTAACTGATCATCAAATTCTTTGATATATCATTGCCATTACTAAGTAAATTAAATGATATAAGTCAGATAAGTAGGTTTTTGTGCAAGAAAAACATCACTAAACGTACCTCTGATTCACTTTCCAGCTTCAACTTATTCACCAGATACTTGATCACCAAGCGAATCGTTATCCTCCCGTCTCTGAACAATTCAGCCGGTTATGATACGTTAATAATGTGAAAAAAGAACTAAACATGAAAAGACATTTGGAAATAAAAGTGAGAAAGAGACCGAGGAAAGAAGTTTACTTGATTCTTAGATAGCTCTTAGAGATCTGAGGCAAAAATGGTTCTTTTGTTCTGCAATGGATTGGAAAAGCAAGAAATTTGTAGGAGTCTGTCACATAGTTTGGCAAGAAAATACATAAACAAAAAAGGTTCTAACATATCCCTCCTTCGTATGATGTCTCTCCCAGAAAAACGTACATACAGAATGACTGTTGTCTGTATAGGTTTTTATTTATTTATTTGTGTAAATACGTATTCACGAGAGAAATATTCTTGGTAAGGACCAAAGAAATCCTCGAAGCTACGTAGATAACCAAAATATTTTAACTTTTTCCTAATGTTAAATATGATACTACAACAACAACAATTATACCCAATATATCCTAACAACAGCAAAAGCTATCGATATGAATAGAGAGTTTAATTTCAGTGATAACCCGGTTCGTTCTATGTAATTAAATATGATACTAATGAAGTTTATATACTCACTGATTTTCCGCGGCTTGAAGCATGAACCAGACCCCGGAATGTGGTCTCCGGGGAGCTTCAATGACTCTAAAATCATTACTCCGGGGATAAAACGAAGCCGCCGGTGGCTCAAACGAAGAGGAAG
The DNA here is from genome assembly GCA_036186865.1 of Eustoma russellianum. Lineage (NCBI taxonomy): Eukaryota > Viridiplantae > Streptophyta > Magnoliopsida > Gentianales > Gentianaceae > Eustoma > Eustoma russellianum. Next base: position 2,805,629 of record AP025062.1, read on the forward strand.
CCGATGAAGAAGCTGCTAATAAATTTCCTCCCCCACCCTCAAACCCCCAAAAATTACTATCTTGATGACGTGGAAAAGTCGAAACACCACCTCCCCCTAGAGCAGATTGCTTAAAGAAGAACGCCGCAGCCGCCGGGGCAGTTGTTATCATAGGGTTCCGAGGCCTCGGCCTTATATTTTCCGACGTCATATGATTATTATTATTATTTCTTCTTCCTCCTGTAAGTAAATCAAGCTCAACGGATCCTCTTTCTGGATCTTCTACTCTCGTCCTATAATTAGACGTTTGTGCACCGCCAATACTTAACTGAAGCCAATCATCATGATCTTTTTCTTGATGATCAATGATTTCCTTTGAGCTTGAGTTTGAACCATGTGTTTGATCAGTTCTTGATTCGTCTTCCGCCATTGGATCAGATCCTATTAACCAATCACTAGCTTCACTGCAATGATCATACCCTTCTAAATGGTTCACCAGACTCACAAAACCATCCGGTAACCGCAAACTACCTCCGCCACAACAGCCACCAGCATATCCGCCGTGGATTAGATTTTGATTATCAGGAAACATGGTCATATTGATAACCCAGTAATCTCCTCACCCTTAGGTAATAATCCTTGCGATTGGATCATTAGATGGTTAGTCATATGGTTAAATCTAGTAGGTCTATGTTTATAATTGTGTAGTTTATGATGGAAAGGGAAACACATGTTTTGATGTTGGAAGATCAACACAGATACAGATATCCATTTGACCTGATATATGTGTTTCTTTTTTGGCTTCCGGTGTTTTTTGTTGTGAGAAAAATGAGAGTGTGGGAATGTTTTAAATTTTGCGATCTCACTTTCCTTTAATTCTATTTTCTAGGAAGCTTATGGGACGTGATATGTAGATGCAGACAGGTTTATATATGGAAAGGCTAAAGTTGATGTATCTAATCATGCGTAGTCACATGTAAAAACGCATTTTTTTTAAAGGAAGGGTGCTGTTTTTTTTTAACAAAAAATGTTTTTACACGTGAGGCGTGATTGGAGGCCTCATATTTTACCTCAACTTTAGCATCTCCTGGACAAGATGCAGCCGGGCGGTGATCTGTCAGTCATGCGATCATTTTTTCCCCATGTATTAGAAAGGTTGTTTCCGATAACCCATAATAAAAATTACGTCAAAATGTGTCGATCACCTGCTACTTCACAATATAAAAAGCATATACACATACAATTTAATGACTCATGGTGACAATTCTCTTAGGGATAGCAATTTAGTCTAATCCGTTTAGTGGACATAGTCTAATAGTCAAGCATGAAATATATAAAATTTATAGAATTTCTTTAAGGCTGATTCTTCTGTATGTTATTTTATGAGATTTGTAATTTCGAACGATAAATTGTTGGATCACATTCTATGATTTACATCACGTCTTTATCAAAAATATACAACGTTCATAGTCTTTCTATGAGGCTATATAACTTTTCAAACCTGTATGATTTGTCATGAGATGAGAAATTGCATATGAAAAACTGCTAGATTACATCTCACGATTTACATCTCTTCTTTATCTACAAGACTACTGGGCAGAGGCGGGTTTCTTTTTAGTGCCGTAAATGAACCAAGCCGTTCGATTGTTTGGCTCGTTTGGTTCGAACTCGAGCTCGGTTTGAATAAAAGGTTAATGAACAGATCTTGAACACCTTTTTCCTGTTCGAACTAGGTAAGTGACACCATTCGTTTAAGGTGTTCGACTCGTTAATGTTGTTCGTAAGTTAAACGAACCAAGCTTGAACAATTAAATATGTTCGTTTAAATAAACGGACAAGCTCGGCTCGTTCGCTAAATTAAATGAACCGAGCTTGAACAACGCAATGCTCGGTTCGTTTACAGCCCTATTTCCCTGTAGCAGAACTTAGGAATTTTCCTGTCACCAAATTAATTTAATATAAACTTCTAGAAAAATGATATAATCTAATATGGTTGAAAGTATATTACACTTGGATATGAGCAGATATCAAGGTTGGATTACAAAATCTTCTTTCGAGTACTAATAATGACCAAAAGTTACAAAAAAAAACAGCCATACATTACACGACATTCTTTCACTAAGAGAATCATGTCACACTTTGGGGAAAAAAATCAATGTACAAGTATAGACATGAATAACAAAGATAAATAAATCTAACACGCGTCTTATTATTCGAACCAATTATAACAGATGTACATACTCGTCATATCTGGTACTTGTTATAAACACTTCTACAGACCTCGGAAAAAGCTCTACTACAGTAGCACTTGTTGGCACAATCAATCCTGTACCAAGACGCAGTCGTACACTGTGTGCATATGAAACAACAAAATAAATCAAACCCGGGGCGAGTCAAGGACTCTGTCCTTAAGACGTATTGCTCCGGTATACTGTGCCCAACCGGTATGAGCAATCGTCTCCCAGGATACAACGGGTACATGTTCAGTTGAGCGGCACTGCTGAACTTGAACTTCTTCGAACCTTTGAATGTCCTGACTTCTCCCGGACGAAATGCAAGACTCACGTGCTATGAATGCAAATGCTTTCAATGCTTGAAATGTTTGTAGGTGGTGTGTTAATGAAAGAGCCATTAGCCCTCTTTATATAGGGGAGTAGGAGGTACCGTAACCGTTGGATCAAAACCGAAGTTTAATTTACGCCGTTGGATTAAAACCTCCTATCCAGATTAGGATGGTTTAATCTCAGCCATTAGATTGAAGATAGATTATCAGGTTTAAACCTGGAACGTTGGATGGAAACCATATTCGGTAAAGCGGTTAAGACAGTTTAAATCTCGGCCGTTAGATTAAAGCTGCTTTACTCACTACCGTTAGATTATAACAGATGATCTTATCTAAAATGGAGGAGGATAGAGTTTGATTTACGTTTAAATCAAACCTGCATAAACAGAAAGAATCTGCCCGCTGTCAGACTTCGATCGATCACATCGATCGATCGAAGTGACATCGATCGATCGATGTGATCGATCGATGTCTGACTGAACACTTCATTCGATCCAGTTGATCGATCTAAGAGACATCGATCGATCGAAGTGATCGATCGATGTCCTCTGTTTGACTTAGATCGATCCAACGAAGGATCGAAGTCCTCTGATCCACTTCGATCGATGACATCGATCGATCGAAGTGACATCGATCGATCGAAGTGACATCGATCGATCGAAGTCATTGATCGATGTCCGTCAGAAGTTTTTACGCCACATGGACACTTCCAACGTGGCATTCCTCCACACGAGTGACACGTCACCCATCCATAACATTTCCATCTACTTCGAGCATTAATTTCACATTCACACATCGGAAACTCATTAAGCTCAAAGTACGTTGCTCAATCAAGTTTTGCAACATCATTAACGGGCCAAAGCCCAAATCTTCGAATCTACAACGATGGGCCAAATCCCAACCTTAATTCTCCAACAATCCCCCACATGAATGTAAATTAATGCAGACGCATATGCAGACTCTGAGGAGAAGTCAGACAAGGAAATATTGCATCAGAAGAGGTAGCTTCTGGCTTTGAACCTTTCTTAGTGATGTACCATCGGATCCACTCGGCTAAATAGTGACTTGATGTCTTGAACTATTCAGCCTTTGTTGTGAACCAAGACAATGATACTCACACAATATTTCCTTTAACACCCTTTTGTTTCTCATGGTTGTGTTCGTTTTGGCCATGAACAACCTGGTTTCAGAAAGTGTTTTAGAGAAATCTTGCCACCCAGACTTTCTCATAGAAGCGGCCCAACTTCACACTTACATAGGTGATTCCTATCAAGAGTATTCTGCCATACTCCACTTGACGTATCAAGATATAGGATATCATTAAAAGCCTCGGCTTACCCTGAAATCTCTGCAGACAGCACTTTTACCAGCCGGAATGAGTAAGTGCTTACTGAACCTTCATAACTTAGTTGTCCCATTGAACCAAGATTCTGGGATCTCCAGTCAACAAGGTTGGGTTACCATTATAAAAATTCATGCATTATGGGCTTCAGTCCCATTCCGCTTGTCAATCTTGACATCTGATCTCTAGGCAAGCCTTTTGTAAGCGGATCCGCAAGATTCTCCATTGATTTTATATAATCTATGGAAATCACGCCATTAGAGATCAACTGTTTAATGGTATTATGTCTCCGACGTATGTGTCGTGACTTACCATTGTAAATACTGCTTTGAGCACGTCCTATAGCTGACTGACTATCACAGTGTATGCTAATAGGAGCTATCGGCTTAGGCCAACACGGAATATCTTCCAGAAAATTCCGAAGCCACTCAGCCTCTTCCCCAGCTTTGTCCAACGCTATGAACTCAGCTTCCATAGTGGACCTAGCTATGCATGTTTGTTTCGTGGATTTCCACGACACAGCAGCACCACCAACCGTGAACAAGTACCCACTGGTGGACTTCGAGTCCTTACTATCTGATATCCAATTTGCATCGCAGTATCCTTCCAATACTGCTGGATATCTCGTGTAATGTAATCCATGATACATTGTGTACTTTAAATACCTCATTACTCTGTTAAGAGCTTTCCAATGATCATCACTTGGATTACTCGTAAATCTGCTCAACTTGTTTACTGAACAAGCTAAGTCTGGTCTTGTACAATTCGTTATGTACATCAGACTCCCGATTACCTGAGAGTATTTCAACTGGGCAACAGGTTCGCCTCGATTCTTTCTTAAGTGTATACTTAAGTCGAGCGGGGTCTTTACCGGTTTCACATCATCCATATTGAACCGTTTTAGGACAGACTCAATATAGTGTGTTTGTGACAACACGAGTCCCTCAGTCATCCTAGAAATCTTTATTCCTAGAATAACATTGGCAACTCCCATATCCTTCATATCGAAGTTTCTCGTCAACATCTTCTTTGTGTTTAAGATTATGTCCCGAGTACTTCCCATGATTAGCATGTCGTCTACATAGAGACACACTATCACATATGCATTCTGTGTGCTCTTAATGTAGACACACTTGTCACATTCATTGATTCTGAAACCATTAGCTAACATAGCTTGATCAAACTTCAAGTGCCACTGCTTAGGCGCTTGTTTAAGTCCGTACAAGGACTTAACGAGTCTACAAACCTTAGACTCTTGTCCTGGAACCACAAACCCTTCGGGTTGTTCCATATAAATTTCTTCATCCAACTCACCATTCAGAAACGCAATCTTTACATCCATCTGATGGATTTCCAAGTTATAGACTGCAGCAATCGCAACTAGCATCCTTATAGAAGTGATCCTAGTCACCGGTGAGTAGGTGTCAAAGAAGTCAAAGCCTTCCTTTTGTCGATAGCCTTTAGCTACCAACCTGGCTTTATACTTTTCAATAGACCCATCCTCTTTCAGTTTCTTCTTGAAAACCCACTTACAACCAAGTGGTTTACTTCCAGGTGGAAGGTTAACCAACTCCCAAGTGTGGTTCTGAAGAATCGAGTCTATTTCACTGTCAACTGCTTCTTTCCAGAATGGTGCTTCTGGAGTTGACATAGCCTCGGAAAAGTTCCTTGGCTCATTTCCTACCATATAGGTTAGAAAATCTGGTCCAAACGAAGTTGGCATTTTGGCACGCTTGCTTTGACGAAGTTCCTCATCTCCTTGAGGAGTTGCCTCACGCAATCGCTTACCAAGTCTTGTTACTTCTTGAATTTTGTCTTTCCTCGGAAAGACATCTTCAAAGAACACTGCATTCCTTGACTCCATGACAACGTTTTCATGTATGTCAGGAATATCCGATTTGTGCACCAAGAAACGATATGCACTACTGTTCGTTGCATAACCAATGAATATGCAATCAATTGTTTTAGGCCCAATTTTAACCTGTCTTGGTTTAGGTACAGCAACCTTTGCCAGACACCCCCACACTTTCAAGTATTTGTAACTAGGCTTGTAGCCTTTCCAAAGCTCGAATGGGGTTTCATCCATCTTTTTAGATGGAATTCTATTTAAAATGACGTTGGCTGAGAGGATTGCTTCCCCCCACAAGTTCTGAGGTAAACCCGAACTTATCAACATAGCATTCATCATCTCTTTAAGAGTACGGTTTTTACGTTCAGCAATACCATTCGATTGAGGTGAATATGGTGCAGTCGTTTGATGAATAATGCCACTTTCTGAACAGAACTCATTAAACGGTGTATCATATTCGCCACCTCTATCACTACGAATTGTTTTAATTCGTTTACTAAGTTGATTCTCAACTTCATTTTTATAATCCTTGAAAGCATCAAGGGCCTCGTCTTTGCTACTTAGCAAATATACATAACAGTATCGTATGCAATCGTCGATAAAAGTTACGAAATACTTTTTACCTCCTCTTGTTTGCACAAACTTTAAATCACACACATCGGTATGAATTAAATCCAAAGGTTCAGTGTTCCTTTCTATTGAAGGAAATGGCGCCTTTGCCATCTTCGCTTCAACACATATTTGACATTTTCCTTTGTTATTAAAGTCCAGTTTGGGCAATAAGTCAAGATTACTCATACGTTGTATTGACTTGTAATTAACATGTTCCAAACGAAAATGCCATAAACAAGAACATTCAAGCATGTAAGCAGAAGAGGAAGCAATTTTATTAGCCTCTGAGGGCAAATCTCTTTTGGGTACAATAGTGATGACATTCAATTTAAACATCCTATTTGACAAATACCCTTTCCCCAAATACATGCCATTTTTCGAAAGAATAACTTTATTGGATTCTAACACTAGTCTAAAACCATGCATGACTAGAAGAGATCCAGATACTAAATTCTTCCGAATATCAGGGATGTGTAGCACATTCTGCAGAGTCAGATGCTTCCCTGATGTGAGCTTCAGAACAACTTTGCCCTCGCCTTCAATCTTCGAGGAGGCCGAGTTTCCCATAAAAAGTTGTTCATTGTTCCCGGGCTTATACTCCGTGAACATCTCTCTGCTGGAGCAAACATGTCTAGTGACGCCAGTATCAAGCCACCACTCGCGTACGTTCCCCACAGCATTACACTCTGAGACCACCGCACAGAGATTCAGGTCATCCATTGCGTCGACCAGATTTGCTTTCGCTTTATTTTGATTTTGATTCTTTTTGGGCTTCCTGCACTCACTGCTTCGATGCCCTGGTTTACCACAGTTATAACACTTACCTGTGAACTTCTTTGCAATTTCCTTGCCCTTGGAGTTCACACTCAAAGTGTTATGCTTCTTCTTGTTCTTTGCCTCAGCAACATGAGCTTTGGCTTGACCAGAAGACATGGATGGCTTTCTTTCGGAGCGACGGTTGTCCTCCTCAATCCGAAGACGGACTATCAAATCCTCCATCTTCATCTCCTTTCGCTTGTGTTTGAGATAGCTCTTGAATTCCCTCCACGAAGGAGGCAGCTTCTCAATCACAGCCGCAACTAGGAAAGATTCACTGAGCGTCATGCCCTCCTCTTCCATTTCAGAAACCAACATCTGTATTTCTTCCACCTGCGAAATTACAGTTTTGGAATCTAACATTTTATAGTCGAGAAATTTCCCAACTATCAACTTTTTAGTACCCGCATCTTCTGTGCGGTACTTTTTGTCTAAAGCCAACCATAATGCTTTTGCAGTTTTAAAAGTACAAAATATGCCATAGAGAGAATTATCTAGGCATCCAAGAATCAAATTTAAACAACAGAAGTTTGTGTATGCCCAGGCCTCAGTACCCAAGGCATTCTGCATATTCTGCTGTTGATCCTCCACAGGCTCAACCACAGGTGGATCCTCGCTGAGCATTCTGGCCAACCCCAACGCAGTGAGGTAGAACAACATCTTTTGCTGCCACCTTTTGAAGAAGCTTCCAGCAAATTTCTCTGGCTTCTCCACCTGAGCAGCAGTGGCAGCCGGATTCATTTGAGGCCCTCCAGTAGGTGCCAACGGAACCGCATTAATCTGTGGTCCGGCAGCAACATTGTTTGCCCCTTCTGGTGCGGACACGGAGTGAGCACCATTGATGCCGTGAACAGAGTTTGAGCTCTCGTTCTCCATTCCTGTTTAGTTTGATCAAAACGTAGAGATCAGAACTATCACAGGTTTAAGAATGAGTAGAAAGAGACTGCAAAACAGTACGAAACTGCCTTTGCGTAAATAAACAAAAAGGGTACAGAATATAATTGAATCGAATACGTCTTAAGATTGTTGGCACAATCAATCCTGTACCAAGACGCAGTCGTACACTGTGTGCATATGAAACAACAAAATAAATCAAACCCGGGACGAGTCAAGGACTCTGTCCTTAAGACGTATTGCTCCGGTATACTGTGCCCAACCGGTATGAGCAATCGTCTCCCAGGATACAACGGGTACCTGTTCAGTTGAGCGGCACTGCTGAACTTGAACTTCTTCGAACCTTTGAATGTCCTGACTTCTCCCGGACGAAATGCAAGACTCACGTGCTATGAATGCAAATGCTTTCAATGCTTGAAATGTTTGTAGGTGGTGTGTTAATGAAAGAGCCATTAGCCCTCTTTATATAGGGGAGTAGGAGGTACCGTAACCGTTGGATCAAAACCGAAGTTTAATTTACGCCGTTGGATTAAAACCTCCTATCCAGATTAGGATGGTTTAATCTCAGCCATTAGATTGAAGATAGATTATCAGGTTTAAACCTGGAACGTTGGATGGAAACCATATTCGGTTAAGCGGTTAAGACAGTTTAAATCTCGGCCGTTAGATTAAAGCTGCTTTACTCACTACCGTTAGATCATAACAGATGATCTTATCTAAAATGGAGGAGGATAGAGTTTGATTTACGTTTAAATCAATCCTGCATAAACAGAAAGAATCTGCCCGCTGTCAGACTTCGATCGATCACATCGATCGATCGAAGTGACATCGATCGATCGATGTGATCGATCGATGTCTGACTGAACACTTCATTCGATCCAGTTGATCGATCTAAGAGACATCGATCGATCGAAGTGATCGATCGATGTCCTCTGTTTGACTTAGATCGATCCAACGAAGGATCGAAGTCCTCTGATCCACTTTGATCGATGACATCGATCGATCGAAGTGACTCGATCGATCGAAGTCATCGATCGATGTTCGTCAGAAGTTTTTACGCCACATGGACACTTCCAACGTGGCATTCCTCCACACGAGTGACACGTCACCCATCCATAACATTTCCATCTACTTCGAGCATTAATTTCACATTCACACATCGGAAACTCATTAAGCTCAAAGTACGTTGCTCAATCAAGTTTTGCAACATCATTAACGGGCCAAAGCCCAAATCTTCCAATCTACAACGATGGGCCAAAGCCCAACCTTAATTCTCTAACAGCACTTTGTCGAGCCTATAAAGGCCGGAGCTCTGCAGTTAAGAACTAAGGTCTCTGATTGTGACGGGTTTAACAACTTAGCATATACCTGAGGATCAATCCTTCTCGTTTCGGCGAACCTAGGAGAAAACTGAGTATAAAAATCGCTCCTTGCCAGACTTACCGAGGTTTGCTGCCTCCCACAGATCCGCTGTCTAATCGGACCTACGCCATAAAGTTCAACAAAAAGAGATGTGCTTGACCTGTCTACTTGATGCAAGTTGACAATCGTGGGATCCACTCTTTCACTTCTAACAACCTTTCCACAAGGGTTTTGGCACAAAGAATTAAGCTTCTAGTTGATTCCGTTGTGTAGAAATCGCCAGCTTAAGCAGTATCTTAGATTCAAGTGTGCGTTTGTAGGCAAACCTTCAATTCCCTCCTAGACGGTCACTTTTAACCCTTGTCAATCACCCTCAATTTGCTCAAGATTGAGAGTGATTAGCCTTGATTTTTAGTGTAAAATCAAGAAAACTAAGGTTTCTTCGGAGAGAAAACCAAAACTCAAATTTGATTGAAATAAAATGTCGTTAATTGTCTAAGGCCAGCGGCCATACCGTCGTTGAATTTTCAGCCAAAAATAATAAAAAAGAAATATAAACTCTATCCTAAAAATTCTATCAAAAATTTGAAAAGAGATAAATTACAATGTCTCTAAAAACTATCTTGAAAATGACGTTTTCTTCAGCCGATTGTTTTCTTAATTTGATGACTTTGGAGATCAATTTTGATGTTAATCTTCACAGGTTAATTGAAACTTTATCTTGAATTATCTTACATTTGACTTTAAAAAAATTCTTCCATCTTTTTTAACTCCTTTTGACCGTATCAGTATGGGAGGACTATTGACCAAGCAACAAGAGCGTATTTCTGATACAATTCTATTGACAAAGTTAAATCACAAAATGTCGGGGCTGTACTTTGTAAAAAGGATATTCCGTCAGTAGCTGTTTCCATGGTCCCAGATGCGTGTCATTAGCTTGAGAGATTTCCTTCTTCAGTTGGATCGGGTCCAAACCCATGTATGACCCGGATGTTTTCTTGCTATCCAAGGTGATCTCCAATCAAACGCCTATAAATAGGGTCTCAGCATCCACATGAAAAATATTATGAACTTGACACTCTTATACAGAGCTCAAAGCTCTAGCTTGTGAGGTCTGCTTGCTTTTTTTTTCTTCCAAAGAAAGGATCGTTTTATTAGATGTGTAATGTTTCAAAGTTTACATCATGAGACTAACTAATTGTAACTCAACCAACCTCATTATACAATACATTCCTTTGAAGATTACCAATTACATATTCTATATTTCGCGCACAACGTGTAATCTCATTAAAAACGGCTATCGGGGGTGAAAGATTTATGACATTGCCATGCACAAGTTGATTATGCCACTGCTGTGCGAAAGATATGCCCCCACTCTCCTTGACCATTGAATGATTGATGCGAATTGCTCAAATTTAACTGCATCCATTCCTCAATCTTCGTAGGTCGATAGAATGAACACCGTGCATTTGGATGAAGCAACAGCCGTCAGATACCACTTGCCCAAAAACATTCTCTCAACGCATGCAAGTTGTCCTCCTCCTTTTGTCGACATATCCCACATTCCATTTGTATAGGGTCATCAAAAAGATGAATCGTGCCTTAATCTATGATTTTTTTTTTTATGCAATAGGTTGTTTCTTCTATAGGACATTTATAAAGTCACTTTTTTGAATCCGAAATTCACCTTTTAAAATCACGTCGTAATTGACGAATCGATGGAGTTCGAGCAGGAAACTAGTAGTACAAACAAGTTTCTGTCTTTCTCGAGTAATTTAATTGACTTATTAACTTGAAAAGTTCGGATTATTTAATTTCGGTCGCAGTTAGTGGTAGAAAACTTCAATCGGTTGACAAGGCAAGAGATCAATAGACACTGACATTTTATTTGGAAGTTTCATAAAATCCCTTCACTAGGACATATTCCTGATATCTATGCAGATACTTTTGCTGTCGTTGGAATGCACTTGGTATAATGAGTGATTGATTTTGAAGGGCGTGCTCGGTCAATTCATTGTACACTCATATATCAAAAGAAGAAACTATATACTCATTCCTATACATTAAGACAATGAATTTGAATTGATTCTAGTGGTAACAATATTGTATTTATCAGTATCAACCAGAATTCAAATTCTTATGTCTCAATTAGCTATGTATCAAAATCGACAAAGGTAGACACCACCAACTCCAATGGCCTGTAAAGGAGGCGGCTGGTTTCAGCTTTTCACCAAGACATGTTTCTGAAGGAGCATGATCTGAGGTAGCTGGAGACAATATTTTCACCTTGTAATACGCCAAAGCAGAGATCCAAGTACTATTAATCAAGGCCCCTTTTCCAAACATGGCCATTACAAAAGGTGTATTTTCTGTCCTCAAAGCACGTGTCCCATAAACCACAACCAACAATCGCCCTGTTTTGTGTATAGAGTGATGTATAAACTCAACCCACATATTTTAGACATAGTCGCTCTTCCTATAGTTTAAAATCACTTTACTGAACAATACATGCAGGTCATCATTTTAACCAGAAAAAAATACATGTATGGGTTGCATCCCCTTGATGCTTGGATCTCACTGGTTCATATATTAGCATTTTAACTCAAAAAAAAAAGACAATCGCCTTGTTAAACGATCTGAGGTAGCTGGAGACATCAAGTTTCTTTCCTACAGCACTGGGGCCAACGTTATTAGTATTATCAGAATCTCTTTCTCACTAGAATCAACGGTACCCTCATTCGCAACATTCTGCCATGCATTTAACCACACCCGAAGATCTTTATTGGTATTCTTGCCAGCATCTTCCATAAACCCTTGGCCAGACCTTTCTACAACACAGTCAGCATCATCAACCACAAATTCTGTCTTTTCCTTTTGGATCTTTCTCAATATTTTTCTCCTTTAACTGATTACTAGAATCAGCAGCCGAGGATTGAGTTTATGCAAACACCGCACGTTGATATGCCCAATATGGGAGCAGTAGGAGCAATAAGCTGGGGGCTTTCATGATCCACATCCTGCTAAAAGCCCGAAGCACACTCTCCTTTACCAGTTGTATCATTATAAACACCGATCCACACAGCTCTTGTCAACAGTTTCGAAACACCCAATTGTACACATACTCGGGCCAAATTCCGTCTTGAAACTTTTGTTATAGGCGCATCAATTTTTAGCGGCTTTCCAATCAAGTAAGCAATCGAGAAGAGAGCAGATTTGTGAAATAAATAAATGGGGAGGTACCTGATTGTGATCCACACAGAAGCAATCAAAGATTCCCGGTGAGGATGAAAAGATGGCGTCCATTTGGATAACAGCATTGGGTAGTCATCTATATACTAGATTGGGTTAAGCCATAACCTAACGAAATCCTCCTTTAGAGCCAAGTTGATGACAACATGCTTTGGGTCGATATACCCCACTGCGTAGGCACCCTTCAAACCAAAAGCTGAAAATTTTCGCCTTATATCTTCCATAATTGGTTTGCCATGCGAGAACTATCCAATCAAAGAGAACTTATATCGCTCTGCAAGCACATCGATCTCCGTTTGAGCAAAAAACACCTTCAAGCCAATCACAGAAGCCAAAAGGAGATGTCACAACCGCAGCAAAACACTCAACAAAGCCATCTACCTCCCTCGTCCCATGTTAACTTGTCTGAGATAGCTGCCTTCTGTTGCAAGTCAAAGAAATAAAAAAGACTATCAAGAACCAAGATGGGTCTGAAGCAAACTTCAAAATTTGCTACTTTTGGCTGCACAGAAACGATAAAGAGAGAGAGCATAAAAAAGTGATGACAAGCGACTTCATATCCTGTATTAAAACAAAACACCACTATAATAAAAAAATGTTCACATTTTTTTATTTCAATTTCTGGACTAGTACATTCGTTTTGACTTAGTTATTGCTGAAGAATACGCTGGCATGATACATGAAGACAACATTAATAGAAAATGTTTGTTCACTAATGCTTTCATTAGGCTCGTGTGAAGAGACATTACTAGAAAGCTCCTTCTCTCCAGCTAATACTGAAAATAGATTGGAAAAGCGACTTCTCCACAGATAGCAACAATTATCTACCAAGATAATGCAAAACATGGACATTTCTCAACAAACAGGACTGTAGGTATTTTGTCAATTTTATCATGCAACATGACAACGACATTAAACCATATTCCCAGTAAGCAAGATGAGGTGTTACTTTCAACAGAGTAGAAAGCTGGCTCTGCATTATTTATCTATAAAAAAATATGCAACGTGTAGAAGCGTTTAAGATATCCTCATACAAGGAATTCAAAGATAAACCAAGGAAAGCATTAAGTAGGAATGAATAGGCAACAAAATCCTTTCTGAATGAAAGGAGCGTCAGCATTGAGCACAAAGATTTAAATCATTTGTTTCTCTCACCAAGTGTGAACCAGAAATGTATATCATTGAGTAGTATCAGAACTCACCATACATGTTGGTTGACGTCAGCCTATCCACCAAATAATCCAGACCAATGAAAGCCAGCATAAATCGTACACTTGTTCTACACGAAACTTCCTTACATGATTCATGAATCCATTGGATGAAAATTTGACTAGTGGAAGTGGGTGGTTCACTTATTTCAACTAGACTCTCAATTTCAAGAATATCACCATACTCATAATTACTAGTAAGACTCAAAGACGAAGGAAGAGAAGGAAACGTCATGCAACATGTGAAACGCCATTTGTACTAAAAGTTACTTTTTGAAAACAATTCCAAGTGCATGACTCAACGCAAAAGACACTCAACACATTAATGCTTTTCTCATAGATGAAAGAATCTTCCAGTAAATGACAACTTTTCTCATGAAATGTGCAGCCTGTAAACTTTACAATCTTTGGATTAAGAACCACAACTCAAAACAACCAGGATGAGACAAATGAACAACATAACATTCTGCGGCAAAACTAACAACACGAGTTTTGGCGGAAGGAAAATAACTAATCATATCAAAAAACAGCAAGGAGCTTTTATTGAGTCGAAGAAATAATCTGCATAAATAATGTACAACTTTTTTTAAGAAATAATCCTACATAGCAAATCTCCACAACTCTATTTTCAAAAAAAAAAAACTCCGTATTTCTAATCTCTCCAACAACCAGTAAGCACATCCACGGCCAATAGTTCGCTGAATTTATCAAGCTGACACAATAAACATTTTTATTGAGGAATAAAGTCTATACATAACATCCAATATCTTTCAGCAGCTAAGTAATGAACTTTCCTGGTTTAGTTAACTCTCTGCCTATCAAGTTAAACCACACAGAAGATCTGCGCTCATGCACTCTCTCCAACACACTTTGAGCACATCCACAACTGATAGTTCAAAGATACGGCGTCAATTTTTAAACCAAACACTTTCAGAAACTTATCTACTGAAATTTCCTACTGCATATTACAAACAACATTCTACGTATCATTGTTTTGAACAACTATCGATCTATCTAGACATTCAGGTAGAGAGGTAGATATATGAAACAGGGAGAATGTGTGTGATATAGGATCTAACTTCCAATCTGAAGTTCTTTTTCATGGTGGGTAAGGAATTGCTTTCTCAATGCATGCCTTCAAAATTAAACTCCTTTAATTCTTTATGAAGTAAACAAAATATGGGCAGCTACATCGGTTGTTTGGGATTTGCCCAATTGGCCTACCCTTTATGCAAAGGGGCGGCCCTCTCTCCATCTTGGTTTTGGTTTAAATTTAATCATACATCAGTCAGCAGAACATTGAATGTTACAACCCTGAGACACCGAAAAAGTTCTCAGAACTGCTAATACCCGCATGGAATATGCCTCAAACCATCAGAAAAACAATCAATCTGGAGAAACTTACAAGTAGGGGAGGAAAGATTCGAGACCACACAGAGAAACTACATACATAAACCTCATGATTAGATTTTCAAATGGTTAGTATTAACTACTAAAGATGAAAAGGAAGGAGCTGAACTTGAAAGTTATCATTTCAGAAGTTCATACCCGATTCCTGGTGAGCTCTTCCAAATTCATCAGTAAAAACATTGGATAGGGATACAAAGAAATCACCGAAACTAGGAAAATACAGAATGAACTTTACAGTCCACTTGTTTCACACCCTAAAGCATAAACTGGGTACAGCACAATATTTACCTCCAGGTGATTCAGTTTTGATCCAAGAGATAGAGGATGTCAAAACACCAACAAACATAACAAGTTTCCAATAAGTCCACTTAAAAATTTTTTGTTCCAGCATAAGCCGACTTGTTAAAGGTATCGTGTAGGATCTCAGCCGCAACATCATTAAAACCTTACTCCCGAAGTGAAGATTCAAGTATGTGGCTGCTTTATAGAACCAAAACTGAGAAAATCATTTTCCTGAAGATTTTGTTCTAGGATTGCATTGGCTTCTGAGCTGCTACAGAAATTGTGAACTGGCTTCAGCAGGTCTTGTGAATAAGATAATAACAACTGTATCAGCCCAAGAAGAAAAGAAGCCATAACAGGGCTTTCCAGTGGCATATCACCAGTATCTCCAAAACAATGGCTCAAAATGAAAAACTATGAAAGTTGTGTCTCTCTACAAATCCAACGTCGCACCCAAAACCCCAGTATGGCTATGTGGCACCTCACCAATAATCTCCACAAGAACAGATGCCATCATGGAAGTGATGAAATCTGTTTACATCTCTAATGATAATGTCTCGTCTCATAAACTTTGATATGAACTTCATTAAAACATGGCAGTCCATACATATTCTTAAGTTCTTAATTATACGAATTGGAATATTAGATGATATTCTGACAAGAGCAAAAGCTATTGCTAATCTCTCACTGTGTACCCATAAGAGACGAGACTTCTCATCCTCTTCCACATCAAGTAAAATAACATTATAGTTAGGAACATATCCAGCTGCACTGACTTTCTTGTTCAACCATTCTAGCATCCCAAGGATTAGTTTGATGTCCGGGTGTGAGACATCTCCTACAGTAAAATAATGAACTGTTCCCCGGTGTTCTATCCAACTGAGTCCAGGTTCTTTCTTAACCCGTTTCTTCTTCATGATTTTCCTCACCGATGAGACATTGTCCCAACTTTTTGATGAAGCATACAAGTTTGACAACAGTACATAAGCTGCTTCATCCTGTGGATCCATCTCCAATACACGTTTTGCTGACATTCTACCAAGTTCAATATCACCATGAACAGCACAGGCACCAAGCAGAGCACGCCAGATCATTACACTGGGCTCGGTCGGAAGCTCTCCAATCAACTTGGCTGCCTTGTCAAGATGACCCAGCTTCCCATATAGAGACACCATACATGTGTAGTGCTCCATGCATGGTTCAATACCATACTTCTCCTGCATTAAAGTAAAATAACCCTGCCCATGATCCAGTGACCCTGTGTTACTACATGCAGAAAGTACACCAACAAAGGTCAGTTGATTGGGCGTAACATCAGACTTCTGCATCTTCTCAAAAACTCTAAGTGCCTCTCCACCAAGGCCATGCATGGAATAAGCTGAAACCAGTGTATTCCATGAAATTATATCCTGACAGCTCATTGTGTCAAAGATCATACGAGCATCTTTGATTTTCCCACACTTGGCATACATATCTGTCAAAGCATTTCCAACGGCAAAATATTGCTCATATGAGGTTTTTATAACAACACCATGTACCTGACTTCCTGCGTCAAACGCTGCTAAGCTGGCGCAAGCCCGCAGAACACTAGAGTAGGTCACTTCAGTCGCTTGTACATGGTTCTCAATCATGGTTAAGAAAAAACGCAAAGCGTTCTCACCTTCCCCATTTTGTACGTGACCAACAATGATGGTGTTCCAAGATACCTCATTTTTGTTTGCTGCCTCACCAAACAAGTCAACCGAATTATCCATGTTTCCACATTTTGCATACACATCAATGAGAGCATTCGAAACAAATATATCCGTCATCAGACCAACCTTCAGTATATGGCAATGGAGTTGCCTTCCCAAATCAAAAGCACTGATTGTTGCACAAGCTTGCAGCACACTGGAATAAGTAAACTGGTTTGCTGGTACCAAAAATTTCCTCATTTGAAAGAATAAAGCTAGTGCTTCCTCGCAATGAGCACTTTGTGAGTAACGAGCAATCATGAAGCTCCACGGGATTATATCATCCTTGGGGGAATCGTCAAAAACTTTCCGGGCAGTTTCAAAGTCTCCAATGGTAGTGTACATATCAAGCAAGGAAATGCTGACATACAGATCCATTTCATAATGCGTCTTAATGACACACCCGTGAAGACTTCTTCCCGCATCAATGGCCTCCAGTCCGATGCAAGCCTTTAGCATACTTACAAAGGTAAAATGATTCGGTCTTAACCCAGTCATTCTCATCTCAGAAAACATCACAAGTGCCTCCATGAAGCAGTCATTTTCAGAAAAGCAAGAAATCATACCAGACCATAGAACTATGTCCTTTTCACGAATCCCACTAAACACTCCACCAGCTAAGTCAACTAAACCAGAAATCGAATAAGCGTCTATTAGTGCAGCACCAATAAAAGTATTCTTATCATGACCAAGCTTATAAACGCATGCATGAACGCTGCTTGCAAGCTCAACCCAGTCCATACACACGAGCAAATTCAAAACAGTGGTAAAAACAAAAGGGTTAAGCTCCTGACCTTCTCTGTGTAACCTAGCAAACAAGTCAACAGCCTCAACCCACCTTTGGGACAGCAAGTTACCCTGAATTAAAGTTACAAAAGAAACCACGTTTCTGTCACGCATCTCGTCAAACAGCTTACGAGCATCAGAAAAAAGCTCGAACTTGACGTAAAAATTAAGCAAAACATTTTGCGCAAATACATCTAAACAGCCACCTCGTTTTAGAAAACGGCAATGAAGGGCCATTCCCGAGTGCAGTTCTCTGCCTCTTATGCAATTTTGAATGGAATGTGCAAATGCATGAGAGCAGAAAGCCGAAGTTGATGGCTGTACAGTGTAGTTGATGATGGATTGTTCTTCTAGGGCCAGTTGAGCAGAAACCTTCCTTAATAACCCATATTTTTCAGGTTGAAAGCAAGCTTGATCCGTCGTGGTACTATAGCATTTTATCCGTGTGACTTTCCTTTGAATGAGGTACTTGATCATGGGTCCTTGACGTTTTTTAACTCAAAAAATAGTAATTTAAAGCTGTATGTCTACTGCTATGACATATAAATCTGTAGAGGGTGTCGGGTTGCCATGCGTGTCCTGCAGGGAGCCTGGGTGTGTAGCAAGGGAAATGAAGTAGCCTAGAAGTAGTCAAGTTCTTTTTCCATGAGCACTGATATATATGAATGAAATCAATGACACATCCATGAGAGCAGATCTCCCTCACCCTCTACTCAAACTTTGTAGACATCAATTGAAAAACTAACAGTGAAAAATGGGTTTTCCCCCGCTTCGGGTGGCGGAGGGGACTATGGAATTTTTGTTGCGCACAAGTTAATCCAGTGAAGAGGACCACGTTGAAGATGATGAACAGGGGTGGCGTTGGAGAACGGGCTGGCAGTGGGGAACGGGCTATGGCGGCTGAAGCTGGGTTGTTGGAAGTCGGAGGAGTGATCTTGACGGGGAGAGACTAGTCATCGGGAAAGAGGCCGATTTTTTCTTTTCCTTTTTTTTTATTCTTTTAACCGCCGTCTTCTTCGTTTTTTAGCGGGAAGGTTTAAAAAAATTAATAAAGTTTTTTTTCGAACAAATAATAATAATAATAATAATAATAATAATAATAATAAAGTTAATCACATTTTATCTAAATATATTTCAGTTGTCAAACCAAAACATTGAAAGTTTATTATGATTTCTATTTAAATCTTGTTAGTTTTTCATATTAAATGTCTGTTTTATATAATTAACGATGACTTTATAGCCAACTCAGGGACGATTTGACAACTAAAATAGGCCTTTGGCGCACGTAGTTAATTAGATCTAGATAAAAGTATAAAACCCACAATTCTAGAAAATTTGAACATTTTTATGTAATAATTAAAAACATTTGGAGGAAAATGTGATTAACTTTTTTTTAAAAAACACATAATATACCCTGATTCATCAAACTATTCTCACTAGAGAACATTTTTTCACTAATTTAATTTTTTGTAACATTGTATCTTGTCACCCTTTTACAGACAAACGTTTTGCCTATTTTGACGAATATATATGATGAATTAGCTGAATCAAGGGGCAAAATTATCTTCTTATAGAGATGGATCTCTTGCCCCACATTTTACTCACCCCACGCGTTATCGCACGACACGTAGCATCAGAGGTAAATGGTAAGACTAGATGCGGGTGACTTTCATATAGCCTTATCATCCACCCCTGCTGCTACGTGTCACGCGGTAACACGTGGGGTGAGAAGTTTGGGATGAGGGGATCCTAAACCCTTCTTATATTTTTTAAGGCCAAAGTATATAAGAGATCGTTAAATTATTTTCAAGAAAACCTTTTTTGGCACTATCTTTTTTTTTTTAACATTATAGTCACTCATTGTCTTGAAAAACGTAACATTTTATGCAAACAAGACAATATGGTCTTTTTATAACTTCATCCCCTTCATCTATATCATCTTTTATAATTTTCTCCTGCACTTCGCCTCTTGCCACCTCCGGCAACCTTCCACATGTCTCATACTTTTTGGTCTCGTACCATCATCAGGGGTTGGGATGGGGATAAGCTGAGAGTGAGGATATTTTATTTGATCTCATATTATCGGTAAAGAAAACGACTCTATATGTAAGGGTCCGGATTCCCTGACCGTCGGCTCTCTCACCTCTCTTATGACCACCTGCCACGTGGCAGTCCGCGGGTGGTGAGGCTGGGTAGGAGTGACCTCCATCTAGCCTCACCACCTCCGGACTGTCACGTGACGGGCGGTATTTTGTTACCGTCCCAAGTGGAGGGTTAGGAGATCCCACTCCCTATATGTCTCCTTTGTTAAAGTACATGTAGTTGATGGATGGTTCTTCTAGTGGCAGTTGAGCAGTTACTTTCCTTGATAGCCCACATTTTGCAGGGTGAAATAAGCTTGATCCATCGAGGTACTACAGCATTTTATCCGTGACTGTCCTTTCAATGAAGTACCTGATCATGGGTCCTTGATGTTTTTAACTAAATAATAATAATTTAAAACTATGGCATATAAATATTGGGTTTCCATGGGTGGACTGTGGGGCGCCTGGAGTGTGCAGTGGGGGAGAAGGGGGGGAAATGACGGAAGCTAGAAGTATCAAAATTCATGGTCCATGTGCTCCGATATATATGAACGATATTAATTTCACATCCATGGTTGAGCGTAGATCTTCCTCCACTCTCTGTTGGACTCAACCAGTAAAGATCTCTATCACATTTGGTTACGAATTGTCTCTCTTTCAAGTTGATTCCATCAGACTATGTACTGGAGACCGCATGACACGTGGCTGCAGGGTTGGTGAGACTGGATGAGGGTCATCACCACTGCTGGCCGTGTCGCGTTGTGGGGAGTACGGTGACTCACCGCGCGGTAAGGTGATCGCATCCGTCCCGTTTAGGAGTGGGGAACGGACTATGGTGGTTCTTGGAAGTTGGATGAGACTGATCTTGGGGAGGGAAGAGCAGTGGTCGCCGATCTTTTCTTTTCTTTTTTTTTTTCTTTTAACCGCCGCCGCCTTAGTTTTTTAGCGGGAGGCCTTTTGTTTTTTAAAAAAAAAAGAAGAAAATGTGTGATCTCCCATCTTCTTTTCATGTAGTTTGATAATATTCTCCATATGCTTTCTGTGACACTAGCTATCCAGAATCCATGAATGGCCATAACAACATATGCCATTTTAACGGATGCCCTCGTTAACTGCATCAATAATAAATTTAACTGTCTCAATTGACTGAGGGCGGACTTCGGACCAACTGTTAAGGTTGCTACTTTGTAGATTTGAAGTGTTGGAAAAAGTATGTTAAAGTACCTTTCCGTGTGCTCCAAACTTATATAGAATGTATATGAAGTTGTTTGGGAGATTGAAATGAGGGTTCCATGTTGATCTGAGGACGTCAATCTCTCATTGAGAGACTGACGTGAGAGATCTACGTTGATCTGAGGACGTCGATCTCTCAATGAGGGTTCGACGTGAGAGATCAACGTACGATCAGGGTTCGACGTGGATCTGAGGCACGTCGATCTCTCAACGAGAGATCGACGTACGTCGATCGATCGACGTGAGGGTTCGACGTGCCAGCGGACAAAACCTTTCATTTTGGGTTGCAATTTTTGATCCAAGGATCATCTCCCTTCACCTATGAACGGTAAACAACTGCCATAACTAATAGAAAAACTGCTGAAATGAGTTTAAAACAT
>AP025062.1:2832410-2900016 GCA_036186865.1 Eustoma russellianum
AAAGGTTTTTGCTTCAAAATATTTCAACTACTTTCACTTTTCTATATAGTCTATTACTTTACAAGGCTATATTCTTTTCCAAATTTGTACATCCACCTAATGGAATTTCGACTACCCTGATAAAACTGATATATTTCAAAATATTGATGTTTTTGGACAATGATATATTTATACATCTCTTATATTTCTCTAGTTTTCGTTTAGCAATAAGTATTTTACTAAAATAATTTTCTTTGTCGACTATCGACATTGCAAGCACTTTACCCATTAAATGTTCTTTTGAAGTTAGTTAACTGCTTGCATGAACTTATTAAATTTTATGAAGCAGAAATGGTTTCAAAATATATATACTTCTTTTTGGAAAGAGAGGTACTTTTTTCCAAATTCTTTGATGAAACTTTATAATTAATGACTTGTCAATTGTTGTATTTTGCAAAACAAAACATAACTTTCAAAATATGTATTTCATTGGGAAGAAAAAAACACTACGTTCAAATCGTTTTGTAAAAAGAAGTTTTACTATTGATGTGTCTCAATTATTTTGAAATGGTTTTAACTGTAATATTTTTGCAAACCAGTTATATCATTGTTTTATAAATTGTCATTTGAGACACCGCTTTTCAAAAACAAATATATGATACCGTGGGTTTTGTGTTTATAAAAAATTAGAATGTATATTATTTCAAACAGTTAGAGCTATAATTACGTAAACTACTTTAATTGAAGGAAATATGTCCAGGCACATACTTCGTATATTAGATGTTGATGATATATCTGAGAAAAGTAAGGGCATGATCGCAGAACTAGCTCGTAAGTACATAAGAATTGATTTTGAGACTTGATTCTGTATCTATGAAGTGTAATGTGAACATATCAATATATGCAATGAATGTATGGTTTGGTCATTATTTAGGTGGATAAATCAAGTAGAATCATACTAAGTCATTGATTACACCATACGCAAGTTTCGAGGTCGAAACTTATTGTAAGAGGGGTAGACTGTAACGGCCCGGAAAAAATTAAACATTCAATTCTCTTAAATTATGAACCCCCCCCCACCATAATCCCTTTAGCTACCCACGTATGAAACCCCCATCATAACTCTCTTAATTACCCTCTATCCCCACTAGTTATTTTCTTAACTCCCCTATTAAATATAGACAAAATAAAACCCCCTTTTACACAAGGCCAATCGGCCATATCAAAGAAAAGAAAAAGAGTGCTGTGGGAAAAATAAGAAGAAGGCCGTGAGTGGAGGTGAAGAAAAGAGAAAAGAAAAGGGAAAAGAAGGAGAAGAAAGTTTAGCTCAATCTAATCCCGATTTCAACTACGGTATAGTATAATTCAAGCAATGTAAGTACACTTCCTATATTTGCTATGATTTTTCAAAGTTATGATGTTATTTTCGTATCAAAAACAGATCATACATGAATACTTTTGGTTGCATTAGTTGGTTGAATTGTATGAATATGTATATATATATATATATAATGAATGTCGATTTGGTATGAAATATATATATATATATATATATATATATATATATACATACATACACACACACATATATATATATAATGATATGCTAAGCAATTAAAAGTGACGACAAAAGAAAAAAGGTGAGTGGGCAAACTAAGGAAAAAAAAATGGAAAAGCATAGGATGCTGGGCTTCTTTTGGTTTATGTAAATGATCAGTTGTTGCAATATGAAATAAACATTTTGTTACTCTTTCCTTTTCTTTTAGTGCCGTGATATCACAGTTTGAGAAAGACTGACGCTGCTTTAATATATTAATAAGTTTGAGGAATCAAAAGTGGTTTCATGCAATAGACTAAAGTTCGCCTGAATATATTATCTTATACATATACATACACACACACACACATATATATATATATATAAATATATATTAGATAATAATTAACAGTGGGTACATATATAGATTTGGGCATGAACTGCATTTAAAAGTGCAAATTGAAGGTGGTTGAGGTTGACTTTCAAAAAAATAAAATAAAGAAATAAGAATAAGGGCTGTGATGTTTTTTATTTTTTTTACGGAATTGATGTGTATGTGCAGCAATATGTAATATCTAATGGTTGCCTCATTTTTTTTTGGTGCTTATCATGATTATTTGAAGGACGGTGGCCAAAAGGTGGGTGCACAATGAAATATTAATGTATTGTTATGAGAATATATATATATATTGATTGTCTCAGTTAAAAGTATAAATTAATATGTTCTATTTCGTGTATATATATACATATGTTTGTATGACAAATAGGAAAAAATAGAAAGCTATGAACTAATTATTTTAAGTAAGTCAAATTAACCTTTATTATTAGGTATTGATTTTTATACTACAATTGTTTAGATTCAAGCCTAGAAGATAAGGAAGTGAGTACCGGATTCGAGGTAAGTGGTCTACCTGTACTTGTTATGTTGTCATGCATCAGAGGTAAGTGGTCTATCTGTGCTTGTTATGTTGTCATGCATCAGAGGTAGGTGGTCTATTTGTGCTTGTTAAGCTTATCGTGCATCAGTGTGTTGTTTGCTGCATATCTATAATTGTACTTTTTCTATATGCGAGTTGTATGTATATGTGAGATAGGTATGTATAAATGAACTGGGTGTGTGTATGGTTGTACGATCTCAATGCGTATTGCATGTTTATATGGATGTGTGGGGGTAGACATGCAAGTATATATGCACGTGTATGGGCGCGGGTATATATAGGAGCATGTATGCGCCGGATTGTGGATTATGTGTGTGCATCATTCATGGCACGTGCATTAGCATTGCATCCCTTCGGGGCGCTGACTCCACGTTACGGAGCGTGTGTTCGCTGACTCCACGTTACGGAGCGTGTGTATGCGCTGACTCCACGTTACGGAGCGTGTGTGCGTTGACTCCACGTTACGGAGCGTGTGTTCGTTGACTCTACGTTACAGAGCGTGTGGCCCTATGAGGCGTGTGGTCCTACGGGACGTGTGGCCCTATGAGGCGTGTGGCCCGACGGGGCGTGTGGCCTGACGAGGCGTGTGGTAGGATCACCTCGAGGTTCATGCATTGCACGGTAGAGATATGAGCATCGTGCCTGACTTGACTTTTGTTGCGTGTGACACGTAGAGAAGGCATGCATCATGAAGTTGCGCATTATTATGTGGAGTGACTTACTTTCCGCAGTTTACTTACTCGATTGACATGTATGTTGATTTGTAAATGTTATCTGTAATTGTCTCTGCATGTATGATTTTCATAATGGGTATAGATAGGTTGCTTACTGAGCCCGTTGATTTGGCTCACACCACCACTCACCAGTTTTGCAGGTGGGACAAGTTGTGTATGCTTACACAGGAGTTATTATACCGTGAAGATCGAGACGGGAGATTTCGAGACTAAGGATATTCAGACGAGACTTTTGAGGGTTGGTTGAGACAGTTGTTCGATATTCGAGGTTTATGTATTTTCGAGATTTGTATTTACATACATTTGACTATTGTATTTATTTAGAAATTCTTAGACATTGTATTAGTGATGATGGTTATTTTATCGAGGATTTTAGTAATGACTTCCGCTGACATCGATTTACGTTATTATGATGACGTGTAATTGAATTGTAACGACGCCTTGTAGTCTTCGTAGTAGGCTACGGCGGGTGCACTGTTCCCGATGTTAGGGTTCGGGAGTGGGGCGCTACAGGGTAAGTGGTAGACAGACAATGCCTCTATCTCAAGAAATAGAGAGTCTGCTTCCAGTGAGACCCCCGACTCTACCTGCATAAATGACATGATAATAGAGCTGTGTTACTATCGGACACCTGTGCAGTGAAAATAAAGCTGAATAAGGCAACTTTAACCAGCTGGGGATCTCAAGTGGTAATGGTAAAGTTACAGGTGAAAATTTGAAGGGAATCTGACTGAAAAGGGTAATTTGAAAGAGAAGATGCTGATCCACGGATAAAAACAACAGGTTGTGAAAAAGGAACACGACAAAGATAGATTCTCCTGTTAGAAAGAACCATTTATATGAAAAAGACCATTTAGAAAGGGTCAAAAGGTAAGGTTATCTAATTCAATTCTCTTTGAAGTATAAATTCACTGCCTTGTTCCGCTTAACTTGAGTAACTAAGGAGCAACATATATGAAATTACCATGGAGGTTGTTGCTTTATGACTTTGAGGTCACGGATTCAAGATGTAGAAAAAATCTCTTACACAAAATATAAGGTAAGCTGCGTAGATCATATCGAAAGGTTATCTAATTCGACTCTCTTTAAAGTATAAATTCATTGCTTTGTTCCGCTTAACTTGAGTAGCTAAAGAGCAACATATGAAATTACCATGGAGGTTGCTGCTTTATGACCTTGAGTTCACATGTTCAAAAAACGACCCGGTTTTTCTTCAGACCGTACAAATACGAGAGTCTAGTACTGATAACACTTTTATTCTTCTCTCTTCTGATTTTCGCTGTCTTGTTTAATTAATTTCAGAAAATGTTAGTGCATGCATGCAGTAATCCTGAGACCAAGTATTTAATACATTAAAAAAAATTAAACTGGACGATTCTAATTAGATCTATCTAAGCCTTATAATACATCAAAAGTGTCTATCATACATCTTTTTTTCCCTTTGAGATCAGACTATCGGACATCTTACTATTTATTTTCTATTTAATCAAATATAGACAAATATCGAGTGGAGCCTCCAGACTAAAGCACTTACATTTCTCTTTATTTTACTATATTTCATTTGAGAAGGAATAACTACTAGGACTATTGGTTACTCACATAACACAATTGATGAATGGAAATTAATGTATCATTTTAAATATATTCAGTAATATGGATTTTATAATGTTCTAGAAGTAATTAATTGATATCTATCAGATATTCTTATTTTATGCGATATAAACAAATAATAGATAACGTACTTAAACTACAACCACTTTGTTAACATAAAATTCTCCTTAATCATAATAGTAGTTACTAATTGAGTGCGATAAAAGTAAAAGTTCTGCTTTACTAAATATTCTTTGATAGCTAAAAATTCAAAGGATCTTCGTGAAAAAAAGAAAATTGAAAAATGCACACAGTAGCAGTAGCAGAGTTCAATAGAAAAATACTAGGATGCTATAGTAAAAGGGAGTTAAAAAACTGTAGCAGAGTTCAATAGGAAAATACTAGAATGATATAGTACAACAACAACATTACCTATTGTCTTAGAGGCTCCCGGCTATAACGGAGTACGGAGGTCGGATGTACACTATCATGCTCATATGTTAGAAACAAACAGAGGTTGTTTTCCGATGACCCATAATGATGCGTTAAGCTGTCTCGATCAACTGCTACTTCACAATATAAGAAATGCAGCCAATTTAATTAGTCATTTTGCCACAATACTAGAATGCTATAGTAATAGAGTTACAAAAAAATTGTGAGAGTTAAAACCCTAGCGTCAAATATAACCTTAAAAAAGAGGTTTCTTACTCTTAGGGTATAGATCAGTTTGTACTCGGGTTGAAATTTGCTCCAAGAGGTCAAGAGTTTGATTCTAAAGCACGCACAATTTGCGGATGACACCTTGTGTGGGTCACTGTATAAAGTCTTCACTCAACCTAAAAGAATGCTGAGCTCCTACATCATCCATAATGCTTGTTGAGACGAGACATTGGGTTTCCTTAGGGCAATGAATAGTCTTTTGCTCTAAGAAAGAGGAGTCTTGGTTTTCGGGTGAGATACTCTCACCGCCGCCCACCTTACCTCCCATGTGACCGCCCGCCACGTGGCAAGGGAGGAAAATGGTGAGGCTGGATAGAAGTGATCCGCACCCAGCCTCACCACTCTCCTCCCCTGCCACGTGGCAGGGGGTCATTTGTTATCCCCAAAAAGAAGGGGTCAGGAGATCCTGGCTCCTTGGTTTTATCTAAGCGGATGATGAGTTGATGGGTAGCTACTGTGTGTTCAACATCTATCACTTTCAATGAGGCTGTGTTTGTTTGTTCAGAGGGCTTTCCGCATAGATTCCTTTCTGGCTGTCAGTAGCCCCTTGCAGAGTAAAAGAAAAGGTTGCTCTGTTGTCGATCCCATTCCAACCCCACCAGCTAAACCTACTGGACCATGCCTTTCTTTTTGGCCCTTTTGTTGTAAAAAGGTTGAACTCTAAAATAAAGGGTCCCATTGTCCAGCGCCAAAAAACTGTTTAGAGTATGTAAATTAGGATTTCAGCGGCTTCTTAGAGATAGTATACAGTTACTCACACAAGGTCTCCTTATAAACCAGGCCTTTGGTCTAGCACCAAAGGAACACCCACACTGTGCGAGTCTCTGGATTCGAACTCATGAACTCTTGTTGGTAATTACCAATCCGATTACCAACTGAACTGGCATTCTTTTTGCCATTTTGACTGGACGCATGTATGGTACCCCCCACTTTCCACTGTTTTAACTTTGCTGCAATTCGAAACTTTGAGGAAGGGATTGAGCGGAATCAATAATCTTCCACATTTTGATCTTTTTCCCAACATCAACTGCTTGCAGTCAGCTCCATACATAAAGCATATGCCAACCCGTGATTTTACTTATCAATAATTACATTTACAAATATTACTGACCAGTCTATTTCAACCATCAATCCTTAAAAAGAGGGTGGAATATCTGGGAGATCTCTCACCCCGAGACCTCTACCGTCTCAGCTCCAAAAATTATCGTAGATGGTGCAATTCAGGAGCTCATCGGCTTAGGACTTACGCAGTGACCCACATAATATGCCTCTGCAAACTAGGTCTTCGGCTTAGCAGCAGTGAAGCACCCACACTGTGCGTGTTCCTGGATTCGAACTCTTTACCTCTTGGAACAAATCTCAACTCGATTACAAACTGGACTATGTCTTAGGAACAGGTGGAACATCTATATGTATACAATAGCTTTACTGTGCTTAAAAGTTATTAGTGGTTGTTACTTTTTATTTAATAGAATGTGTGTGTTTGTGTGTGTGTGTATATGTATGTATATATATAAAGAGTAGGGTAGTTGTGTTTATAAGAAGAGCCATGTCTGATTTGCATAAACAAGTCAAACATACATGATGGTGCATAATATCTGTATATAATTACATAAATCGAGTCAAACTTCTATGACGGTGCTGCATGATATCCCGCAGATAATAACTACATAAATCCAGTAACCTTGTTGACTTTCTTCAAGTAATTGAGAGGAGAAAAAGAAAAAAGACAGCTCAGGAGAAAGCTGGTAAATAAAATAAAAAAAATAAAATGAATTTAATTTTTTTTGTTAAACAAAAACTGCATGTTCCCTTGTTGCAATTGTGTGTGGTTGAGGAGGAAGTGTAGGCGGATGTTCTTTCCATGGTACTTTGTGCGGAGGCCTGTAGCTCTGTGTTTAAGAATTAGCAAAACACTTAAAAAGCCAATAGAGTGAAAAATATGTTTTTTTTTTAATTTTAGAATATGATGTAATAGACCAAAATAACTTTTTAAATTGATTGCGATTCTTATATTGTGAGATAATAGTTGATCGACACAGCTTGACGCGATTTTCATTATGGATCATCAAGAAACAACTTTTGTGTATTTATAACACATGAGTATAGTTGTGTACATCCGACCTTTCATATCCCATAATAAACGAGAGCCTTTAAATTAATAAAGGTAATGTTGTTGTTAAAAAAAGCCACACAATAGATTTTAGTAAGGAGTAAAAAGAAAGTGAACAAACAAAGTTTCAGCTTAAGTTCAAGTGCATAAAGAATTGTTTGTTCACTTTCTTTTACTTCTTACTAAAATCTATTGTGGCTTTTTTAACAACAACAATATTATCTCCATTGATTTAAAGGCTTCCGTCTATAACACATATGAGAAGTTAGATGTACGCAACCATATCCATGTGTTAGACACTTATTTCTCGATGATCCATAATGAAAATTGTGTCAAAATGTGTCGCTCAACTGCTACTTCACAATATAAGAGGCACAGCCAAATCAAACTGAGAAAATATATGTAAATCCAATATTGAAATACACAACAAAGAAAAAAAGATCAAGAAAAATAAATATATTCATGAGCGAAGTACTTGAATAAGGCAATCCTAATCTTGTGTTTCATAACACCTATTACATCATTCAAGATCCTCACTTTGGTCCGAAGAGAAAATATAGAAAACCCAATGCTTAAAAATGAAAAAAAAAAACTTATATTAAATAATGGAGAGAGCAATCTTAGGAGCGATCAAAATGGAGAAGTTGACCACAACATTTTGGACATTCTTCCTCTTGCTTAGGCACCATGTAGTACATTAAACAGCTCTTGCATCCTGCAACTACAAGCACTTCTCCACAGCCACCATTCTTGTCACCGTTTTCGCAGCTGATGCTGATGTTGTTGTATTGGCGCCACTCCTCCTTTGAAGCCACCGAAGGAGATGATTCCGGTGATGAACCTTCGCTGTCATAAGAGCAACTATCATACTCAAAGAAACAATCCTCCAATATCTCTGGGTTAGTCCTGGGATCCTCCTCAGATCTCATGCCGGTCTTCCAGTTGATGAAATATATCTCCCCAGTCTGCAGTCCACGTAAAGCAAAGCTTATGCACCAAATGAACTTAAAGAACCAATCTTTTTCTTAAATGATCAAACAATCAACAAGAATTGTCTAAATCAGGAATACATAGACGAGTTTAGATATGAATATTACTGTTCTTTACCGTATAACGAGCAACTATGGACAAAAAAGGCATGAATCCTGCTAAAGTTTTGACATGCAGATTACGGTTTTATGAATATATGATGTGGACCTTAAACATAGTGCAGAGACCCCAATGCATAGAACAATAAGAGAAACCAAATAGGCTAGCTCACTTGATGTTGATAACAAGAGATGCCTTTATGGCTCTTTGCTCAGAGATCATGAGCTTCAACACAGGGCTCAATAAAACTTTCCTCGTCATTATTTGAACAGTGTGAGCTTCATCACTTCAGGTTTGGTGGATCCACTGTTCAAGTGGATGTGTATTTTTTTGTCTGTCATATGATGGTTTTAAGTTG
Organism: Eustoma russellianum; assembly: GCA_036186865.1. Classification (NCBI taxonomy): domain Eukaryota; kingdom Viridiplantae; phylum Streptophyta; class Magnoliopsida; order Gentianales; family Gentianaceae; genus Eustoma; species Eustoma russellianum. The sequence continues at coordinate 2,841,469 of AP025062.1, forward strand.
TAAGTTTCTATCCAATTCTTGCTTACACTTTTTGTATAAAAAACAAAAGTCAGAATTATCTTTATGCTACAAGAAAGAAAGAAAGAAAGAAAGAAAGAAAGAAAAATGTGTATCATTCGCTTTTCTGAGCTTAAATGTTTTAGTCATCAAACACACATTCCCACACCAGGAGCAACACTAACTCTACTTGGTATGTGAAAACCTAGAAAAATGCTTCAATTAAGAACAAAGTGCAGAAAGAAAAAGCAAAGGAGAGACACTAATTGGCATGTAAATGCTAGGGATGTTGGTTCTTCCCTTTTAAATAAGGTGGAGGAAGAAAGAGGAAACTTTATTTAATTGTGATTTTTGCACTTTCTAAAGTTAATTTTCATTTTCCACAAAGGAAAAAGTATATACATAATCAATGTTAAGTAATGAACTGAGAATTGTAAATGAACACTTGAAGGATTTTGATTGACAACATCAAAAAAAAGAAAATGAAAAAAATCAGAATCAAAGAATGAATATTTTAGATTTTGAGAGGATTTGGGAGGACTCCATCTCTCAGCTTTACTGTTTTTCTAGGGTTTTGAGTTGGAGAACGTGCTAAAGCATGTCAAAGAAATAATAAATGAACTGCTATTACCATATTAAGAACAATAAATATATTCCCATGGCCCAAGAACAAATGAAGGAGTTCATTCAATGAAAAAGAAACAAAAGAGTACTATTGGTTATTTCATACTTTCTGTTATTTTAAACAAACTTATCCACATTTTACGAATAATTACTCCAATCCAGCATCATTGATCCACTCAATCAATGTATTAATTATACAGAGGTATAATCCGCTTTTAAACAGATCTTCAGGAAGACAACTTTAACTGACTATTCAATGCTTTTCAAAATTCAGAGATTGCAATTTGAAGCTTTAGTCTTCCCTAAAGTAACTATCTTTTTGTCATTAATCAATTAAAACGGACTTTGTGAAAATTACTTCAAAGAGGAAAAAGAGAAGGGAAAAAAGTAAATGAGAGAATTGAGGCTCTAATACAGAGAGAACAGAAAAGGGGGAAAAAGAACATATTAATTACGACATATTTATGGAGTAGGCCGATATTATTTTCCGGTTCTTTACCTTCAGATCAAGGCATTGTTCCCAAAAATGAGGCAGTGGGGTTTCCGAATGGAGTTCTAAAGAAGAGTGATTCGATGGATCAATATTTCCCGTCGAATCAGACGCCGATGACTTATCGCCGGCGTACCTGAAGTCACCTGTTTCACCGGTGCTATTGCTTCTACTGCTGCTACTCTCAGGATGGTGGCTGTTAAGAGAGATATTCTGAAGAGATATTTCTAAAGAAGCAGTTATGGGATCCATGTTCGGTGCCGTCATCGTTGCAACCACCTCCGATTATAATTAATCATCAGAATTAGTCAAAACCCATCTGTATATACTGTAAAGAAGAAGGAATCCTGGGGAAGGAAAGGAAAAATATGGGAGATGGGGAAGTAATCTGGGTGAAGTTAGATCATGGAGAAGGTGTTTGATAATTTCCCCAAGCTTACCGAGGAGAAAGAGAAATGAAAGAGTTCGAGAAGAAGAAGGAAGTGATGGGAAAATGGGGGAGTTTTAGAGTTTTTCTTTTCTTTTTTTAATCAAAATTTTAGAGTTAAGAGGAATCTTTTAACAAAATCAGAGGGGACCGAGGGGTCCTATTTCCAGTAGCAACTGGTCCCACCTAAGACAGACCAACTCCTCCGGCTCTGATCTTGTGGAGCATCCCAATTTTTAATTTTCTTTTTATTATAGTTTACACTTTATCCATATTTTGTTTGAGAAGACATAGTTTAATTAATATTCGGAAAACATATTACACTTTATTTTTTATTAAGATAAGAGTGCACACATGTTACAGGCTCGAAATTCATCATTATCCGTATTCAGTACATCCCGACGACAATACAAGTTATCGTTACGGTCTGGGGAGAGTAAGTGGTAGGTAGTCAGACAATACATCTGTCCCAAGGAATAGAGAGTCTGCTTCCATTGAGACACCTGACTTTATATGTACCTACAGAGATGACATAATAATAAAGATATGATGTGCTAGTGTGTTAGTGATAGAATTCAGAAAATACAAATAAGAGGCTTTCGATATTAAAATACACATAACGTGTATATGTATATGCAACGCAAAACAACAGTAAAATATAAGAAAACAATTACAAAGTCAACCTAAAGCGTAGATAGTGTCTACGCCTATCTATGTCCTTAAATATACTCTAAGGTGTCTCTATATATGACCTATACCTCGTTAACATTAATCTTATATCTCCATGAACTCCTATCATGGACCATGTCCTCAGAGAGGTGCAAATCTAGTAGGTCGTGTCTAATCTGCTCATCCCAAGTCAGTTTAGGTCTACCTTTACTCCTGTTCCCCTCTACAATGAAGCTTTCAAATGCTCTGACCGACACCGTTGTCTGTCTCTGCTTGACATGCCCAAACCATCTCATTGTTCCCTCCCTTATCTTATCTGCTATACTATTCTATACTAGTCACACCTAACCTTTCTCGAAACATCTCATTTATGATCCGGTCTAGCCTTATATGCTCACGCATCCACCTCAACATCTTCATCTCTGTCACTTCCATCTTTTGCAATTGTGACCTCTTGATGGCTCAGCAGTCTATCCCATATAGCATTGTCGGTCGCACTGCCACCCTATAAAATTTTCTCTTTAACTTAGTTGGAAACTTCTTGTCACACAGCACATCTGAGGTCTCCCTCCATCTACATCAGCCTGCTAAATAGATAAGAGATGCTAACATAATGCATAAATATTAAATATCAACAAAGATTAATCATTTTTGTGTTCGCACAAAAGAAAGTTCAATTCATTTGACATCCAGTAGTGGTTTTATGTAGTAACGTCGTTGGATCTGAAATCAACTAGGTGAATCTTGATTGTTACTGCTATGATATGAGAGCCAGCTAACATCGTCCAGGGGAAAGAACCAAATCTGAAGCATTAGGGGATCCTAGTCCCTTGTGGAAGTTCAACGAAGACGCTGACCAATTAAGACAGATGAGATGTAAAAACCTTAAATTCCCACATCGAATGAAAAGAGATGGTCGGATGATATATAATTATGACATCAGTGCTAAATATTATAGAAATATCAAGGAGGATTAATCTTTTTTTGGTTAGTGAGAAAGAAAGCACAATTCAATTGAGATTCCGTAGTGCTTATCCAAAGTAACGTCTTTGAGTTTGAACAGACGTCATGTCTGGAATCGCCTGATAAATCCAGGTAATTTTACATAAGGCGACAAACAATTTGGACTTCGGTTAACATGTAGGGGTTTTAAAGACCAAATTCGAACACAACCTATCAGTTTGGAGGGCTAGGTTTGGATTAACCCATTGAACTAACTTTTTGATTTTAGCGTGTTGGACAAGTTCAAATTTAACAGATTGACGTGTTGTGTCAGATTTTTTCATCCTCTACTCATGGAATGTAGATCTTCTCCCAAAAAAGTCCCTCCCAACCTTCTCTCAACTTTTTTTATCCAACCAACATTTGACACGTGTCTTCTGTCTTCTATCATTCTATTCTTCATTTCATCACCCCCATGAGAAGCCTGCCTGACACCACCACCGTCGCCATTTCTGCCCCCACACTCGCACCCATACTCACACCCCCACCCCATCACCTGCTTAGTCCTCTATCCCCAGCCCTTACTCTACTGTATGCCTAGTGAGGAAGATTCGTGATGGAGATTCTGGTAAAAAAAAGTTGGTGTCCAATAGTGATTATGATGGTAAATCTAAAGCATTTAAAAATGATGGATATAGAGCTGTCGGGGTTAGAAGATGAGGATGGTGGAGGATCATGGGGTTGAGGTGAAGGTGGAGGGGAAGGGAGGAGCAGGCGGAGGAAGTTGAAGATGAAGATGAAGGTGCAAGAAGGGGTGCGGAGGCGGAAGAAGGATCAGCTGAGAAGATGAAGGTGCAAGAAGAGGTGGGGAGGTGGAAGAAAGTGGATGGGCTGAGAAGATGAAAGTGCAAGACGCGTGTCAAATGTTGGTTGGATAAAAAAAAAGTTGGGAGATAGTTGGGAGGGCTTTTTTGGAAGAAGATCTGTGCTCCTACCCATGGTATGGTATTGAGAAAAAAGTTAAATATCTAGAATAATTAAAATAAACTTAACATGACAATTGGATTGTGAACCTTGTAGACAATCTCTTTTTCTCTCATTGTCCACATTACTTGTACTTTTTTTTAACATTTCTCATAGACTTACTTTTATCTTATAGCTTTACATCGGACGCTATGCTTGAATATATAAAATATCATGTTATCTAAAAATATATATAAAAGGTCGTGACATTTAGAAAAGAGTGTTATATACTTTTAATTATTGAAATTTTATTGGATAATATAGAATATTTTTATTAGGCTGTTTAGAGTTATTCGTGTTCGACTCATCAAATGTTCATTCGAAATATAACTAAAAAACTCGAGTAGAGTTCAAACTGCTCGCTTGTTGTTAGAGTTCAGCTCAAGCAATCTATTGCTTGACTCGAAAGGTTCATGAGCTTTATCTAACCTACCTTAAATTATTGCAAAATATCCATCATAAATAGTATATCGAGCATAATTGAGTGATCGAGCATGCTTAAATATATTTTGAACGAGCATTTGACAAGCACGCTTGATTCCTTCAATTTTTCCCAGAATGATCAAACAAGCTTGATTGTTTTAAGTCAATCGAGCATAGTCGAACAGAGATCGACCGTACCTTAAAATAAAATGAGACGAGTTGAGCATCTAAAAGATCATTTTAGAACGAGCTCGAGTCGAGTTTGAATATACCTAGACAGCTAGACTTTTTATATACTCGGCTCGTTAAATAAATGATTGACTCAGCTCGGATAATTTGCAATCCTTATTCAGAGGACGACTGTAATATTAATTTGAAACATTCAGTTTATAACAATTTGAATGATATTCATGTTAAATCAGGTGACATTACAAATTTTATACAATAATACCAGTATGAACTAGTATAAAATATCAATATGATATTTTGATCTTGTAATAAGCTTTTTAACATAATGTAGTAGTTTATTATAAATAATATCATTATTTTACCGAAGTATTATATTCTTGTTAGCAAAAGGTTGAACCCCAACCCCAAGGCCCCCTACACCCCGGCCCGACGAGGTAGCTGGGAGGATGTAAATCACGTACTTAACGACTCGCTAAGAAGGAGACACAGAACACACAGACACACACTAGGGGCCCACCGTCAAGACCCATATTGGAGTATGAAGATAAGACACTCACAATACAGTCTGCGGGATTCGAACCTTGTACCTTGTTAGCAAATCTGTCCGTTCGGAACTAACTAAGTTGTGTCATGCGGGCGAAGTATTATATTCTTCATGTTGTAAAGGAGTGTGACAGGAAAATAAAACTGATTAGACTTGTATTGATAAATATGTTACTAGTATGTAAATCATCTAAGAAAACATAAATTAATATTTAAGTGTAAAATAAGATTTTACAAAAATAGAGAAAAACGACGCTCCTGGTTGGGGACTACAGAAATGAGGATGAGATCACCCTACTCACTTTTCTTTCACCTCACTCGTCACCGCGCGACACGTGACAGTAGGGATGGATGTTGAGACTAGATGAGAGTGACCTGCATCTAGCTTCATCATTCATCCCTACTGCCACGTGTCTCACGGTGACGCCTAACCCAGAAATGGGACCAGAGGAGGTGCGGAGCTCCCAAGAAGCACTTTGCCAAAACTTTTGTCTTACACTCGACGCTTATTCTGTCGCCAAACTGACCTATCGCCACCGTTGCGCGAACCTAAGTCACGTGACTTCAACCACAAACTGCCCACTATATCATAACACTACTATTAGAAAAGAAAAATCCCCCCTCCAAATTGTAGTCAAGTTGGTACTCAGTTGAAGTTTGTTTTAAGAGGTCAAAAGTTCGATTTCAGAGATACGTATAGTGTGGGTGTTCCATTGCTGCTGGGCCAAAGTTTGCAGGGGCACCTTGTGTGGGTCACCTCACCAACTTAAAAGGTCGTTAAGCTCTAAATTTGCATCCTCCGCAATGCTTTTTAGGGCTGAAACGGCAGAGGCCATGGCTGAGAGATTTCTGACTTTTTGCTCCCAGAAAAGTAAAATCTCAACCGAAAGATATGTTATTCTCGTCTAATAATTTATAGATGATGTAAACTAACTAATGTTTTATCAGTTAAAATATCCAAACACTTTCAAGTTTGCAAAATTGTCAGTATTCATGTAGTTGGGCACAATTCACCCATTTTTCGCTACAATAAGGCCTGTGATTGCTTATTCTCTGCCCACCGAAGCAGAAAAATTGGGCCAAATGCTCCATTCCGGTGACCTTTTCTATTGGGCCTTCATCAGGGACTGTTAAGTCTGCCTGGTTTTGAACCATGCCATTATTGGTATAGTTTAGGCTTTTTCACCATTAAAATCATATGAAGCAGGGATCTTACTGGGATAGAATTATTGTTGTCTGCCTTTCAGCCTTCTCAGATCATAGTAGAGTTTTTGCTGTCGGTTGGATATACTGTGTATACGTTGTTGTTGTAAATCGTATTTATCTTGCAACAAGTTCATGATTTGAGGACGGAACACACACTGAGAGAGCAGGGTAGATTTTTCAACACTCCATTAGGCTATGATGTCATCCATGAAATGGAACTTTTAAGTATAACTGCTATTATGATATATTTCCTTTTTTATCGGTATACTCCGTCTGTTTTAAAAATTTATCACAATATACTTTTCAACCTAAAGTAAATCACATTATGTTGAAAACTTTTTTATAGATATACTCCGTCTGTTTCAAAAATATTATCACAATAAATTTTTTAACCTAAAATAGATCACATTATGTTGAAAAGTAAAATGACTACTTCCGCACAGTCATAAATCTTTGTGCATGATATATCTGATCATATAATTAAAACTTAAAAGCTTAATCACATTATATGGTAGCAGTAAAATGAAATTCTACTTAATTTATGTCCTTGAATATAAACTTTTAAGATGGACTCGTTATCGCATTCAGATTCTAAATAGGAAGAGAGCCCAGAAAAGTGGGTAAGGAGTGAGCCTCAATGTATCGGATCCAGGGCCGTTAACTTTCCAATGGATTTATGCTATTGATACAAGAGCCTTATATGTTTGTTAACCCGAGTACCGATTGGACTATGTCTTGGAAGCGCATGTGATGTTTCCTGTTCTATAAGAAAGAGATTTATGCTAGCCACAGTAGCTACGGGATGTTAACGAACCGAACCAAACCGAATACTAGGTTTTCGAATTCGGATTCGTTTACCTAAACGAACTGTTCGGTTCGGTTCGTTTAGCTAACTGTTTAAACGAGACCAAGTTCAAATTCGCGATCAATGAGATATAATTTTTGTCTTCAGGACGTAGCTTATTTGCTTATTGGATGATAGATTGCATCCAAGATTGCTGGTTTGAATCTTGACAGGCGCAGAGTGGATGTTTGGGTCTGCCGTCTGCTCTATACATCAGAGCGTGTTTGGTTTAGACACTTTGTGAGCATCAAATCTTTGGTCTCTCACCAAGCAAACCGTTGAATTATCTGATTTTACATCTTCTCCCAAGCTTCTTGCAGCTCCAACGGTGAAAAGTTTCAGAATCAAAATATGATTTTTTTCATCCGATATATAATGTTAAGAAAAATGTTAGAACAAACACTGCCTTATATCTTGAAAGGAACATGGACAAAATTAAGAAGAATGTAAGGGTAACTACTCCCTTGGATCTTGAAAGGGACTTATATATAAGTAAAATACTTTTTTGTTTTGTTTTACTTTTGTTCGAATGTTGATATAACTTTTTATAAGTGGTCTCGCCAGTTACAATGGCGATTATAATACTCTTTTTTTTTTGTGAGTAAATAGTTAAATCTGTCTCATATACATTACTATTTTTTCCTCTCTTCTTGAAATGAGATATTACTGTGAATTTTTATGTACATGAAACCAAAAGTTGCATAAACCTTTTGTAATAACAATTCCACAAAAAATAGTTGTTTTAACTTGTACTCATCCCATTATTAATCACTTAGAATTTTATGTCACATTCTAGTTGTCTTGAGTTAAATTTCGGTGACTTTATTATAGTATGATTGCAATTGGTGACAGTATTATGAACTTGTAATGTTTTGAGGGGCAAAAAAAATTGTAGGAAAGTAGAGTTTGATTCCACTCATGCCATTCAAATTTATAAACAAAGGCGAAACGCTTGTCAATGCAAAAAAAATCCGTAACGTTGAACATTCTATGAACAAATTATATGTGATTTGTTGATTATACAAACCTACCATCTTACTGAAAGAGAAAATAAATTATGACTTACACATTTGGTTTAAAATTGGTTATTAATTTCAAGTTTGAAATGTAAATCCATATACGTTTAGTATAAAAATTGAAACGGGTATCATTACTATACGTGGTGTTTAGAACACTTATAAGAGAAAATGAGAATTAAAACGTAAGCACACACGATGGTGATGTGGTGGTGACAAACGGTGGTGGTTTTTATCTTGACAGATGCTGTAATGTGAACTACTTGAGTTCATCTGGATATTGCTATGTCGTTATCCTTTTCTGTCCTCTGTTTCTGGTTACTTGCCCGAAGCCTCCAGCTCCTAGTTGTTAGCTTGTGACTTGTAAGTTTGTTAAAAATGGATATTCAACTAAGAAAAAAACTTTGGGTATCTTTGCTCTCAGGGCAATGACGCAGTTCATTAGGTACTAACCGAGACACTTCTATTGCTGGTTGAAACAACAAGAACAACATTACTCTATTGCCGTAGAGGCTCTCATTTATAACGGGGTACGAGGGAGTCGGATGTAATCAACCATACTTATGTGCTAGAAACCTCTTCCCATCCCGGTTTTCTGGGGTCCGGAATTTTTGAAAGACTCTTTTGTGAGTAGAAAAAAAGTTATAATAACAAAGTAGACTTTGGGCTGGGCAGGTAGCTGGCAGTGGAGATACTCGTGAATCCTGCCCCTGTTATTTCATGTGACTGCTTTCATGTCAAATATGAACTTATGTCTCACCGCTCTCTATTCAATCCTTCCACGCTCCATCTTTTTCTTTAACATTTGATATTCTACTTCAACCTCATCTTCATAGACACCATAATGAATTACTCCTAGTGATTGAACCATCTAAAGAATGAAAGACCTCTCTTTTTTCCTCCTAAAGAATGCCTTCGGAGCTAAGATGAAGAAAAGATACAAAAATTTCTGTAACAATGATGATTCAACTTCTACCATAAACCAGCGAATTGTCGATCAGGGACCTATCTTCTGTGTTTCCCCTTATTTGCAAAGTAGAACCACTTTGCAAGGAAGCGAACCGACTTTAGAGGAGATGATAATCCAATTAGACCTTGAAGAAAAGGCAGCCAGGCGTGCCAAATTCGACGAATATGGTGAAATGCACCATAGAATGTCATGTGTAAACAGCTCAGACATTCTGCGTACAGCAAGAAACGCACTGAATCAGTATCCGCGCTTTTCTCTTGATGGAAAAGATGCAATGTATAGATCATCGTTTCGAAGCTTGGCCCCCATAAGCAATCATGATCAAGGATTAAGAACAAGATTGCTTCAAAAGGGGGCTGATCATTCGGCCAAAGGGAGAACTATTCATCTGCCAGCTACATTAGCTGGGGAAAGAGTGGTGTGGTGTAGACCAGGGGTGGTGGCGAAACTGATGGGGTTGGAAGCAATGCCACTGCCTTTAAGTGGATGTCATAGAAGAAGAAAGCGAGAAGCTTTGGCTAAGGAGATGGGTATGAAGAGAAGAGGTGAGAAAGATGAGATGGAAAAGAGTAGGTCGGGGTTGAAGAACAATGGTGGTGGGAAAATGGATAGAAGGCAAATAGGAGGTTCTTGTTCAAGAAATAGGCAGAGTGTTTTGAAGCCATGGGGATTGGAGTGTCCTGATGAAGCAGTAGGCTGGCCTATGCGCCGCTTTTTATAGAGACGATGAAGTTTCGTTTCTGTCAAAAATTTCATTGGACGTGATGTTTAGATATCCGTAATGACCAATCTTTGCATGGATTCTTGATAAGAAACCAATAAGTTGTGTTTGTGTTTTTCACACGATTATGACTATCTTAATACCGGAAACTTTTTATTTGTATTTACTAAATTACTTCACTAACACACTAGCAATACCATATTCGTGTTATTGTGTCATCTATGCAGATACATATAGAGCCTCCGGTTTCACTGGAAACAAACTGTATATCTTTTGAGATGGAGGTATTATTTGCATGTGTCTTACCCCCAGACCCTAGCAATAGCTTTTGGTGTCATTGGATATACTAGGTATGTGTTGTTGTACTCAACGTTGATTCCTTTGTATTTGTTTACATCACATTTTTTCAATTGGTCATTATGATATCGTATGTAGTATATCAGTGATTTGTATGCAACTTATCATAAGGTAAAGAGAATGGTATACAACACACATAAAGACGATCGAACGTAGGTGAGCGATCTTGGAGGGACTTGGCCTAAGCAGTAAGCATGTGATCGTCATTTTCACCACATACGTCTACGAGTTCAGATCTGAGGAGGCTAAAAATGAAACAAATTATGAGGTCTCCAATCATACGTCGCCACGTACACAAAAACAGTTTCTTTTTTTAAAAAATACAGCACCCCCTCTCTAAAAAGATGCTAATTGATGTGTTATACCATCTGTAGCACCACCTTATTGTGACATGTTTTATATGTTCTAGAGCTTTTAATATTTTTAGTAATCAAAGAGTATGATTGGATACAAAATGCAGTACATAAGAGGAACTACATCATTCAGTTAACAATGTCAAAGTATATAACCCAGAGATGAACAAGGGAAACAAAGCAAGAAAGAAGGAAATAAGAATTCTTTGGTAGGGCTTTGGGTCTTTCTCCATCTTAGAAGGTAACCACATCTCAATCTCCAGAAAGTCTGTTTGAGGAGGAAACTTTGAGTTTGTTCCACCTGTGTTGCAAACACTTGTACAATGTAACAAAAAACAGGTGGCTATTTTGCCTACTAGCACATTGGTATTATGTTGTTACCTTAAACAAAGCACATGTGTATATTTTGCAGAAGCATAAAAACTGGGATTTCTCATTCTGCTGATTGATGCATCTGTCTATTACAATACAAAGGGTGGAATTGGATTCAACACTCAAGAATCCATTCTTATTCTTTTTCACCATCTAGTTACCCAAATGACAGCGACGTTCCATGTTTATGATCCAACAATGTAGGCTATAATTTGGCAAAGGAAGGCTTTCTCTTCTGTCTTTGCGCCAAAATTGCCTCCTTTAGATCATCAGACAAGATAACTCCAGAATTCCAGGTTGCCACATAATCTAATCCTTGCTCCACTGTCAAATCCCTACTTCTTAGCAACACTGCTTTTGTACCAACTACAGCCAGAGGAGATTTTGCAGCAATTTCTGTTCAGATTTTATGCATGTATCAGTAACATTACTAAACAATTAGGCAGGTAAACAGAGATGTTTTACATTTATAATATGGAACCAATTCACATAGTTTACCCTAGAGTTTCAAAATCGACCAGCGAGCCAGCATCAGGTTACATAGTTATCTTGCCATACACGTGCTTGCATGTGCTTTCAAATACGAGAAAACATGCCATGAAATTTATACTGGAAAATAAAGTTGAAGAAATGATACCAGTCACAAATTTGATGAGGTTCAAGAAATATTATTTGCTTCTGAGGCCCAAAAGACAGTAGCTTGGTCTACTTCAGGGTATTGCTAGTAAAGACAAAACACTAATTTGATAAAAATAGACATAAGAAAGTGGAAAGGACCAAGTTAGACTCAAGACAAATAACCTTAAGTTACTAGATTGACATATATCTTTTGTATTCCAGACTAAATACAAGGCATCATAAAAGTCAAGAAGCCTAAAAAAATCCATAAGATTGATGCTGAAGAAACTCCTTAAGGTCTTGGATCACAAGCACAAGAGATCGATTGACACGTGAGGCTTCTTAACATCCTGATTTCCACTGGGCAACTCAGATACGTCATACAAATAAATGGCTATTTTCCATTTCCTTCTTAGCTTTCCGCTAACCTAGAGCCCCCCAAAGGTTTGGACATGTTTTAGGCATCTATCCAAGCTTCCAGTCACTCATTCAAGAATTTTTGGATTGCCGACATAAAATGTGTCACTTCCAAGCTTTGTCCTTCATATGTCGTGGTACAAATTTTGATGCTACATGTGTAATGGCATGTCACATATTTTGCGCCCATGCTTGCTACATAAGTCCATAGGTTTCTATATAGTCATATGTGACAACACGAAACTTATAAAAGTATGTTACTATCAAACATGTACTTGATGTGTCAAAGTCAAAATTTTGAAGCAATGCGTGCTATGGCATATCACATTTCCTGTTTGCGTGCTACATAATGAACGCTCCATTCATGATCAATTCACATATATGCAATTTTAGACCCCAAAGTAGAAGGGTGGTAACATCATCATGCTTCCAAACCAGAAGACCGGCAATACAACCTTCCATACCATTGTAGTTCTCTTGAGTACAAAAGGGAAAGTATCAGTCTAGGCTGTTTTAACAAACATTCGAAAGTTTTTGCTGACTTTATAGTGCATTGCAAGTCTAAAGGTTAGAGGCAGATACATTGGTCAACGTTTCATACACCTGATTATGTTTATATAAAAGATAAGAAAAAAATTGTTTACATTCATCTTATACAAAGAATGCTTTCCTAAAAGTAGCAAGTATCAAACAGTCAAACAGCATGCACTTTGCAATCCTCTTCAAAAGTATAAAGTCCAGAACTTCAGATTCTATTTGAAATGTTGATTATGGATGCATAACAATAAGGTTTAACATTTCAAAAGTTGATCAAGATGGTTATCAACAAAGTCTAAAGAATTAAATTTTTGAAACGAAAGTCAAAAATAAAAAGACAAGCTTACCTTCAGCTAGAGCAGCAATACCAGCGTCCATAGCTTTCTTGGACTCGAAAACCCGAGAAATCAATCCCATACTTTTAGCTTCCGAACCCGAAAACCGGCGACCAGTTAAAGCCAGTTCCATCGCATTTCCAAATCCAACAATCGCCGGCAGCCTTTGAAGCGTCCCAAGATCCGCCGTGATAGCCAAATCCACCTCTTTCACCGAGAAAAACGCGTCACCAGTACAAAACCTTATGTCACAAGCCGTAATAATATCAATTCCACCTCCTATACAACCTCCATGAACCCCAACAATAACAGGTTTCCGAATCTTCTCAATCGCAGTTATTGCCTCCTGCAAGAACTTCACGTCTCTACGGAGCTTCTCGCCGACTCGGCCGCGATCGGAGTGAGAGTTATCGGCGAAAGATGAGGTGAGGGTTTGGAGGTCGATTCCGGAGCAGAAATGATCACCGGATCCCAATAGGACGATGACGGAGACATCAGGATTTTGGTCAAGGGCAGAAAGTGCTGTGGGAAATTCAGTGAAGAAGTCGGTTGATAGAGCGTTTCGGTGAGAGGGACGGTTTAGGTAAATGTAGAAGACTTTAGAATTAGAGGAAGGTTGGACGATTTTGATGGAGTTGTAATTGCGAGAGGAAGATTGATTATCCGCCATAGCTGAAGCTTGACTCTGGGTGAAGAGGGAGTCGAACTTCTTAATCTGGTTGGTTTTTTCTAACAGATTGATTTCCCCCTTGCGTTCCGTGCTTTGTTTTTCACCTTCAGGGACAGGTAGGGCTGAACAAAAATCTTAAAAACCGGACCAAAAGATCAAACCGAACCGAACCGATCTAAACCGTTCTAAACCAAACTACTGTTTAATAACCGGTTTATAAGTAAAGCATAAACTGGACTGGATTATCTGGTTTGGTTTCTATTTTAAAATTTTAAAAACTGTAAAACCGGATCGAACTGGTTTAATATTATATATATTAATTATTGTTTTATATATATACTTGGGTTTAATTTATTTGGACATCTACTTGATTTTTAATTTATTTAGTTGGATACTTGAGTTGTGATTTATTTAGTTGATTTGTAATTTATTTATTTGGATTGTAATATATTTAAGTGGTTATTTGTTTGGTAATCTTAGATTTTTATTGCTCAAAATTGTATTTAATTACATAAACCAGAAAAAACTGAAACCAAATCAAACCAAACTGGACCGGTCAAACATTTTGTTGATCAGTTCCGGTCCAATTCTGGTTTTGTCCTTTCCGACCGTTACAAACGGTTTGATTTGTAAGATATCCAAAAACTGATCGGACCGGACTATGTACACAGACACTTCAGCTGAGAGATCAACTTGTCCTAAATTTTCCTCCTTTTTTATCAATCATCTAACGTAAAAACTCATACCTTGATCTTAGGATTTTTATCGTCTACTTTTAAAAAAGCTTTGCCAACAATGTAGATCAAAAACCTAAGGACTTCTTAGATTTAGTATATGTTACATAAAGAATAACCATTGCATGATAATTATTTCTTAGACCAAATCTATATCAATCATATAATTAACTTAAAGTGGCTATATATACTAGGTTAGACTTTTAAATGCTGATATGTTTAAAATGTAATCTTGTATTAGTGAAGACTTCCACTTTAAATTAAATTTATGAAGACTCTTTCATTCATAAAAACACTATCTGTTCTTAATATTTTGTTTCAATTAACTTTTTAACATAATATAATTTACATTATGTTGAAAATATTTTTTAAAGGGAGTGTGTACTTTTATCATCAGAACTATCGTAACATTGTTTTGCACATAATTGATTAAGGGTTGAATTGAGTCTAACATTCCATTTTTAGATCGGGCGATAAGTTAAAACTTTCAATTTTGAGACTCCAAAGGTCCGAAAACGACATTTCAATTTCCATGTCAAATGTCACTTTCAAAAGGTTAAACGTTCGACCATTACATCCAAAGTTAGGTGTAGAATTTTGTTGGAGCAAAAGGTCAATTTCGAAGAATTCTATTGTGTCAGCTCCATAGAGCTACGTGAAAGATGCAAAGCACGAGTTCAGTGGTCTATGAATTAACATTTTAAGACTTGAAAGCCAAATGTTTAACTAGTATTCGAACCCCTCGACCTTTCGCATCAATATCAAATATTCGATCATTGGCCCGATGTTTCAAAAAGGTAAATACCATTTTCCATCGTACTCCGTCTATATCAATATAAACCTAGCTACTTCAATATTGCTTTCTGAGTTAAGAAAGAATGGTTAAAGAAAGTAATTACACCTCAACAACCAACAATATTTATGTGATCTCTCTACTATTGAGAGTTCATAGTAATAATTGCATAGCTTATTACTTCTCTTGTACTCCAATATTATATTATCTGTGAAAGCTTGTAATAACCATTATTCCCTAATAACTATTCTACTTGTGATTTAATTGCTTTTGAGAGGTGTATTACACCGTTACCTATTCCATTTAAGCAAGATTTACTTGAATGTTCTTTTAATCTTCTTACATTTCTTTCTAGTTACCGCATTTAGCTTCCTTGATTTTGTCCAAAAAAAAATAAAGAAAACACGATCTGTTCAGGTCCTTTATACATTGTGTTCTGTGACCTAACACCATAGATTGAAAAAAAAATGATATAAAGGTTAAGCTACTTTTGGAGAATGTACATCTCTTTGCAACTTCCAAAACTAAGTTCAAGTGGTATTTGGTAGTGCAATTGCAATGGAGTAATGTGCCTCTTTTTGCATTGCCCCGCAAGATCGGCTGGCATTGATGACTTGTTTCGATGAGTTTGAAAATATCATCAAGACACGGGTTTGATTTAGTAATTGATAAGGTTGTTGTTTTGTGACTTTGATGTCACGGATTTGAGCAGTGGAAACAACCTCTTGCACAAAGTGTAAAGTAAAGCTACGTACATCAGATCGTGAAGCGATCTTGTCCCTCTTCAGACCATGAACAAACGTAGGAGCCTAATGCATCGATAACGCTATTTACACAAGTTTGATTGGATGAGTGAATCGGCAAGTTGGTCACAAATATAAACCCCTCCAACTTCAACCGTCCTTCCCAAATTAGCTCATTTCCAACATTATGGACCGTAGACTCGCCGGGGATCTCCATCACACGCCCTGCTAATATTTTGTTATTTTACACCTTATGGTAGATTTAGAAAGATAGGAACCCTTATGCTCTAAATAATGTTATCAATCATTATTGTATCACCTTGTAACACAATTTACGCAGATTCCCAATATTAGATTCTAGGCTTCTTTAAAAAAATTTCCATAAAAGTTTTTTTTTGACTTTCAACTTAATCATATTGCTGAATCCTGCGAGTAATAACATTAGTTGATAGGTCAAATTTTTATAATAAAATAGATTATAACTACTTATGTCTCTCATTAATATGAATATCCACACCCACTGATATTGACAAGAATTAACACTTTGTTCTTATTGTTAAATTAATTGTAGACTTCGTGCACCTTATAGAATTACCATACTATTTTACAAAGAACTTGATCTTTACACTTTTAGAAAGTATATGTTGCCCTACTTTCTTTAATTCTCACATCATCTACTAATACTATCTTTATTCTTAATTTGAGCTTGATTTCTTGTCATCCTGTCTATAGAAATTGCATATACATCTCTTTACCATTATTTTATGTCCAAACTCTAATATAATTTCTTAAAAGCCTTTGTGTTTACTTCACTTGCAGCCCTTTTAGTTTGTTTCATGGGAAGCTTAAATTTGTTTAAATTTTCTCCTTCCCTTCAAACATGAAAATTCGTATGACTATCTTTTGAACCTTGAGTGCGGACTTTAAAGAACTGATAAGGTTGTTATTTTGTGACTTTGAAGTCACTGATTCGAGTCGTGAACAGAACTTCTTGCACAAAATGTAAGATAAGTCTACGTACTTCAGATCGCGAAGCGATCCGACCCCTTCGGAGACACAGTGCAAATGCAGGAGTCTAGTGCACAAAGAACGCATTTTTAGCTTTTCAACCTTCTAATGTATCTTGTATTTATTATGTTTTCTTCATTTACCGTGCATGCGTGCTGTTTTACTTGGACAATTAACCTGGGAATTGCGCCAACTATAGTCAGGGAAGACGAAATTACACGGACAATACATATTTAATTAGACTTAGAACGGAATACATAACAAAAGCAAATGCTAGCTAAGCT
Source organism: Eustoma russellianum (assembly GCA_036186865.1). Taxonomy (NCBI): domain Eukaryota; kingdom Viridiplantae; phylum Streptophyta; class Magnoliopsida; order Gentianales; family Gentianaceae; genus Eustoma; species Eustoma russellianum. The sequence continues at coordinate 2,858,774 of AP025062.1, forward strand.
TAAGGAATGGATAAAATAATATGCATGCAACAAAGATATAAGCTCAAAAAGTGGGATACAACAACAATAATCATACCCAGTATATTTCAACGACAGCAAAAACTATCGCTAGGGTCTGGGAAGGGTGAGAGACAAAAAAAACAATATCTCCATCCCAAATGATAGAGAGTTTGATTTCAGTGGATAAAGAGTTTGCTTTCAGTGAGACCCCGACTCTATATGTACCTGCATAGGTGACACAATAATAGAAATATGATGTGCTAGTGTATTGATTTTAATAGACATAAATAGCAAGTTTCTCATTGGTATATGTACCTGCATAGGTGACACAATAATAGAAATATGATGTGCTAGTGTATTGATTTTAGTAGACATAAATAGCAAGTTTCTCATTGGTTAAAATACCATACATCAAACAAAAGCTGACTAAGCTTAAGAATACATCAAACAAAAGCTGACTAAGCTTAAAAAGTGGAAAAAATACTATACTTGCAACCAAAAAAACACTAAAAAAAAGTCGAATGATTGTATAAAATACTATACATCAAAACAACTGAGCTAACGAAGCTTAAGGACTGCATAAAATACCAAATATACACAAACAGGTAAGTTCAAACAGTGCAAAAATGGAGGTCCTACCGGGAGTCGAACCCAGGTCGCTGGATTCAAAGTCCAGAGTGCTAACCACTACACCATAGAACCATTGCTTGCTGCTTAATCTTATCCATTTAATTAACAGAATAATATCCAATCTGAATAAAAAATTGAACTTTACCTGTTTGTGTATATTTGGTATTTTATGCAGTTCTTAAGCTTCGTTAGCTCAGTTGTTTTGATGTATAGTATTTAAAACATAAGAGTTCTAACAGCTATAAGTGTAATCAAAAAAGAAAAGGCAAATTGAAAATTAAAAACAATTTTAACTTTTAATCACTAAGAAGTACCAAGTAATGTATCTATGTGTACTTAACAACAACAAGAAGCATACACATTATATTCCAATGACATCAAAAGCTACCGGTAGAGTCTGAGAAGTGTGGGAGGCAGACAAACAATACCCTCATTTTAAGGAATAGAGAGTTTGATTCCCGTGAGACCCCAAGCTTTTTATCTATGTTTACTTATATTTCCCAAACCAGATTATTTATTCACTAAGGGATGAAGTATCGGTTGGTACATATGCAACCAAATATATGTTCTTAGTGTATTAAATTTCTGCGCTTATATAAGATTTAAGGAGGAGTTTGATCGGAACAAGAACATGCAAATTCATGGGCGGCACACCTCACCTAGGCATCCTGAGCGGATCAAAGGTCAACCACCACCTTCCATCTTCCGCAAAGAAAGGAGCTTCGAATTCAATGCAAACTGATTTACAATCAAATTACTGGACTGCTCGTCTATGGCATTGATCGTATAATCTAATCGCTGCTTAGATCCATTAATATTTAGCAGTCCGCCATTAAAGCATTTTCACTTTCGTTTGCCAATACCACGTTATCTTTCTTCTTGCATAACGTAATTCCATTGGGTTAAAACTGATCTTAGCTTCCAGCAATTAATGGAAAAACTCCATCCTCCTGATAAGCTTAATCTCTCCTTCAAAAATGGCTGTGATCTTGATCCTAGTTCGATTACATCAACTTCTGATTCCCAAAAAGATATATACAGTTCTGACAACCATAATGGAAACAAGAATGATGTGGAAAATCACAACAACGTTGGCAATCAGGAGGAAAATTCCTCGGCTATATGTGATGAAACTGATGACGTTGAGCAGGTCTCGCAAGAGATTGATCGATTCACCCACGCCCTCACCGAGGTGGACGACAAGTCCAACCCGCCGGAGATTCCTGACACCGTTGAAACATTCTCCAAAATCATTGAATCGAGGATCGCCAAGTATAATTCCGCCGGTGCAGGCCACGCGTTCATGAAAATGACCGAGGAGGATTCCTTCTTCATCGAAGCCGTTATGCGTACTTACAAATTAACTACCCTCATGGGCGAATTTTCGTCTACTCCGGCTACCTCTGTTTCTCATAATCGGACCAGCATTGTTTTGCAGCAGGCTATGACTTTCATGGAGGACGAATTACGTTTGCTCCTCGAATATTATAGTACTAATCAAAGCATAAAAGAAAACAAGGAGGAGAATGACTCGGATCGCTGCATTTTGCAGGCGGAAAGAGAAACTGAATCCACCTCTGAAGAGGAATATCCAGGGTATCCGCCGGAGGTTGTTACCAAAATGAGCCGATATGTTTCCACTATGATATCCGCCGGATATGAAACGGAGTGTTGTCAAGTTTATTCTCTCTCGAGAATTAATGCACTCAACAAGCAATTGGAAAAGCTCGAATATGAGAAGATAAATATGGATGATATTTGGAGAATGAATTGGGATTCTCTTGAAGGCGAGATCAAAAGATGGATTAACGTGGTTAAGAACTGTTCCAACACACTCTTTCCAGGCGAAAAACGTTTGTGCGATTCTGTCTTATCTAATCATCCGTCGATTTCACGAAACATTTTCAGCAACTTAGCTCGGACATGGATGATCCAGCTGTTGGATTTTGCAGAGGCAACATCTATGACGACGAGATCTGCTGAGAAGCTGTTCAAATTCCTTGACATGTATGAAGCTCTCAACGATCTGATTCCATCAATCGCAGATTCTTGCTCCGATGATTTTGAACCGATCATTAAATCAGAGATCCGATCTGCTACTGACCGGATTGGCGATGCAGCATTTGCCATTTTCAGTGATCTAGAGAATTCCATCAGGAATGACGTTGCAAAAGCTCCTGTTGCAGGTGGTGCCGTGCATCCGCTCACACGCTATGTCATGAATTATTTAAAATATGCCTGTGAATACAAAGATTCCCTGGAGCAAATCTTTGCACAACGTGCACCAAAATCAGATGCAAACGAAGATGGAGAAAATCGTGGAAATGATGTGACACATGATTCAGAGACGGAGGGCAGCACAGGTCCTTTCTCCAAACAGTTGGTGACCGTTATGGACCTCTTGGACACGAACCTAGAGGCCAAGTCGAAGCTGTACCGCGATCCATCTCTATGTTACATATTTTTAATGAACAATGGACGTTATATATCACAAAAAGTGAAAGGATCCCCTGAAATTGGGCAAGTGATGGGTGAAAATTGGTGCAGGAGAAGATCAACTATAGTGAGACAGTTCCATAAGAACTACCAAAGGGAAACATGGGTGAGATTGTTGCATACTTTAAGCCATGAGGGTTTACTTGTGCAAGGGAAAATCAATAAGCCTATGTTGAAGGAAAGATTTAAGAATTTCAATAACATGTTTGAGGAGATACACAGGACTCAGAGCACATGGGTGGTGCATGATGACCAGCTTCAGTCGGAGCTACGAGTGTCTATATCGGCAGTGGTGATACCGGCGTATCGGTCATTCTTAGGGAGGTTTAGGCAGTATTTGGATAGCTCAAAGCAAGTTGAGAAGTACATAAAGTACCAGCCGGAGGATATTGAGACCTTGATTGAAGACTTTTTTGCAGGTAACCATACTTCAATGGCTAAGAGGAAGACGTAGTTCCTCATGGGAATCTTCTCACTACATCAAGTGTTGATAATGACTGGTATTTCTACTTCATTATATTCCCCAATTTTGTATAAAATTCATTGTTTTGGTCCTCTCTCTCTCTCTGTTTTCTTTTTCAAATCCTTTTGAAGTTCTTACCAGTAACATCAATGTTGTTCAGCCAGCACATTCACATAGGGAGTTTATGATCATCCTCTATAATGTCAGAGGCGTTTGAGTTATTAATAAGCTTTGATTTACCATGTTTCTTGCATTTCTTTTGGGGGTATGCGTACGAGCTTTCCCATCTTGGTTTCTTCCTAATTTAGTCATTCCTATGTTGAAGTTTAACATTTCCATTTACAATGGAGAAAATCTTTTTGACTTTCAAATATGATGTAATAAAGTAAAATAAGTCACTAAATTGGCTGCGCTTCTTATATTGTGAAATAGTAGTTGATCGATACAGTTTGACGCAATTTTCACTATGGGTCGTCGAGAAACTACCTGTGTTTATAACACATAGGTATGATTGCGTACATCTGACATTCATATCCTGCCATATGCTGGAGCCTCAAATTCAATGGGTGATGTTATTGTTTTACTCTTCGGCTCGTTTCACCCACACCCTTGTCCCTACCCAAACAAGAGCTACAAAGCTACCCTTCACTCTTTCACTCTAAAGTCTTATCTCTTCCTCGGAAAATGAGCCGGATCGCTTCTGATGTACATAATATTACCATATATTTTGTGCAAGAAATTGTTTCTGTGGTTCGAATCCGTGACCTCAAAGTCACACATCAGTAACTTTACCAGTTGATCCAAGACCTGTCATCAATCATATAACATGTGAATTTTACATTTCAAATTGTGTAACTGCATATTCACGTAACGTATCTTAAAACTCTAATTTTGAAACCGTGACACATCAAAGCACAGGATCACGAGGTAGTAGAAAACCTGCAACCAGTCACCCTTTAGTTACGTAACAAATGTAGGCAATAATCATAATGTGTTCTGAACCTTCTGTTGGAAATTTAACAAGACTTTTAAGTTCACACGGTTTATCTTTATACTTGATTTGTCAAAGTTTATAACAAAGTACCATTTGATTTTGGGATATCAATATTTTCTCACATCAAAATCCATTGGTTAATATTCCTTAGAATGGCCCCAACCAAAATTCTAAAGGGACCCAAAGATATCTAAATTACCCTTTTTTTCTTGTTCTCCCTTTCTTTCTCTTCGTATGGAAAAAGCTCCACTCTCCATACTCATGGGATTTATTGAAGATGTAAATGAAAATCATTCAGTAATCTCTCGGATAGAAAAACAATACATGTAAATCAAGATTAATTCAACAGTCTCTTAGATAGAAAGAAAATGTCTAGTGCCCATAAGGAGGTCGGGCCTAAACTAGCAAGACCAGCAGTCTCTTATGCTGTGGCTACTAAGAACTGAATATGCATCTTTGTATACAATTTGGTATCTAAGAACCAATTGAATTACGGCTTATGCCTCCTTTCTTTGGAACTTTTGATTAACAGGATTAAAATGATTATAGGAATCATTTTCCTTTTCCGTTTTAGCAGCAAAGAGATATGATCTAGCGGGTCAAAGATTACTTTCTTAAAGGCCATATTTATGCCCTACATTGTCTTCATGATGCAACAAAATTTAAAAGAAATTAAGGAATCACAGGCAATTTAAGTTGTGAAACTCTCGGTTTGGCATCGGGCATACAAGGGAATTCTAAAGAAAACTGAAAAACAGACACAAAACTACGTGACATTATAGTATATACACAATTCTTGAAAAGGCTAGCTATTCGAATTTAGTTAACGTAACTGAAATCGGAAGTAACTAGACATAAAATAAAACCTAAACACACTACCTGAGGTCAGCTGAATTTCTATTAGGGCCCTACAATACAGCAACAACAATAACATTACCCCATGACGATGACGTTCTTCCATTACGTTTTTGGTCCCTAACCATTCGTCAGAGACTAAATATATTAAGGTTCTATGTTATCACAAAATTGCCAATGTATACTCTGGGCACGACCTCGAGTAGCCACAACTCATAAATGGTCAAAGTTATTAAAAATCCAATTTATGAATTGCGAAAATAATGTTATGAACAACGACATGGTTCTAAGCATAATAAAATATGTGAATAGTAAGTTACTACTTATTAGAATTGTCGAATATGACAATAATATAAAGCGAGATAAATAGCAATAAAAATGAAGTGAACTAATCTGGCAATATCCAGAAAAGATCACAATGACCTTGTATGCAGTATTATCATTCCATGTAAAATCTTAAGTTTAGTTAGAGGAGTCACACACGGTCTCACTTAAAACCCAACTTCCTTATGCAGAAATTATGTGCACACACGTTGTATTTATCACAGTTTCACCGTAAATGCTAGATAAAATAGGGACACCGAGATTTATGTGAAAAACTCTTTCTCTGTGGTAGAAAAAACCACGGGCAGTGAGAGCAACTTATACTATTCGAAATAATGGGAATTTAAGAGATAATTCAAGTTTGGACTTAAACTTGAGAAATACAAGATTATTGAATCACTCAATATTTTCTTTTACCAGATTGTTGTAACCTCACTTTTCTATTTTCCTCTTTCTGTTATCTTTCACTCACTTCTCTCTCAAGAAGCTCTTGGATTGCTTCTCAATTTTAGGTGCCTTCCTTCGACCAAATCATGCCTATTTGTAGACAAATATATTAAAGAAAAAACATGTGTTTTGCTATTCATATTACGGCTCCCTTTCTTTTGTCAAGATTGGTGCACAGGCCAAAGAAAAAACTAAAGATTGCACCTACCTTGTTCCCTTTTCCTTTTTACCAACCTTGTCTGGACATTATCAAATCTCCTCCTCCAGATTAGTGGCATACTCCGATTCTCATTGAAAGTTCATTCCATCTTTGCTTGATGCACCAATTAAACTTCTCATTTGTAATGACTTTCGTCATTATGTCAACAGGATTATTCCCTGTGTGGATATTCTTGATTTGAGATTGCTCTTCCTAAATGACATCCTGAATCCAATGATATCGTACATGGATATATTTGGTTCTCGCATGATACATCGTATTCTTGCTCAAGTCAATATCACTTTAACTATCGATGCATACTATATATAGTTGTTTTTTGAACCCGAATTCCTGTAAAAATCGTTTCATCCAAAGCATCACATTGCCATCTTCTGTAGATGCAATGTACTCTACTTCTGTAGCGCCCCAGCCCGATACCGTTATCGGAACCAGTGCACCCGCCGTAGTCTACTATGAGAACTACGAAGCGTCAAGCAGATCAAGCATACATTCTTCATAATGTAAGTTAAAACCAGCGGAAACGTCATAAAATCTAAACCTTCGTTGTCAATATTACAACTAGAAAACTGCAGCGGAAATAAAACTGTTTGATCATCTAGCCGACATAAGTTTTAGAACAACATAATAACAATGAGTTTCAAACTCAAACAAAATAGTCCAGCATCTATCTATTCCCTTGTCCATCATCCCACTGAGCCCACTCGCCGTCGTCTTCGATAAATATCAACTCATAATCAGGCTCACCTGAAAAGGAGACAGAATGATTGTTCTTAGCGAAAACTTCGCCAGCAAGTAACCCGTCTATACACCCTACGGAATCACACACGTCGAGTCACCAGTGTATTAAACATTGCCCAAAAATAAGGTGCTCGGGTTAACAAATAGCATCTTAATAAGAATTACTCAAAACAGATAAAGCACATATGTGAACACAGTTACGAGAACCAACATGTATTAAAACAACGAATCACATAAGCAAGTCATAGACTAACCACGTTTCTTGCATGTCAAGTCTTATGCTTCGTGTATCATGATGCATGTACTTCTTTAAAATCACACACAACACCCATGCATATGCCTTCTTTCATAAACATGTCATGCATGTCATTTCACAAACCTTTCATCACTTTACATATCATATTCTTCGCGTAGCAGAACTTTATACCCTGTGGGTGATCAGTCCACAGCCATCATAACTTTATACCCCGTGCTGAAAGGTCCACGGCCCCATTACATATATCATATATCCGTGCTGAAAGGTCCACGGCCCCATTACATATATCATATATCCGTGCTGAAAGGTCCACGGCCCCATTACATATATCATATATCCGTGCTGATAGGTCCACGGCCCCATAAAATACTTCATTTTCCGTGCTGATAGGTCCACGGCCCCATAACATACTTTATACCCTGCTGTTGATTCACAGATCACGCTCTTTATACCCTGCTTTCGCAGACGTGACTTTTATACCCTGTGATCAACCAGCAGCCATTTTGTCTTTCGCAAACTTTACCTTTCTTGTTCTTTTGCAAAACATATCTCAAATCAAATGCAAGTGCCCATGTCATGATGCAGGATGCACAGATAGCTTCATATCAACATGTAACACACACACACATACATCTTGTCTATCAAGGATATGGTCTTGCACCTCAAACACTCCCTAAACGTGTTTTACCAAGTCTATTTGTCTCACTTATTCACTAGAATTCAATCTTATGCTTACTTAATCAAACTTACCATCTACACCTCAAATATACCTCAAATACCCTTGCATTTTATGTTCAAAAGAAGTGTATAAAGTTACTACACTTACATAGGGCGCCTAAAGGATCAAAAAGACTTCCAGAATACTTGGAACACCACTTGAAGCGCCTAATGGGTACATGAAGCGCCTCTACTAGGCGTTCAAAGTGTTCGGGGATGATTCAGGACACATTGAACACCACATGAAGCGCCTAATGTGACATGAAGCGCCTCATGTAGGCGTTTGAAGTGTTCTGACGGTTCTAAATTGCAGTTTTTCTGTACGGGAAAGCTCCAGGACACATGGAACGCTACATGAAGCGCCTATAGTGACATGAAGCGCCTCATGTAGGCGTTCGAAGTGTTCTGACGATGCCAAACTGCAGTTTTTCTGCAGTAACTTCCACCCAACTCCTTTCTTCTTCAACCCTTCCAGATTCAACACTTAAAGATCCATCTTAACAACTAGATTCATCATACTTAACATACATCTAATCATGAATTGATGCTTAGTGAATGTCTAACAAGATCCACTCTAAATCTTCAATCATTCACCACCTTCAAGAGTTATCATCAACAATACCCAACTAACAAGACTACAACAATGTCATCACTCATCCCTCAATTTCCTGTACTTACTCTCAACATCTAAGTGTATACAATCAACACAAGAATAGAGCAAGACAAGAAACACATCAACATATATACTCTCATGGGCATGGTTGACTAACAACAAATACTGCACAACTATTTCAGAAATATGGCCCAAAGAACAAGACTTACACAATTAGCAACAAGACTTACACATAACAAAGCATTTAAGATAGTCAAGACAAGAATACCAATGTGTGATTCATGTTTTCTCTTTGTAAGAACATAGGGCCTACAGTATCAAAATTTACGTAAAGCGTATAGAAAGATTACTTGCCTTTGTTTCTAGTTAAGCTTACGGATTTACTGCAGAACTTTGATGAGAATTGAACCTAGAATGGCCTTTTCCTTCCTTCTCTTTCCTTTCTTCTTCTTCTTCCTCTCCTTTTCTCTTCTCTCTCTTTTTCTCAGAATTTTTCCTTCTTCTTTTGTGGTATAACCGTCCAATATGGCTGAGATGGGGAGGTTATACCAACTTTTGTAACTCCCTCAACTTCTAGTAGGGGCCTTTCAAGTAATTTCTATGAATTACCTTTAACTCTATTTTGAACCCTTCTTTCTTATTCTTCTATGTTTTAGGTGACTAAGTTTTATAATCTTACATAATTAATTAAATTGCATTCAAGGTTAACCTCTAAGTATTGAAAGTTGCGCTTAAAAGACACGGGGTGTAACAACTTCGATAGTTGGTAATGATACAGATTTTGTAGTTTCAACTAGGGCTGTAAACGAGCCGAACGAGCCGAGCATTGTGTTGTTCAAGCTCGGTTCATTTAACTTAGCGAACGAGCCGAGCTTGTTCGTTTATTTAAACGAACATATTTAATTGTTTAAGCTTGGTTCATTTAACTCATGAACAACATTAACGAGCCGAACACCTTAAACGAACGGTGCACTTACCGAGTTCGAACAGAAAAAAGGTGTTCAAGTTTTGTTCATTAACCTTTTATTCGAGCCGAGCTCGAGCTCGAGTTCGAACCAAACGAGCCGAACAACCGAATGACTTGGTTCATTTACAGCCCTAGTTTCAACTGTCAAGATATAGCTCTCCATGTAAATGTAAACAGATAACCAGAAGTATATTTTATACCATCTATATCTTTAGTCATATCTGAATTTGTGTATCCATCAAGAGTTGATCTAGAACCTCCAAAAGTTTAGCATAAATTTGAAATTTCTCTAAGGTATCGAAAGGTCTATTTCACTAATTCTCAATGCGTATTTCCTCGATTTGATAGAAAACCCTCTCTATGTGGAGGAAAAAATGAGAACAACTTGCACTATTCGAAATAATAAGAATTCAAAAGACAACTCAAGTTTATACTTAAACTTAAAAAACCCAAGAAAATCGAAACATTCAATATTTTCCTATACCGGATTGGTATAACCTCACAACTATCTTTTCTTCTCTCTATTTTCTATCACTCACTTTTCCATATAGTTGAACCGAAAACCCCGCAGCAGAAAACACATAATTCATCCATGGATTACTTATAGGGTTAGTCGAAGGGTAAAGATGAATAATGATTCAGATGTTTCGATTTGAGTCTTTTGAAGAGTCTTTGGAAGTTATGTTATTTCTAAGGTCTTATGAGATTACTCGTAATGCTTGCAAACTGATCTGAACACCCATGTAAACTAAAAGTAAAATAATAGACCTAAAGCCTGACAACAACTCAGAACTCCATGCCCAAAATTACATCAGGTCTAAAAGCCAAAAGTCTTCTAAAAAGGATAATGATGTTTTATTAGTATTTATATAGAAAATTGAATTTCACTATTAATTCAAAACCAACACTCATAACTTAAAATTGAAGGTTTATATAAGATGAGACCACTCAATACGAAAGAATTACTTGCAAAAACTTTTGATTAGTTAGTACTATAGAAACATTTTTCCTTTTTTTTTTTTTTGCTCACAAATCCAAAATCTGCGTTTAATCCTTGGCCACGTCAAGTTGACACCTACTAGGATTTTCTTTTTTTTTTATTGGAATGATTGCATCAAATGGCTTTTACAGTTGAGACAATGTCACGAGTGAAGAAGACAGTAATATGCCTTGTGATGGCAACCCAAAAGCAGTCTTTCCACCCGTGAGAAAAAAAAAAAGTGAAAAGGAGGTCATTTTGAACCGTGTTAGTTTTAAATTGTATTAATCTTGTGAAGTTCATAATACAAGGTACTAATTAGTTCCTAATTAAATATTGTTCACTAGTTGAAATCACGTACTTCAACAGCAGCCGCTAGATGTAATTGAATTAGACTACTAGGTCTAAAATACATCTTGTGTGGGCTCCTTGCATATGACCTTCTCTAACTTAGTAGACTGCTGAATTCCTGATTTACATCCTCCACGATGTTTTTTGGGTTAAAACAGTGGAGGTTCTCAGGGTCACGATATGACCTTTGCTCCATAACTACTAAGTCTAAAAGCTCTATTTGATACATGTACAACTTTATTTATTTTTTGAACCATATTAAACGCAAACATATTTATAAGGATCTTCACATTCACATGATTAGTTTTAATGTGGTGGAACAAGGCGGGCCTTGGAGTAAGGTTGCTGTTTGAGGTCACTTGTTCGAACCGCGAAAACATCCTGTTGCAAAAAGTGTAAGGTAAGACTGTGTACATCAGATTGTAACACGATCCATTCTCTCTGGATCCTACGCAAACGTAGGAGCTTAATACAACGGGAAAGCCTTTTTAGTTTTAATTTGGTCGAAAAGATTGGACTAAAATTGTTTCATTAAATTTCAAACTCTGGTCACAGTTCGGCCTAACAACAACTATGCACGGGCTCATTACATGCATGCATTTAAACTATCTGTCTTTATATAATACCTTTGAATTCCCTACAATATCTCCAAGCACCCAAGCTCACCCTCCTCAACACCCCCCCCCCCCCTCCACCAAAGGAAAACAATATTCACTATTCATTATGCTTTCTTCCATGGGGCAAATGTTCATGTTCATCATTATTCTACAACCAATGCTACAAGCTGAAACCCGTATTCTGATGACACCTCAAAGACTACAGCCCAACTCCCATATCACCATCCAAGGTTCTGTATTTTGTGATGTTTGCCACGATGATGCCTTCTCAAGACAGAGCTACTTCTTGCCAGGTACTTAATTGTCTCTTCCACAATTACATAATCCACTCAGCTTTCTTATTTCGATATTCTCGTTACCAACACCTTGATCTGATAATTGTCTTGATTATTAGGTGTCAATGTGCACATAGAGTGCAAGTTAAAGGCAAATTCATCTGGAACCGCAGAACAGATAGCTTTCTCAGTAAACAGAACTACAAATAAACTTGGTGTTTATAAACTGAACATAAGATCTCTTGAAGGCATCGATTGCGCAGAACACCATGAGACCATTCACTCGTTCTGCAAAGCAAGCTTGGCAAGGACCTCTAACTCTTCCTCAGCATGCAGCATTCCAGGTCTCAGGGTCACAACCACACAACTTACACTCAAGTCAAAGCAACATAACCTCTGCATATACAGCATGGGCGCATTGAGTCTAAGACCGCCGCGCGTAAAGAACACGTCCTTGTGTGTTAATAAGAGTGTTAGAAACCCACCATATTCTTTCAATTCTTCCAAGTTTTTCTTCCCAACCTATGGCTACTTTTTCACCTGGCCTCCTCTGCCTCAGTTGCCACCTTTGCCAACATTGCCACCTTGGCCTCCTGTGCCACAATGGCCACCTTTCTTTCCTTTTCCTTTTTCCTTTCCACCATTACCATCTATACCTCCCTTACCACCATTGCCATCACTGCCTCCTCTTCCACCGTTGCCACCATTTTCTTCACCTCCGATTCCATTTCCGCGGCCTCCATCATTGCCTGGCACTTACCCTCCTCCTACTCCGCGCCCTGTGCCTGTTTTTCAAATGCCACCTTCTCCACCTGCGTACAATCCAAGAGATCCTAGCACTTGGATACCCAATAATCCCCTGCTATCTCCACCACAGCAGCCTGGATATAACCTTGGCAATGATCCAAGAACATGGATTCCTTATTACTACCCTCCATCTCCACCTACTAGTCCCTCACAAGAGCATCCTTAGAACTCGAAATTCACATTTAGTATCTTTCTATTGACTATATGTATTTCATTAACAGAGAAACCAATTCTTCATATGTATTGTACATCAGTGCAGAAGTAACTTGGATATGTGCTCAGGTCATTCATTATAGATATGTAATACGCCACAACGCAGGCGTGATTAGAAAGAGAGTTATGCAAATTGTTTTACTAGCCATTCTCCAAAATAGAATATTTCCACAGCATTGTTGTTCTGCTTTTCTGTTTCCATTTCCATTGGAGTCAAAGACACATTCTTTGTTGACTTTGGAATACGATGAAATAAATCAAAATGATTCACTAAATTGGTTGTGCTTCTCATGTATGTATGTTTTACTGTTGTTGTACGTGGTCTGATTGTTGCACTATTTTGTTGATTTATTACTGCTCAGAACTGGTGGCGATGCATCCAAAACATACTATAGTTCACATATCAAGCCAAATAACTTAATATAGTTTATGTACGATGAAAATTATTAGTGAAAAATCTGCGAGAAAAAAACTGCATTGGAGTATGTATTTCATGTTACATTTTTGCATTATTCTTGTCACACGATTGAGTGGAAATATCTCAAAAGGATAATCTACTACAATTTGGTTTTGTAATGACAAATCTGATTGGCAAGATTGTTGTCACTATGTTCACTCCAAAATCTCACGGTCATGGTAAGTGAGGAATGCATTTATGACACTTCATTTACTATGTAATACCATTTTACGTACAAAAATTTATGACATTGTACTTATCGTCGTCTCCTACACCTCTCTCTAATGTAAGTATGAGAGGGTTTATGATAGATGTCAAGAGTTCGATTCCAGGGACACGCACAATGTGGATGTTCTTTTGTTGCTAGGTCGAAGGTCTAGTTTGCGGGAAGACATCTTGTGTGTGTCATTGTGTAAGATCTCGCCAATCTAGGAGACCGTTGGGTTTCTGATTTTCATCCTCCACACATGTTCCTTAAGTCTGAGACGTTAAGAGCCGTCGAGGTGATGAATTTCACTTTTTATTCATGAGAGGGTCTATGGTGAACTTGCTCCGAATGTTTTAGACTCCATTTATAGTTACATATCAAAATCATATTTATTGGAGCATGGAACAAACGATTCATTTGAATTTATTTGGAGCAAAAAACCCAAATTCCTTGTTTTGGGAGTCATTACCGTTCCAGTCCAAAGAGGATTGTGTAAGATATAAATCAGAAACTCATCATCCTTTTAGGTTAGTGCGGTTTTATACAAAGAACTCATACAAGATATCCACTCAAACTGAGCTTTTGGCTCAACAACAGTAAAACATACATACCTTCATGTACAATCAAGCAAGTAAAGCACACGCAACTAAGTCACGCACACAAAAGTCAGTACAATTAAAATCGTGATGCAACTTTTCAAATTAATGAATGCAACGTCTTGACAACCATTTATCCTTTATTCAATTCCGTTTCAAATTATATCATCATTCATAACAAAATTGTTTTAAGATTGTTGGAAATTTAGGTTTGGAAAACATGTTGATGGTAACCCCTTGACGAAATCAATAAAACTAAGTTGAAATCCATATAAAATGGAAGAGAAAATCAAAGAAGTAGTTTTCAAGTTTCTTTATTTTTTCTTTGTGGATGCACAAGATAGTAAGATAAATTACAAAAAAAAAAATATGATAACCAAACAAAAAGAAACGTAACAAAGTAGAGGAAATATGCAAGGAGTAACAAGAGTTACATAGTCATCAAAGCAATTTTGCTTCCACGAATAAGCAAGGTAGACTGCTAACAAATGCTACCCATGATACAATGTCTTCTTCTTTTTGTTTGCTCTACGAGAAATAAATTGAACATGTATATTTGAAGTATTTAATATCAGCGGATAAAGAAGAAAATATGAGGAATAAATTCTTCAGGTTTTAACAAGAGTCTCCAAAAAGGTTTTTCAAAGTATTTCAATATCAAAAGCATATCCAAAGTGTATCTTCAAAACATTTTGATCTTTGTATTTATAGACTTTAATTCACAAGAAAAAAAGTTAACTTGATATCTCTCTTCAAGAATTTAACTTCTCAAGTTATTTTATAATCGTCCAAGGTTTAAAGGAGGTGTCCGAAGTTGCAACAGTTGCATCATTTTATCAAAAGACCGCAGAAAATTTTGTTGTCTGTAAACGACCAAACGTTCGGTCATTTTGACCAAACGTAGGATTCTAAATTTTTGAACGTTGCAACTGAATACATTTTCAGGATCAAATGTTTGTTAAATGGCTTCACCGAATGTTCAGTACTGCGTTCAGTCACAAGATAGAAACTTCAGAATTAGACCGAACTCAGAATTCATCACCAAACGTCAGGTCACTTCAGAATTCAGAGTATCGTCTTACCTATTCAATCTGAGTTTTACTCATTTGTTAAATCAACCTTCTTCCATGTTGTTATATAAATTTAGAGCACTTTCTAAAACACTTCAATACATTTTTTCCGACAATAGTTCCCGCCGATAATCTTAGCTTCTTCTGCACAGAAAGAGACTATTGCAAAGGCCAAGCTTCTGAAAAGGGCAGACATCATTATTCCAAAAAGAATGAATATCCTTGAGGCTTAATCTTGATAATCTCACTAGTTATAGCATTATCGAATCGAACTCGAACCAATTTTAAAGTTCATTTATTTTAACAAACCGAGCAAAAAGTTCGTTTAGCTAAACGAATTCGAATTTAAAAACCTATTATTCGGCTCGGCTCGGCTTGGTTCGTTAAGCACAGATTTGTTATTGTTGGCTGTGATGTTGATCGACATTTCTTCTCCAGCTTGATTTTCTTTTACAATCTCTTATCCTGTGACCTCATTTTGCAGCATAGATCTTTCAAGGTGGATTTAACTAGAGTTGAAATCTCAGTGTTTACTTCGTGATTTTGTACCCTCTGCCTACATAAAGAGAATATTCTGATAGAAGTCTATTTGATCCTCTTGCTTCATGCCATTCTTTCTTCTTTATTATTCTCTCTTATCCTCATTCCTCACTGCAGTGGATGTGGTTCTACAAATTTAGAGTCTTACTGAAGGCGTTTTGATAGTCTGATCTAATCTTTTCTGCAGTATGGAGAACTCTTTTCTTTTCGTTTCATCAAAAATTTTAACTAATAAAGAGGCGTTTGGCTGGTGGATTTCAGAATAAAAGAACGAGTATCATTGGAATCATATCCGTTCTTTGTGTTTGTTTAAAAGGTATGTATATCAATCTTTGTGTATCAAAGCCCTCCAAACCCATAGATTAATAGATTCACTCGGGTATCAAAATTCATTCTTCTATTCCAACACGCCACAGCATGTCGTCACCATGCCATCTTGTGCCACTAACAGTGCCACTACGTCACTACAAGCCACTATCACTTCGCCAGCTCGCCACCATCGCTCTGCTACCATGACGTTGACGTGTTTCCACCTATTGTGTTCCCACATCGCCCCCGTCGTGGCCTTATCCTGCCCTATTCTGCTATCACTGCGTGCCACTACTGCACCACCACTGCATCATCATTATGTACTATCACCACGTCACCATTCTGTGTGTATGCATTTTAATTATCATTCTCTTTCAAATATGTTCCAAATAGCATGTATGGCAACGATACGTACTCCAACTTGTATACCGTACGTATATGTATTTATCGTTCAAACCTATTTTAATTCCAACCTCTATCATTTTAATTTCGATACCGATATCCAAATTCAAACCAAACCAGGAGATTTTTTTGGCATATTAAAGAGACAAAGTAATATAGATTAGGAATGATAATGTTGATGTGATGTCAGCATACATGACTGTCAATACGAGTATTAGTACTACAGCATTAGCATTTTAGCAGTTGTGTTTGACATGAAATATTAAATGTCATATTTCTCAAAAAAAAAAAAAAAACTATGAAGATGTTAATACTTCTATTTTTATTTTTTTCATTGTTATGATAAAGATAATTATGCCGGTATGTTGGTGTTCTTTGAACAACGGGCACGTGAGCATCCTCTTTGCCCATTTCAAGATTTTATGTAAGCTAATGGGATAAAGTGGTCATCAGTTAATTTGCCCATTTGAGAATGGTTTTGAAGATGGGTATAATGTCAAGGACGATGTTCGAAGTTCACGGGACAAGTGCAAAAGTGAACTTGCGTTTGTTTATCATGCATTAAGCGTCAAAGCAGTAAAGTAGGATTGACCTATTGGGCATAGTCCAATTGATAATCGGGTTAGAGATTACCAACAAGAGGTCATGAGTTCGAATCCAGTTACGCGCACAGTGTGAGTGTTCCTCTGCTGCTAGGTCAAAGGTCTGATTTGTGGGTGTCACATTGTGTGGTAACTGTGTAAGATCTCCTCTAATCTAAGAGGCCGTTAGGACTCCTGATTTACCTCCTCCACGCAGCTCACCTCCTCCACCCAGCTCTTTAAGATTGGGGGTAGCGGGACTTTTTGGGTTAGGGTTCAACCTTTTGCCAACAAGTAAAGTAGAATTGTCTCCAAAAAAAAAAATTTGTCGAGAAAAAAAAACAACTTTTATTCAACCGGGCTAGTCATACAGAATGTCTCCAAAAAAAAAATTTCTCGAGAGTCTAGTCAGTGATGTGTTTTAACTAGCCACGATCGATATATCAGTTCACATACAACAACAATTATACCTAATATATCATTTCACATATTTTTTTAAAAATCGAAGGATAGCAATCACATTTGTATTACAAGAAAAAGAAAATATTTTGCTTAAGATCATCTATCCCAGATTTTATTTAGTCATTCATTTTACACACTTTTCTTTTTATAACAGAGGGGTATAAAGTGATTGATTTGGTTGTGAAAAATAAAAGATGAAGGAGGTATGTGTAAATTACGGGGAAAAAAAAATCAAACGTTTGAATTGAAGGGCTCCCAAAGAGAATGTTTTTTACAAGTGATAATTTAAGTTGTGTTAAGGAGATTTTTTTTAAAAAAAGTTGATTTTGGGTATGTGTGTTTAATCTTGATTTGAGTCAAAACGATTATTAAATTTTATTATATAAAATAATATTTACAAAATAACATCAATATTTATAAGAAAGGATTATGTCATATCAGTAATGTATTATTAAAAAAAATTGTTTTATCGAATTTGTTGAGTCAACATATATAATGTAGGATGGCGTCCTTTGGAGCAAATGGTAAGATTGCTGTTTTGTTACTTTGAGGAAACGTCTTCAAGCCGGAAAATCTTGCACAAAGTGTAGGGTAAGACTGTGTATATCAGATTTCGAAACTATTCGGTCCCTCTCCAGACTTTATGCAAACACAACAGCGTGGTGCATCAGGAATGCTTTTTTAATATATATAATCTAAATATTTATTCAATTCGGATTTTGATTTTAATCCTAACAATTTAAATTACAATGGTAATCCTCTTTCATATGGACTCTTAAAAGAAAATTTCATAAAGATACAAAAAAATATATGAGGGAACCAAAATAGTATAAAAATCAAGCACTCCTCTTGGCCTCTTGCTCCTTTTCCTGTCTCTCTCTCTCTAATCTCAATCTCTCTCTATCCCTCTTTGCAAAGCAAAAAACTCTCCTCCTGGATACAGACATAGCTCTCCCAAACTCCCCAATGCTTTCTCTTTAAACGCCATCCTCTATCATCTTCAAATCTTTTATCGTTCTTGATTCCTGCTCTTCCTCTCAATTTGCTTCCCGAATTATTCTAGGTGTTTTCTTCCGAATTCGTGGTTTATCTTTTTCGATCTTCCGATTTGAGTTGGTGAACAATTTATCTCTTCGATGGCGGATGGCAAACTCGATCTCCCTGATGATCTTCTTCCCTCCAAGCTTTCTGATCAGTCCTGGACTCCTAAAGGTGATCTTTGATTTTCGTTTAATTTGATATCTTTACTCATCTGTTGCTCAATTTGATTTCAGTGATTCTTTTGTAAATGTCTTATTAGGGTTTAGTGATCTGTCTGTCTTTCTTTATTGGTGTTCGTTTTTCATTTTCTTCTTCAAGTTCAATCTGAATCCTAGGGTTTCGATCAAGTCTTCTCTGAGTGCTCTGTTAGTGAAATTATTTATGTTAGTTTTATTATTCGACTTCCCCGGAAGTCGTTTGAAATTCGCGGATATGTTTTCTCACTCTTCTTTGAATTAGTGGTACGTATTAGAAATTTTGATTAGGAACTGAAACTTTAGAATTACTTGCCATCGGATTTTAGTCCATTTGAATTCTTATTGTGAATTCTCCTTTCTCTATCTCAAGTTTCGTATTCAATTCATCTTATGATTCTAGAATTCAGTAGAATATTGTGGTGTAAATCCATTACTGACCTAGCATTTCTGTTGCATGAGTATGGACCTAGCTTTCTATGACTCAGCGTGGCTGGCTATATTAGTGCTATTCCTTTTCTCTGATGACGTAATTTGCTTCTTAGCTTCACACCTAACGTTCCTTCTCTTCTTACTCTGCACTTGACTATGCTTTTGAAACTGGTCAATTGCTGGATCTTTTTTTTATATATTTGACTGCAAATGTATGCTGGTTTTGTAAAAGGTGCTATTAATTGTGTATAACTCTTTATGTTTGTTAATGTTCTGCAGGAAATGATGAAGACAAGTCTATGATGGGTTTTCCTGATGAGTTTAAGGGTAACTTCTTCTTTCTTGCTTTTTTCTCCCTTTTCTAGATGTAGCTTTCCTACCTTTTTGCTTTTTACCTGACTAACTTACCACAATTCAAATGTTAAAAGCTCTTCTGCCCTATTTAGCTGGTCTACGCCACACTGCAATGTTACTTTATTTTTGTTATTGCTATTTTATTATTTTTATTAGCTTTTTGGTTCTTCAGCAGATTATAGTGTTCCCGAAAGCATTCCATTATCTCCTCAATGGCTCTATGCTAAACCAAGTGAGGCTAAGCTGGTGAGTCATCAATCTTTTCTTGGTTGGACGTGTATCTGTTTCTTTGGACTTGCCATAAGATTCTTGATCTAATTACTTGTGAAGCCAAAAAGACTATCATTGGTTTACTCCTTTTTCTATCTTACAAGTTGCAGATGCTTACAGACATCCCTTTTTCTCTTTGGGGTCTGGTCGATTAGATCCTTGCCTTTCTATCTGAAGTTATGCCTTTTCTTTTTATTGAATGGTATATGTTCGTGATAAAGTTCATAATGGCAATGTATGATGAATTAATCTGTTTGAAAAGTGAATATGCTGTGTGGAAGTCTATCCTATGGACTTAAATTACCTTTTCAAAGGCATGCAGGAGTCAGGGGTGAGCTGGACAATGCATAGTTTTTAAAAACTAAAAAATTTATATCGGGTGGCATATGCCTTTCAAGGCACTATGTGAAAGTTTATTTTTTGTTTGTGCTCAATGCCTACTCCACTCATCGTCGTTCTTGCCCTTTTATATCCATTTTTTCTGCTCCTCGGTCTCAACATTATAAGTTTTAGTTGCTGAATTTATTTGGTTCTGTCATGTAGGCTTCTTTCCTCTTGTGAGTTATCAGAATCACATCTCAGATATGTCATATTCCTGCTACTTTTGACAATTTATGATTAGTGTCTCCCCCTTTGTGACGAAGTATTTTGTTGATTTTTCTGTGCAATTTGACTTCTGTCTTTTTTTTTGCTTTCTTGGACACAACATTATATGATAATGAAGCTGGGAATAGCTTTCATAGGTGCAAGGAAGAGACCTTGTATATTTGTTCTTGTCAGGCTCTGTGTTCTTTCTGAATACACACGCTCACACGCAGATACACACACACACACATATTTGCATTGATATTCTAAAAGTGTCCACCATTCCTGCTGCTACTTGGGGTTGGTTTCTTTGTGACTTTTGTGTCTACAGTTCTCATAATTGGTGTTATTTAGTGAATCTTGAGATTACTCTATTTTGTCCCTCTCTTTTGTTTGTAAGTCACATGAATTTATTGATTGACAAGCTCTACAAGTCCTCCGCAGTACAATCTACTAGCACTACATTTTACAACGTCAATTCTATACATCCTAAACACTAGTAGACATTTGATGATCAAAATTGCAGCTATGAGTCAGCATCCAAATCTATTTTTTTGGAAGTTTCAGCATTCAAATCGTTTTGCAGTTACCACCTTGCTGCAGTTTTGCCCCCTTCCTTTCTATGGCCCTATGTCTGTGATTCTAATAAATACTTTATTCCTATTCCAGGAAGCCCGTGGACCTAGTTCTTTGTCTCTTGGAAGTTCAGTAGACTCTATTCACAAGGAGGGTTGGCGTGCAGAGTCTGAGGATATTAAAAAGGACTGGAAAAAAATAACAGTTGAGTCTGATGCTGCTCGGCGTTGGCGTGAAGAAGAAAGGGAAACTGGGTTGCTTGGTCGAAGAGACCGTAGGAAAACCGATCGTCGCGCTGACAATGTCTCAGTCAGAGAACCCACTGAAGCTAGGTCTGCGCCTGGATCTGATAAATGGCATGATGCCGGTGGTCGCACTCCTGTGCACGTGGCAAGGCGTGATACTAAGTGGTCCTCCAGGTGGGGACCAGATGATAAAAATAAGGAAGCTGGTACTGAGAAGAAAGGTGAAGGGGAGAAGGATGATTCGCTCAACGAGAACCAATCCAGTGTGGTTAATAGTCGTTCTGCCTCTGAGCGTGATTCTGATTCTCGTGATAAGTGGAGACCTCGTCATAAAATGGAGGTAGCTTCTGGTGGCCCAGGTCCCTATCGTGCAGCACCTGGATTTGGACTTGAAAGGGGAAAAGCTGAGGGTACACATACTGGATTTACGGTTGGACGAGGGAGAGGAAATGTTGTTGCAGGGCCAACATCTACTGCAAGTTTCCCGGGGAAGGATAATTCCTCCACTGCTGCATTTTACTACCCAAGGGGTAAACTCCTTGACATATACCGTAGTCGAAAGCTGGAATCAACTTTTTATGACATGCCTGACGTGATGGAGGAAGCACACCCCATAACACAAGTAGATCATGTCCAACCACTGGCTTTTGTTGTCCCGGATGGTGAAGAGGAGGTGAGATGTAGTTGTTAGCTGGTAATATCCTCCTTTGGAGACGTGTTAGTATCTGCATATTGAATCAAATTTTTTTGGTTTCTAAATTTTCCAGGAAATCCTTAAAAGTATATCCAAAGGCAAAATCACTGGTAGTGATGTGCAGCGCAGTTCTTTTAGCAAGGTCAAATCAACAGACAGTGTTTCAGGTACTTTTTATTAAGCCGTAGTATGGAGAGACTAATGTTTTATTCGTTTACACTTTTCACTTATTTGTTGACTTAATGCTTTGTCTAGCCCCTAGTTTCTCATGTATTGATATGACAGATCTGGAAGTCACCAATGGGACAATTGTCCCCCTCTCTTCACAAGTTGCTGGGGAAGTTGTAAATAATTACAAGACCACTATTAGTGATGACATCCAGCGGATAAATTTGGGAAGCACTTTGTATAGAAATGGACTAGCAAAGAACTCCTCAGATGGTATGTTGATCTTTTGTCTGCTTGAATTTGTGATTTGATGTGGATTTTCTTATTTGGCTATCTCTGTATATGATGATTTCTGACAAAATCCTATACTTGATTAGAGAGAGATGTTGATCACCAAGGAGCGCGCACCAGCAACAAGGCTGTTTTTGAGAAAGATGTTGGCGTAGTTAGATCGGAGAGGACAAATGTTAGTAGCAATTTTGAACTTGATGCTTCTGAAGTCGAGGGCATAAATGTTGCTATACCTAGGAGTCCTGTTATAGATGGTAGTAAATCTAGTAACCTTTCTACGTATGACGATCCTAGATCTTTATATTTTCCACCATCTCCAGCCCAAGAGAGGGATGGAAATGCACATATTTTTGGAGGTAGAGTTAATGCAGATCTTTTAGGAAAGGGTATCCAGCCTGAGGAATTAAGCTTGTACTATCGTGATCCTCAAGGAGAAATCCAAGGCCCATTTCTCGGGGTGGACATCATCTCATGGTTTGAACAAGGGTTCTTTGGCACTGAACTGCCAGTGCGCTTGGCTGATGCTCCTGATGAATCACCTTTCTTCGAATTAGGTGACATAATGCCACATCTCAAAATAACGCAGGAGTATGCTAGTGGTCAAGATTTAAGTTCCAAGGTGGGAAAATCAGTAAGCATGGATGCTCCTTTTGTAAATATGAATCTATCTGCCATAGACGATTCAAACTGGCAATCATCTCATTCTGATGGCCTCTTGGATGCACACATGGGGAATCCTGAGCATCATGATCCTGTACAACTTCAATACTCCAAGGGTCCGATTTTGTCTGATTTTGTCGCACAAGATGAAGGTTATTGATTTTTTGCTAATGTTTTCTGAGTTGCTCTGTTTAAATGCGTTTTCTTATTTCGTTTGTTATGTGTCTAATCTGATCTTCATTTCCCCCTTGCAAAATTTCTCTGCAGAAATTGTATTTCCTGGGAGGCCTGGTAGTAGTGGAAATAATGTAGAGATGGCTTCAAGAATGATGGCTGGCCCTTCCAAAAGCACCCATAGTCATCCTTCTTTTCCAAATGAGTCAAGTGAGCCTGGCATGCAAAAGCAAGGTGATAAGTTGCATCCTTTTGGGTTGTTCTGGTCTGAGCTTGAGGGCACTCAAGCAAGAAATGATGCGTCTCCACATGCTTCTTTCACTGGAAATGTTAAAGAGCAGCCTGTAAATTCTCTAGCTGGAAGAATCCCTTCAATTGGTGCGATGACAGAATTGGCTGAAACGTGGCCAAATGCTTACCAAAGGAATACACTTTCTGAATCTAATTTGTATCAAGATGTGATAGATGCTCAACGTCTCTCGCGACTGGACCAGGAGGGTAATAATTTTGACATGGCTGAAAAGTTGCGAGCCCAACAATTTTCCCAGTATTCCCAGCAGCATAATTTGATGCCCTCTCATGGTGCCTATTTGGAGGAAGCAATGCATGAAAGAGGAGCGGGTCAGTCTACGTTGCATCAACAATTGGCTGGCCAAACTGATGTTGAACAATTTCTGGTGCTCCAACAGAATCAACAGCAGCAAAGGATGTTGCGGATTCAACAACAACAACAACAATTGCAACAACAGCAGCAGTTGCAACAGCAGCAGCAATTTCACCAACAGCAATTATTACTGAAAGAGCAGCAACAGGCTCATGCTCGACAGTTGCTGCTTGAAAATTTGTTGCAGAGTCAAATGCGTGATTCTATCCATGGGCAGCCTTATCTCGATGGTATTAGGTCAAACAATGCTCTTGAGCAGATCTTGTTGAAGCAGCAGATTTTGAACGGACTTCAACAACGCCCTCATCTTCCACCGAGACACCCAGAACCATCGGTGGATCATATCATCCAGGCAAAATATGGTCAAGTTCCTCCGCAATTGCCTCAGAATGATCTGGTTGAGCTCTTAGCTCGCGCAAAACTTGGACAGCTGCATCCACTGGAGCATCAGATCCTTCATCAAGATCAGCTGCATGGGAGGCAGTTGCCAATGGGGTTGAGGCAGCGATTTGAGATGGATGATGACAGGCAAGCTAGTCCTGTCTGGTCTGTTGAGGAAACCCGTCAGTTTCTCAGACATCCTGCTGGTTCTCGTCGAGTCAATTCTGCTGGTTTTGGTCCTTTAGATTTCTATCATCAACAACAGATCACATCTGCTGAGGAGCATTTTACTAATCTAGAACGAAGTCATTCTTTACAAGATAGACTTCAACCAGGGGCATTTGATGCAGGCCTGTTGCCATTTGATCGCACTACATTACCAGGTCAAGGGCCAAATCTGGATGGTATCGATTCTATAGCTCGAGCTCAAGGCATGGAGAGGCAATTGAATGCAAGAATGCATTCTGGTGGTCAAGCTGCTGCGTTCAAATCTGGCCTTTATTCACATAATTCTCAACACCTGGGGCCCAACCTATTCCAGGTTTCCAGTTCTGATACAATGGAGGGTCACTGGCCTGATGGTAATGGCCAGGTACCTAATGACTGGCTCGAATCACGGATGCAACAACTGCATCTTAGTAATGATAGACAGAAAAGGGATTCAGAGGTCAAAAGGGCTTCTGAAGATGCTACGTTATGGATGTCATCTGGTACAAATGATGATAGTTCAAAGCGATTGCTCATGGAATTACTACACCAAAAATCAGGTCAGCAGCAAGCTGAGTCATTTGATGTGCTTAATGGAGCATCTGAAAGGCGAGGGGCCTATGGTCTCTATTCTGAGAGCAGCTCATCTTCCCATCAGTTTAGCCTTCTGTCAGATAAAGAAGCATCAGTAAACCAGTCTTTCGGTATTGGACCTTATGTTTCAAATGCTGGTGGTTTATCCCATGGTGGTGTAGCTGATGAGGTCAATGCACTGTTAGAAAATAATGGCAGATCATCCTTCAGATCCAAGTCTGGGGCTGTGGTGGAAGGGGAATGGCTGTTTTCTGGTGTCAATGACTCTCAAGTAAGTTTGGATAACTGAAGGTTATTTTGTTCTCATGTTCTGATTAGATCTAGAGAGAAGGTCAAATTTAGATAAGTGATTGTGCTTAGACAGTACAAAAGCTTATGATGCAAGGGTTGATCATAAATAAAGATTGTTATATTTGTATGGATATTTTAGTTTGATACAATTGCCAACAAGCCGTTATTGGAATGCAGGGTCCTGGTTCAGAGGTTCTAGCAGCCATCGTTGATCCTGTGGGTTTGAATGTTGTCGATCAAGGAGAAATACCTATGAACATTCTCAGTAGGCATTCATCTTTCGGTAGTGCGGGTACTTCTATCTGACATACTTCCGTTTGATGTTTTGAACCATTACCAATCCAGTCTGATATGCATCTTTGGTCTTATACAGGAGGTTATGCTGGATTCCAAAACGACAAGGTCGGACCTCCTGAGCCATTTTCTGATGTAGTTACCAAGGACCGGTGAGGATTTCCTTGTATTTGCTTACACTTTTGGTGAAAGAGTGGATGTTTTGGAGTTGACTTCTACCCTTTGTTATTCATTAACGACTTGAATTGGTCAATGAGTAGCATCTGAAGATGCCAAGTTGTGGGTCTTCATAGGTGCAAAATCAATTTTATCAATTACCAAGTCTGATTCTTTGAATAGGATGTTGTGTCAGGATAGTTTTGCGAGATTTAATCTTATGGATGAGCTTTTGTTGATTGAGGTGATGTATTTATAGCATCTCCCTAGTTTTCTTGCTTGGGCATAATAGCAAAGAATTCATGTGTGGTTGGTGTTCTGGGTTTGTGATTTTCTTCGAAATTCATGTATTATCTGGAGATCATGGGCTTTTTTTGGCTTCTAGGACATCCTTTTCATGGTATAGTAGATGTCGGAATAAACTCAGATATTTGTTAGCTAATGCTCTTCTATAATGATTTGACAAGAATAGGGTGGCTCAAACATTCTGTTATGAAATCCTTTTCAAGGCACATATGTCAGAAGAAACATGACATCTGATAACCAATGTGTTTCTATAATGATCTATGGTCTCTATAGCTGGGATATTAGAGCCAAAAAAAGAAAAAAAGGGAATAAGGAGGAATTAAGAAGAAAAGTTGCTCAAAGAAAGGCCGGGTTGAAATGGAGAAGCGGATCAGTTCTTTTCACCTGATTGTAAGGTTCTCTAGAGCCATGGGACTAGTGATGTCCTCTGTTCTCTATGCTGGCTAGTAAATTCATCGAGCAAAAAATGAGACTTACAGAAATGAATATTAACATGGATTGCTGTGCAGACAAGGTTGTATAGTATAAGAAATGAACATGTTAAGAAAAAAGTTGGAATGTTTTCTATCAATGGGAGAATGAGGGAGTGAGTTATGGTCACATGTGCAGAATTGACCTCTAAATGTTCTGTTAGGCGTTGCGAGAGCGGCAAAGTGACTTTGGCTGAAAGGGTAAGAAAGTAACCGGAAAATACATGTAGGGAGACCATTAAAAGACATGACTCTGTTGGACTTTGTACTGTATATGACAGAACAAGATGGAGACAAATGATCTATATAGTACTATAATCTTCCACACTTGGTAAGAAGGTCAGAGTTTTACTGCCCCTGGATTCATTTGATTAAAAACATGATTTTCAATATCTCTTTTCTCGTGTTTGAGCTTAGTTGGATATCTTATGAATATGACCTTCTGACAGGGGACCAATGGCTACATCTAAAAGGCCAGAAAACATTTTGCTTACACGTCCACCTGCATCATGGGCTACGGCTTCCCAGGATGGGTTAGTTGAGCTTGATTCTGACATGGTGGCCAGAGGGAAAGTTCCTCCAAATGCTGCACCCGCTGAAGGTGTGAGCAAGTGAATCTTTTCTTTGGTCATTTGTCATGGCTGCGATTCTTTGTACAATTTAGTTTTCAGTTTGTCTAGTGTATCTGTTATTATTCTTGGCTCATTACTTATTGCAACTTGGCCTCTTTGGCACGCTTGTCACTAGGTTTTAGCTTGTGTTGTTCAACCCTCTCCTTTCTTTTCCTCCTTGTTCCGTTGCTTTACTTTCCTCTCTTGTGCACTTGTTTAGGCAAATCCAGTGGGGAAAGAAGAAATAACAGAGGATAGTATGATACTAGTTTCTTGAGACCTTTTTGCCTCTGCCTTCGTAATACAATTTCCCCAAAATGTTGTTATAGGTGGAAGACGCGATGGTGGTGATAATACTCCAAATCAAGGTTCTGATCCAGTGAATCCTGGGAAGAAGGACATGCGTTTCAGGAGGACTGCATCTTTAGGTGATGATGTTTCTGAGACATCATTTAGTGACATGCTTAAGAGCAACTTGAAGAAGCCATCCCAGCAAGAAGCTAATTTCGCTGTTGTCGGTTCTTCGGAGGCAGACGCTGCGGCCCGAGGTGGCAAAAAGAAAGGAAAGAAAGGTAGGCAAATCGATCCTGCTCTGCTTGGATTCAAGGTTACAAGCAATCGTATAATGATGGGTGAGATTCAGCGGCTAGATGATTGATCAATGTTCATTTGTTGTATTTATTTACTCAGACCAGATCTCCTCACCGCACTCTCCTTCACGTGCCACGTGTCGTGCGGTGAGCAGCGCAGTGAGGGAGAGTGCGGTGACGAGATATGGTCCCCGGCCATTTTTTTTTGGGTTGATTGTACGCGTTAGGATTTAGTTGTGTATATCCAGTTATAAGTCATAGTGACTTCCTTGTAGATGTTTAGGTTGACCCCGATATTTTTATGTAGAGGTCTCAGAGAGGTTTAGGATCCTTTGGTTAAGGATTTTTGTTAGTCATGGATTGATTCTTTTATAATCATGCATTCTTTTTCATTGCAAGCACATGGGCCTTGGTCTCATACACATTAATAAGGTTTACTTTGTTTGTTCTATTTGGGACAATAATTTATTTTAATGATGTTGTAATTATGCATATATTGGTTCACATAATAATAATAATACATAGGTTTTGAATGTTAATAATAATAATAATAATAACAACAACAACAATAATAATAATACACTAATACTATTGTAATGTACTCATTTATTTCTAACATTTAATTGAACCACGATTTGTGTAATACTTTTTAAAATCTGCAAATATACATTTTTGTGCAAATATATGATACAATATTATACCATAAGTAACTATGTGGCATTAATTCAATAATTCATTGATATGTCGTGAAAAAAGTCCACATGGCGTCAAACAAGTAAAAATAAAACAATTAAATAAAAAAACGACTATGAAACTCGTCTGACGAAATTGGAAATTGAATAAACGAAATTAAAATCGAATAACTAAATTATATAAAAAAGAAAGTAGTACTGCTACCGTTTTAGAATATAAGTTTGCTTTAAGTATTTAATACATTGTATTAAAGCCAAAATGAATTTATATTTTGGGACAAAAAAATATAAAAATGACGTATTACTATTGTACTTGTACGTGATTAAAATGAACTATATATTTTTTTAAACACACACACATGAGACAAATAAGTAGTAATTCATAAAATTATACCAATACATTGCAAGAAAACGCGTATCAAACACATAAAAAATACATATTACATTCAATATACGAAAAAGACACAAACTCCATGATGTATATAAACAATGTTTTGGTGTTTATAAGATGTCTGAATAAAAAACTTACAGCACAATCTAAACATATAATAAATTTGTTAAAATTCGAATCGGTAATCTTACATTCACTAACACTAACGGTTCAATCGAACTCAGTATTTTCTAACGACAACAAAAACTATTGTTAGAATGTAGAGGTGTGGGGGTCAAACAATACTAACGGTAATTTTCAATAAAAGCTCGTCCTTTCCGTTGTCTTCCTCACCTACTCTTAGCTCATCCTTCGGTCTAGACGAGCATTGGGTGAATTGAATTCTGAACTCCATCTCCATCCCTTCGAGAACTGTCAATGGCGGTTCCTTTTGCAACAATGGTAAGCAATTTCTGCTTCTTTATCTTCCACTCTTCGCCGCATTTCGTTTCACTCTCATTATCATTCACCTTGTTTTTTCCCTTTGTTTCTTCCGACAGTCAAATGTAGGCTCTCCGACGTGTTCTAAGCCATTATTTCAGCCTAAAACTTCGGCCGTTCCACTGCGCACCTCGAGATTGGCTTCTTTTTCATCTTCCAGCTTCTTATCTGGTTCTTTGCGCCTTTCGTCTTCCAATTCGGAACTTTCCCTATCTCAGAGGAGCACAGCGGCTAAGCATACCTCCATTCGTGCCGTTTCTGAGGTTCGTCTGCTTGGTTTTATAAATTCCGTTGACTCTACTTTGTTACTCTAGGGTTCATCTTTATGCTCATTTCGGATTGAGGTTGATTATCTTTTGCGCCTGTTTATATTTATAGGGAATATGAAAATGTTTATATTTGAGTTGACTTTTATTGTAAAATTGATATATTCTTAGTTGGCTGCTGAACGATAATTGGAACTGCTTGTGTAGATATTTGTGGATGATTTCTTTTTGTATCTCTTGCTCTATATCAATTTATGATATAATGCTGACTTTGTAATTTAGGAGGCCACGCTGCAATCCAAAGTCACCCAAAAGGTATTCTTTGAGATAAGCATTGGCAATCCTGTTGGTCAACCTGTCGGGAGGATTGTCATAGGATTGTATGGTGATGATGTGCCGCAAACTGCAGAAAATTTCCGAGCCTTGTGCACAGGTTTTGCGTCATATGTTGTAATTCACATACAGCCGTTCTGTCTCTGCAGCTTCTAGTGATTCTGAATGTGTGCTGTTCTTCACTAGGAGAGAAGGGCTTCGGATACAAAGGTTCATCTTTCCATCGTGTTATCAAGGATTTCATGATTCAAGGTGGAGACTTTGACAAGGGAAATGTATGAACCATCTTCCATGTAGTCTGATTTGCGGAGTTTATGGCTCCTTTATTTCATGTCTTATCAATGTCAATGGTTGTCAGTACTGCTTTATTTTTCAGTACGTAAGCCAGTTGAACTTATACATGTGAGGTTTCCATCATTTGTTTGCTTCCTCCTTTCTTTAAGCATCCTCTCTGCTAAGCAATGTGCTCTTATCTTGCCCTTACGAATAGTGCAAACGGGGGTTGGTCAAAATGAAGGATGCCCATAAGCACGTGTGTTTCATGCATTCCTGTACTATATTAATGTTGATCACGTATTTAATCAACTTATATTGATTACAAGCCTGATAACTCTTTCACGGATTCTTTAGGAGCCTATTTCCTCTAGCCCCCCCCCCCCCCCCCCCCCTCTTTCTGTTCTCTTTCAGATTGAACCTTCTTGGTGTCCAAGGCTTTTAAACCTTGGATGAGGTGAAGGCACGTGTTTTTTTTGTGTGTGTGTGTGTATGTATAGATATACGCATCTGTGTGTGTTTGTGTGCAGTTATTTATGTATTTATTCTTGCCAGTTTATATATATTCTTGCCAAATTTTGAACTTACTTTCCTTTTCAGGGAACTGGGGGCAAAAGCATATATGGCCGTACTTTCAAAGATGAAAACTTCAAGTGTAAGAAATCCTCCTCTTTATCTGGTTATTTATTCATTGCTTAACGAGTAATGCTTTACAATCAGAGTCAATTGACATGTTAAATGTTATCAGTGGTTCATACCGGACCAGGAGTTGTTAGCATGGCAAATGCTGGGCCAAATACCAATGGGAGTCAATTTTTCATTTGTACTGTTAAGGTACATGCAAACTCAGATTACCTTCTTGTTGTATAGGAATACAGAGTTCTTGGCTTCATGATAAGTGCTAGTTTTTTTCTTTTCCTTGGCCTTTTTGTCTTTGGTGATTGCCAGTTTAGAGATTGAATGGCAGTTTGAGAGAATGAAGCTTGAAAATGTTAGTGCATGTTGTTGGGTAACATGGTAATTTTGGGGAAATTTTGAGGATGTACGTGAAGGTATATTTGGGAGCCAAGATACAAGTGCAAATGTGTAGACAAATGATGTGGGGAGAAGGATTAAGAACTAATGAAGAAGATAATGAAGCTCATGTGAGTTGGTATAGTTTTAAGGGAAACCACATTCTTGGTATCGAATTGCTGCTCGAGTAGTTAGCATGAATTTTAGCTGGCACATAGCACTTAATGCTTCCGTTTATTTAGATTGTGTCACTTTAATGCAATTGCTCAAGTGTTAGATCAAATTTGGGCCTTCTTTGAGTTTTGTAATTAATGGGATCTACAAGTGGTGTCTAGGCTAATTCATATAGGATGACACTAGTGGAAATTAGAAGGCCATGACTTGAATTTTAAACGAAAGGGAACTCTGGGTTGGATTATATTTCATTTCTTTGCATTCCATTGCTGTATGTTAATCTGAATCTGGTTTCTTCATTTTAGTCCTTAATACTCGATTCGATTAACAGCCAGCACTATATTTGCCTTTATTCCATTGTGGGTCAATCCTTACCAATTTTGACTATAGCGGCGAGGGTATATATGGTAATATAAAATTTGATTTTATGGTTACAATAGCAATCTAGACAGAAACTCGGTTCGGTGTCTCTTAGGAACATTGTTTTGTGGTTTCTAGCATTATCCTCGATTTCCACATGTCACTTTTTCTTTTGTTCTTTTTCATCCGAACAAGCTTTTAGCAGCCTTCTGCCCCATTCATTCCAAATTATTTACCTTTTCCTCACCTATTAGGTATGTTAGCTCCTTTTGCTCCTTTATAACTTCGTCGTTGGATGGAATAAGAGAGTATTTATATCTTGACCCATCTTTCCTTTCTCTGGCCGATATTGGAGTCTTAGTAGGGTACTTTTTCTCTATTTGCTTGCCCTATCAGAAACAAAATGGATGTCTTTTTAGAAGGCTGACCACACGTTGAAAACTTGAACAAGAAGAAAAGAAGGGTTGAATATCTTCCTGGACTTATATTCATTGGAAAAAAACTTGTTTCAATCAAATTCTAAACAGAGACAAGAAAACATCTGTAGGATATTCAGAAACGGGAACTGTTCACCGTTATCTAGGACTCTTTGTCCTTTGTTTTCATGTGATGGAACATTCAAGCCAATTGAATGGGCAACAAAAATATGAGCTAAAGCAAGACAAAAAATTCATATTGCCAACTGATCAGCTTATGTATCGCATTTATGTGCTTCAAATTGTATCTGGATCCAATCCATTTCCCCGTCTTTTTTGGGGCCTTGGCTCCAGCCTCCACGGCTTTCAATTGGATTCAACGTCGTCCAAGCTGGATTGAACAGTCTGAATTTATTTTGCATGGTCTGAAATCATATTGTTTAAGAACTTCTCGGTGTATTTGGAGTACTGATAATTATCAATTGCGTCATGAATGGTCAATCCCATCGACTCCATGGGTGTATACAGTGTCAGGTTATGATCTAGCCCGTTATTATTCCTTTGACTGCATGCTAATCATGGTCGTTGTGGGGGGGGGGGATTGTAACTTTTGAGAACTGATGTTTTTATGCTGTAGTTTGTGATAAAGATAAAAAAAACGAATGAACAATATCATGGATGATATATAATTGGCAAAATTACAGGCAGGTGGTTATGGTGACTCTGTTAGTATTGTTGGATGTTTCAGTTTCATGATACAGTTTGATCATTCTAGACTTCTCATGTTTATGTATGCAGACCCCATGGCTGGACCAGCGGCATGTTGTGTTTGGCCAAGTATTGGAGGGCATGGACATTGTAAAGTTGATTGAATCACAAGAGACCGACAGGGGTGATCATCCTAGAAAGAGGGTTGTGGTCAGTGATTGTGGTGAGCTCCCAGTGGTCTGAGATGGGGATTCCTTATCTTTGACTGTCACTTCTGGAGTTCTCTTCTAGCTACACAGGATCACTTCCTACGTTTTGAAGCTAGGTTTCTTTGCTTGCTTAATAAGCCTTGCACCATGTGATCTAGTGAAGACAAAGGTAACAGTTTTCTGTATTTATGTTGTGCAACGGGAGCATTGATTTGCTTATAGATGGTGAGAACAGAACCATTGGATCAACATTTTGCAAATGTAATATGCAAGAGAGATGGTAACATTTGGAAGCATGTGTGATTTGAGTTGAGTAAGGCAGAACTGTACAAGTTTGTTGTAACCCCCCCCCCCCCCCCCTTCTCTCTCTCTCTCTCTCTCTCTCTCTCTCTCTGTTTTTTTTTTTTTTCCGGGAAAGGATCTCTCTCTCTGTTTTAGTAGTAGTAGTGTTTTTTAACCATTGAATAAAGCTACGATAGCACTTGCTGAGGTACCTATCCAGTTACAAGTCCAGCTACCATAAACAATAGTGTGTGCCTCATTCAACCCTCCCTACTTGATGGAATTGTTCTCACCTCTTGACCTCCTAGAGGTATACGTTTACAATGCATACACGTAGGATGGTACTCGGGATGAGATTTGCTTCAAGAGGTCAAGAGTTCTATTCCAGAGACACACACATTGTGGTGTTCTTCTGCTGCTAGGCAAAAGGCCTGGTTTGCGCGAGGATACCTTGTGTGGGTCACTGCGTGAGATCTCACCCAATCTAAGAGGCCGTCGGGCACTTGATTTGCATTCTCCACACTTGCTTTTTGGGGCTAGGGCGGTGGGACCACATGATGAGGGATTTCAACTTATGCTCTAAAGATCCTTTATAAATCAGCTCTTTTTGGAGACTGAGTATTACCCTCTTAGCGGTAAATGTATCATTAAGGACATCGTTTAAGTATATCTGGAAATCTTCCAAGTATCTTTTAATTGTAAACAAATATTGATCAAGCATAATTAGTTTTTACTTTTTAATATCATTTTTTTTTACTACGATACTCCTGTCTTAATTTATAGCTTCATGTCCAGAGAAGATCCCCTCACCGTTCCTCCCTCACCGCATGCGTGACCGCGCGACACGTGGCAAAAAGGGAGGTGGTGAGGCTGGGTGAGGGTAACCCTCATCCAGCCTCACCACCCCCTACTGCTGCCACGTGTCGCGTCCTGGGCCGCACGGTGACTCACCGCGCGGTGAGGAGATCTCATCCCCATTGTCTTGTCCCTTTGTGATAGGCTAAGGTTGTGTTGATAAGATAGGCTAAGGTTGCTGGTCGGAAATTTGGCTCGATCACCAAGGAAGATCCGACGATTCTGTGGTGGGGTGTGATAGGCACTGTGGTCCAATTTGGGCCCTCATCCAAGCTGGTGGAAACTGGAAAGTGTAAACTATCAAACTATGTGGTATGTTGATTAGCTCATTTAATCTTTTAAGTATTAGGTTAAGAGTTTGATTTTACATAGAGATTACGAGAACATTTTATGATCATGTACAAAAACCTGAATGAAAATACTACGTTCCGAATACTGATGTATACCTTTGAGGTATAAAAAAGAAACTGGAAAGTGCATACATAAACGTTACTATAAGGCTGAAATATTTTCTTTCTTTGGCTAATATAAAACTGATGCACTTGTGGGCTTGTTTTTTATATTTAATTCAAGAAGAAATGCAATTGATTGACACTAATAAAAGTTCAAGAAGATTTTTTGTTCCTAATAAACTATCGGAGATAGTTATAATGACAATGGTATCGAGTTGAAGCCATGCACTGTTGGTTTAATTGGCCTTGTGAAGACATAAGATATATAGAGAAAAGGGATGAGCCCAGTATAGCCTTTTGCCACTAAATAATACAGAGAAAAGGCTGGGCATAGTCCAGTTGGTATTCGGGTTGGAATTTGCTCCAAAGAGATCAAGAGTTCGATTTCAATGACGCGCCCAGTGTGGTTGTTCCATTGCTGCTAGGACTATTGGGGTTGTGATTTGGTCGTAGAGGTCAAGAATTCGATTCCAGAGACACACACAGTGTGTGTATTTCATTGCTGTAAGGCCTGGTTTGCAGGGGCACCTTGTGTGAGTCACTGTGTAAGTCCTCATCCCATATAGGAGACCGATGGACTCCTAATTTACATCCTTCACAATGCTCCTTGAAACTGGAACGGTAGAGATCCAGGGTTAGGGATTTCGTCTTTTGCAGGCTCCACCTCTTCGCCAAACATTTGATTTGTCTGTAACTTAGGATGCTTTTCATGTCTGCAAAAAGATGGTCTCTTGATTTCATGATTTTGCTCCGCCAATCTTTTCCTCAGAGATTTTTTCTGTAAGAAAATCACATGTTCCTTCGTCTGTCTCCTCAACTGTGTCACATGTTTGCTGTCTAAAACTCCAAGTGGAAGAACTCATCTTTTTCGTTTTCTCTACTCTTCGTCGTTGCATGTGCTAAGGGGTTTTCATCTATAGTTCAAAGTGTAATTAAACATACTTATTCCAAATATTTTTCAGTTATTCAATAATACATCTTAATTTTTTGAAATTACAATACTTGTTTTAATCTTGTTAATTTGTTGTAATGAATATATATTTCGTGTAATTAAGGTCGGTTTGACAGTAAAATTATCAACAACTTGAAAACTAAAATAGACATTTGGTACAATAAACTAACAAGATTTAGATACACAATGCAATTTCAAAAGTTTTAGATGTGCAACAACTAAAAATATTTGGATAAAAATGTGATTAACTCCAATCACAATATATCAAGGATATAGCCGATATGATATTTAATGCTTATACTTCTTAATTTGTCATTACGAGCAACCTTTCATCATACAAAATGCACACAACAATAAAGACACTTTAGTCATTTAACTATTTTGGACAAACATTTTAGGACACCCGAAAACAAGAAGGTTGTCATTCTTTTTTAAGATGGATGAAGTACTAGAGATAGAGGATCTATACGTAGGGTTGGCAATTTCTGTCACGAAATGTTAATATGACATGAACTCAAACTGTTTTTTGTAAGTTTAGGTTTTGCAAATTTAGATCAGAATTAGGTCGAACCCGTTTGTCCCGTCAAACTCGACAAAAATCTGATCCATCAAACTCATAATAGTCCATCAACTTGTCAACCTGTCAAACTCAAAAATCATGTTGACATGTTATTTCAAACACGACTTGGTAACCTTATAGATTAGATTTTAGTTTGTGCTTTAACATATGTGAACCTGTCAACCTAAACTCGTACTTTTTGCTATCTCTATCTATATAACTAACCACTTATAACAAAAATAATGCTTGAAAGTTATTATCACTTTAAACACAGTGATGTATCAGGTGAAAGCATGGCGCATCGGTGAAATTAATGTGGCGTTTGGTTGACACGTGGGAATCAGAATTAGAATCGAAATGGGTATGATAGGGAATGAGTTTGGAGGATATAAGTTTGGGGTTAAAAGTGATAGTTGTTTGGTATTAAAATGGGAATGGGAATAGTGACCGGTCGGAGTAGTGGTCGCCGGCGGCGGCGAACCGGTGGCGGACTGGCGGCCGGCAGCGGGCTGGCGGTGGACGGCGGCCGGCGGCGTTGACCGGCGGCTCCCCATTCCCCATTCCCACATTTTGATAGATAGGGGGCCTAGTATATCAAAAAACGATATTCATTTCCAAATAGTTGAATATCAAAATGAAATTCATTCCCCTATTTACCCCAAACAAACAGCACACCACCTAAAATTATGTAGTTTTTGTATTCAAATCCAAAAAGAGATAAACTGTCCTCAAAAGAAAAACAAACGATGTGACATGTACACAAGTTCCCGAGTATATTTCCCTAGATACCCGGATGAGATCTGAGGAGGTAAAATATGAGGCAAAATATGAGGTCTCCAATCACGCGACGCCACGTGTACAAAAGAGCTTTTTTTGAAAAAGGGAAAAAAATAAATAGCGGGCCCTTTTGTACACGTGGCGTCGCGTGATTAGAAGCCTCATATTTTGCCTCATATTTTACCTCCTCAGATCTCATCCGATAAATACCGACACTAGGTAAAAAAAAAGAAAAAAAAAGAAAATGTTACTCTTCATCCATGCAATCTCTACATTCTCTATGATCTTTAACTTAATATAACTTTACCTCAGTCAATTCATAGCCACAATATCATTTAATTATTCTAGTTGTAAAAGGTCAAATTCTCGGTCCGAAGGGTTTTTATTGTTTCACCTTCATAGAACTGTGTGAAAAATATAAATTAGGAATTCACTACTAATTCTTTGCAAAACAAGACATTATTTATATTTCATCCTTACCTCTTAGATAGGCAGCCACCAATCACTTTCAACATTCACCTTTCAAGAAAGGAGTACCATCTCTTCTCCTCCCCCTGCTTTGATCTCTTCAAAAATTAAAGAAAATTCTAAGTTAAAAAGAAGAAAGCTTGGTCATATTCTTCTGTTGTCAATGTCGTTTTAGAGGGGAAAAAAAAAAGCAAAAATAACAGGCCTTAGTGGATATCGTAATTTATGTGCCACATAAAAGGGATTACCCTTTAGGTCCATTAATGTGGTTATTCATAAAAGAATCCCATAACTCCTTGAGAATCAGATTTTTACCCCTGATTATACATATTGGATTACATAAAACTTGAACCCCAGATCCCACTTTTTTTTTTAAAGATCCAATAGTGCAGAAAAGAATTACCAGAATACTTGAGTTTCAGGAAACAGAAAAAGTTGCACGAAATATACATGACAAGAACATGGCAAATGCATGTTGCGCACACGTATAATGTTCTTTCAACCTAACAAACAACATATGCTAATGTATCCAAGTGTTTATGATGCATGACTCACTCATCACCACTACACCAAAAACTTATCTGATCTTGACTCCTGTCTTTTTCTACCTTCCACTCTCACTTTTTCTACTACCATGTTCAAATAAAGGGCGTTTTCGGTGCATTAGGCTCCTATATTTTTGCAGAGTCTAGAGAGGAGCCGGATCGATTTGCGATGTGATATACGCAACTTTATCCCACACTTTGTGCAAAAGGCTGTTTCCGCGGCTCGAACCCACACCCCTCTACTATCATGTTCAAATACTTCAACTAAATTTGGCTATTTGATCATTTCAAACCAAAATTTCTCACATGCATTTTTATGAATGGTTTTGCTGCATAACAAGAAAGTAAAATGGACTTGTAAAGATTGAGGTTGCATGCCAGACATTTCTCAGCTTAATACCATTTTTGTAATTGAAACTTCAATCAATCAATCATACACAGTATATCTCAATGACAACAAAAGCTATTGTTAGGATCTAGAGAAGGTGAACGGTAGACAAACAATACCTCTATCTCAAAGGATAGAGAGTTTGCTTCCAGTAAGATCTCGACTTTATATTTACCTGCATAAATGAAACAATAACAGAGGTATGATGTGCTAGTGTGTTAGTGAACAAATTCAGTAAATACAAATAGGAAGCTTGTAATTGAAACTTATAAGGGGAAAATACAAACTTACAACTTGTACTCACTTAGGCGGTACAATTATTTCACTAAAACCATAATTGTTCAACAATGATGCTTACACATATACATCTACATTGGAGCGCTGGACAAGTCGATTTTCAGTGACTGATGTGCAGGTCTATTTACAGAGCTGTCAAGAACAAAGGACTATGTATACTAACATGAAAAGCTTTACATGGTCTGTGCAGAATAGACAATCTAGGCCTTCAACATGATCAACCTACAGTTGACTGCATACTTTGATACTGTAATCCTATCGCCCCTTTTGCACATACATGCAAATCCAGGCATCTGGCAGCAAGGCTGTTCCTGTTTAAACAAGACTTACTTTGTGAGACCCAAATGATAGAGGAACCTTTCTGATCTTGTTCGGAATAAGTTCCCCAACGAAAAGATCCCTGTCTGCTTGGGAGGTGAGAGGGAGTATACTTCATCCTTCACGTGGAGTATAGTTAAACCGATTTCTTTACGAACAGCTTCAATGGTTTCATTCTTGACACTGCCACCGGATGCATCCGTCACATAGAAAACATTGACAGCTTGAGAACCCCTAGTGGTGACCTCTGCCCGAGTAACAGAAAGACCGTTCTCTCTAAATATACGCGTTACATCAGATAATAGACCAACCCTGTCGTCTCCACATAGTTCTAGCCTTATACCCTGGCACACCAAAGAAACAGAATAAGAACTGAAGACAAACAAATGAAGCACAAACAACTCTGTATGGTCATGTACCTCAGAAGCTCGCCTACTTACAGCAGCTTCCAAGCAATTAATTAAGCGTTCTCTCTCTGCTTCTGAACTAATCGGGTCTCCATCCATGTGTCTGATGTAATATTCCTTTTGGGACAAGGAAATCAAATGTGTCACAAAGATCTGATTAACCTAAGCAAAGCATATCTTCAACTTTACTACACTGATTTAGCTGTTTAAATTAATTAAGCACTCTCTTAAGTGAATATCCAAAATGCATTCTGTTTTGAAGTTTACCTGCTGTGCCTCAGGTCCGTCTGCAATGATGGTTCCATGATACACTACGTACTGCATATCGGTTAAAGTACATACAGCGTCAAAGAGTAGCTTAGGTCTGTCTAGACAACGCAAGTTCACTAAGGTGTAGCCTTTGTCGGTGCAATTTTCTACTGTGACAACAGGTCTGGCCCGGGCACCTGTTGGTCTGAGATTAACATCATCCTTATCAAAATCACGATCGGCATACATCATTTGGTGCAGTCTTCGTTCTGTGTGCGTTGAGCCTACAGAAACAGCAGTGTTGGCACTTCGCCTATCCCTATTTCCTTTCAAAACATACAAGAGAAGTTGCTTTATCCTTCCCAATTTTTCAGGATCATCTATAGGCAATCCGCTCACTTCATCAGTGATGTAAACAACTGAAGCCATTCTTGAGTTGTGAGTCCATACTTCTGCAGCAACTACGTTGCACTTATGATCTGCAAGAACCGCAAAGACATCAGACAGCAAGCCAGGCCTGTCTCTTCCTGTCAATTCAACGGTTGTATGCTCTAGTGCGCATTGGACGCCAACCGACCTTCTCAAGGACCGGAAGCTTCGACTCCTTGGTCCCAAAGACTGAAAATTGTACTTCAGGCATTAGCATAACCAATATAAGAAATATTCCAATTTCATTTCAAGAAGACACAATCTATAACGCGGCACATCCTAAGTAGGACACAAAAGAAAGCCTAAAGGTAGCAAGTTTTCCTCTTCAGATGGAATAAAGCTAGTCATCACGGCTATCCTAGGATGTTGATGATTAGACAAATTGAAAAGAGCATTTACACCAGATATAAGCAAGACTTAGACGAACTGCAGTAAAAATTAAGCTAGAAAATTGAATAAGCATACTACAAGGGTTAACTGTTAATCCAGTAGTGACCTAACTAAGTCTAGTCGTGAAATCTTCAACTATGAGCTACAGAAACGTGGTAACTTAAAGCCCATAAAAGCAGGGACGTCTACGCCATTCAGACTTTCCTCAAATCAGGAGAATTTGCATATACTATGTTGGACAAATATATGGCTCTCAAGATTTAATCTTCCAGGAAGGACTAAATTTTCCCTTAATTCAAGGCACCCTTATGCAAGCAACTCAAGTAAAGGGTGATTTCTGAATCTACCTGCTGAATGAGTTCTGCAACATTAACTTCAGATAGCTTGTTCCCGTTTTGATCAGTGACATGGAATACTGCAAGAAACAATCAAACATTGCAAAAACAGGATTAGTCCTAATTAAAATTATAGAATTAGAAACAGTAAAAAGAAGGAACATTATCAACTGAAGCTCACCATCCATGAACCATCCCCCATCTGATGAAATATAGGCTCTCGTTATTATAAGGTTCAAATCAGTAAGAACCTGGACCACTTCCAATAAGCTTCCTCTCTTATTTGCACTATCCACCTAAAAGATGCAGAACTGGTCAATCAGAATTTCTATCATTATTTCACACAGATGAATTATCAATTGAACAGTTTTCAAAAAAAAAAAAAAAAA
>AP025062.1:2902312-3118093 GCA_036186865.1 Eustoma russellianum
TTTTTTTTTTTTTTGAAATTATACATCATACTCTCCTTAAATTAGTATTCGATAGATTAATAGTTTTTTAAAAATAATAGTTTTCTCCGGTCCCAACTTAAGATCAAACGTATAAATTAATCATTTCGATAAAATAATAAAATGATAGTTTTCCTGAAGGCCCTTGTATAAATATCTAGTTTCACCAAGTGCATAAATTAATAATTTCCTAAAAATGACAAAGACAACTAAGATAATTTAGTAAAATATGAACGTATTCTCTGCTTCCTATTGAAATATAAAGCAAGACGGACGAATCGAGTAAAATTTCAAGTCAGACTCAATTGACTTACGAGCCGTTTGGCTCATTTACACCCGTAAATTATGACCAATTGCGACTAATTCAATAACAGCGTATCATAATGATATTATTGATACTCTAGAATAATTTTTTTATAAAACCTTAATAGAAAATAAATTTCCCACCAATTGAACTCAAGAAAGTGAGAAACCCTCCTAGATCCCATCTTAAAATTTGATGGATTGGCTTTAACTTTGACTACTAATATGATTTATTTAGGTAGACTTGTTCTTTTAATAAATATTTTCATGTTTAAAATCATTTTCTCCTTACTGCCTATTCATTTAGGTTCTCACTTTTAACCCTTATCCATGTGAAAATCTCTAGGTAATTATATAAAACGATAAAAAAAATTACTTGTACAGATTTTCAGAGTATAATAAAGGTGATGCATGCACCAATGTGTTAGAAAGTGTTACAAGGCTTGTCCTAGCAAATGCTGGTAGTATTTGCCAGATTAGAAAGAAGGAAAAAGAAAAAAGGAATTTTATTAGACTTTTAAAATGAGATACATCAAATTATCAAGTCAAGAGAGATGTCCAGAGCGTAGCTCAATTGGTATTCGGGTTGAGAATTGTTCTAAGAGGTTAAGAGTTCGAATCCAAAGACACAAAATATGGGTGTTTCACTACTGCTAGACCAAAGACCTGGTTTGCGGGGGAACAACTTGTGTGGGTCACTACGTAAATCTATCACTTAACCTAGGAGGCCGCGCTGGGCTCCTGATTTGCATCATCTGTAATGCTCCTTGAGGCAGAAACCGTACGATTCTCAGGATCAGGAAATGACCTTTTGCTCCAAGTTAAGACAGAAGGGGAGCGGAGGAGTGGGGTAGAGGGGGAGCGGAGGAGTGGGGTAGCCGGGGCGGGAGGAGGGGAGGGGGGGAGAAGAGATATGATTCCAAATGAGAGGAGGAATCCACAACACTTGTGTAGATTACGGTATCTTTTACGTCCAATCGCACTGAAGCTCAAAAATTAGTCAGCTGACAATAAAATGACAACCTTGACGTGTAATTCATAGCTTAAGAAAAAGCATAATTATTTTATTGCGTGTTTCCTTAAAATAATGTATATGACATCACGCATTAACGTT
This sequence comes from Eustoma russellianum, assembly GCA_036186865.1. Taxonomy (NCBI): domain Eukaryota; kingdom Viridiplantae; phylum Streptophyta; class Magnoliopsida; order Gentianales; family Gentianaceae; genus Eustoma; species Eustoma russellianum. The sequence continues at coordinate 2,903,748 of AP025062.1, forward strand.
GTTGAATGGTGTATGTATTAAAGCTAAATGGGCATCGAGGGAACCGGATCCCCTGACCGTCACCCCTGTGACCCCCTTCGTGACCGCCCGCCACGTGGCAGCAAGGGGTGTGGTGAGGCTGAGTATGTCAGCGTTTGGGCATCAAATATACATTTTCTTATCTTATAATATATGTAATAGAAAGTGCAACAATTTTTTTATGGTCAAGAAAAATACTTTTCATACTATATGATATGCGTCAAATTTCTATCTAGTTTCGGTCTTGAAATTTTAAACAAGCCTGCATAGGATAGATCCGAGGGGCTTAGGGCCTCGAAGGGGTTTTTGGCACTAGCTTTATGATATCATATTATATTTAGCAACCTTTGCTAACAAAGTTGACAGCATATAGTGTTGAGAATATTGACCCATATAGGACATTTTGAGATAAAATACATAGGTTTTATAAGGATGATGTACCACCAGTTACGACTTTAAGGTTTTGTATCGATATGTGCCTCACCTTATGGAAGCCTAAGTTTTGACATGATATCATAGCATGTTTAAAATATGGACTCACACATTTTCTGGCCCATGATTGACCATTTATTGTCTCTGCTCAACCAAGTCCAGATGTTCATGCCTGACTTATGTTTTGTGATTGATGGCGGGTTCTAAGGTACATGAGCATGTCAAGTCATGTTGCCACGTGAAGATGAGTATTGAAAATATTGTTCTACATCGGACACTTTGAGATAAAATAAATAGGTTATATGAGGATGACATACAACCACCCATTGCATTAAGGTTTTGAGTGGATATACATCTCACTTTATATGTAAGTCCAAATTTCAACATATACTTCTTTCACACGTGTACAAGAGCAAAGTTGATGAGAAGGGCATAACTTAGGAAATTTTGAAATGGGAGCTAAAGTAGATATAATTCTTCTTGAGAATTAAATTTAATGCATGTCATAGTGCACTATGCATCTGTGTAAAAGACACTGGTAAAAAATATGTGGAAGTCCAAACATTGACATCTTAAAATTGACTCTTTCCTTACTATGTCGCGTAATATGCGTGACCTTTGCTACTTTAAAAATATTAAAAATTATGTTACCAACCAATTTAAACATAACTAAAATGAAGATATAAATATAACTTTTTAAATAAGTTGAGTCAATATCACTTAAGTAAGTCAGCGTCCAGAGACTTGATCATTCACATCAGAGCACATAAAATCAGATATCTCTCGTGGGAATATCCTTAAAGAATGGAGATTGCAAAATTGATTAGCATTTCAGCTAGCTTGGGGGGGGGGGGGGGGGGGAAGAAGGGATGACTCAAAAGAATTTATTAGGAGAAGTTGGCCTCAAAATTCTCGAGAAGGATAGTTCTGTCTTTTCCTTTTTACTTTTTAGTGGGTAGGTGGAGAGGGGGAGGGGGTATGATGATGAAGGGAGGAAACAGATTTGTAGATCTCGATATAGCTCTTTGGAATTGGATAGTAATGATATGGCACCGGATTCCTTTGCAGAGACGGATGGGATCGCCCCTGCTGAGCGGTAATAAAGGACCTGCTGTCACGTGACAGAAGGGAGGTAATGAGGTTAGGTGTGGTTGACCCTCACCCAGTCTCACCCCTCTGCTGCCACGTGGTGGGAGGTCACGAAGAGGGTCACGGGGGTGGCGGTCAGGGGATCCGGTTCTGCAGAGAGAGGTCATGTATTTTAATTGTTATTAAGAGGGTGTTTGGTTGGAGGATTTCTGAGTATGAGTTTGGAGGAATCCAAACTCATAAGAGTTGTTTGTTTGGGAAAATGGGGGATATGGGTTTCGGATTGATATTAGAATTTGGTAATGAATATCGTTTTTTTATATACTAGCTCCCCTTGTACATCAATATGAGGAAATGAGGTATTACTTTCGAACCGGTCAACTCCGCCGGCCATCACCGGCCGTCCACCTTCGATACCCATTTTAATTCCGATACGTTCCAAATATCATCAATGTCAATCATACCTATTCCCACTTCAATGACAAACAACTATGACTTTTACGCCCAAAGTCATATACTCCAAATTCATACCACTTCATACTCATTCTGATTCTGATTCCGATACCCAATTGCGAACCAAACGCCACCTAAGTATAATATATACTCTTCTTTGATTTCGAAATATGATGGAATAAAGCAAAATGACTCGTTAAATTGTTGAGAAGTAGCACTTGATCGACACAACTTGACGCAATGTTCATCATGGGTAATTGGAAAACAACCTTTGTGTGTTTCTAACATATAGGTACGGTTGCGTACATCTGATCTATTATACCCGTCATAGGCGGGAGCCTCTAAGACAATGAGGTAATGTTGATAATAACTATAAGATACGCCTTATTTGAAATAGATGACATGCTATCAACCATGAAAAGGCCACCGAACTACAGCTTTCTTCAAGATGCCCACAAAATAAAGATATTGTATAGCCAATCAAAATAGTGAAATTGGAGATTAAAGATTCTGTAACAATCATACAAGAAAATGATAAAAATACAAGTAATAAAGTAGGGGGAGATTTTTTGAAAAGCCCATCCTTTTGTCACAAGAAACAAAATTGAAACGTCTATCTTATAAGACGAAAGCTAAAATTTAAAAGAACGCATAAAAGCATGGTTGCAAATTAAAATTTATAACTCTTAATTCAAAATGTCCACAAAAATATAGTAATCATAGTCTATAAAAAAAAATCCCTGCTAACGTATGGTCTACGTGGATCACGATTAGTGGAACCACCCTAAGTAGGTGAAGTGTGTTATGTGGTGATACAATTTCTTACTTTAATTGGAATTGTTCTCCCATTCACTTTTTTTTTTCTCATTAATCTTTACTTGGAATCATAGGCACATGATTGTTGGATCTTTAACCGATGAAGAATTCCTAGTTCTTGAGAGTTAAAGCAAAAAGGTTATTCTTCTGCGCCCACTTTTAGTATATTCTGTCTCAACATGTTGATATCTTAACATGTTGATATTCAGATAAAAGAAATACTCTTGGTCTAGTTGTAAGGGAAAAAAGCCTTCCCGGTAAACTAAGCTACCGCGTTTGCGGATGGTTTAGAGAGAGGTCGGATCGTTTCACGATCTTTTGTACGCAATCTTATCCTATAATTTGTATAAGAGGCTGTTTTCGTGGCTCGAATTATCTCAAGTTCACAAAGCAGCAACCTTACTGGCGGCTCCAATGACGTCCCTCAAGATGTAAATGAAATATTATGATTTAATATAGAGATCACGATAAACTAGTCAGAGATATCAATAATAAATATATTGGCCGTTGATTGATTAATAGATGGGTTTTAAATTCAAGAACTCTAAGATTCTTGGATTGGAATTAGAAGCATGCAACCAAAGTCAACGTGAACGTTGGGATGGTCATTCGTTTAAAATCTCTCTGATATTTAATCTCTCTGATATTTAAGTTAGTTGTAGAGACCAACAACAACAATATTACTTCATTGACTTAGAGGATCTCGTCTATGACATGATATATGGGAGTCGTATGTATGCAACCATACCCATGTGTTATAAACACATATAGGTTGTTTTCCGATGATCCATAATGATGCGTCAAGCTGTGTCGATCAACTTCTACTTCACAATATAAGAAGAACATCTAATTTAATGAATCATTTTGTTTTATTCTATCATATTATTAAGTTAAAAAAAGTGTGTTCTTAAATTGTGTTGTCTAAATAGTTCCAGAGACAAAGAAATCTTCAAAGGATCAAATGGACATCATGAATTGTGTTGTCTAAATTGGCCTCCCTATAAATAAATAAGTACCAAATATGGAGTATCTAAAAGTGCCCTACTTGATTGGGAATAGGCAATTGATGAATATAAGCTGCTGAACTAATGACAAAAGATAGTGGATCTTGCATGTAATTTATATCTATCAATCATATCCATTATATTTTAACAACATCAAAAATTATCGTTAGAGTCTGATAGTGAACGGCAGACAAACAATACCTCTATCTCAAGAGATAGAGAGTTTGATTCCAGTGAGATCCCCGACTCTATATGTGCCTACATAAATGAAACAGTAATGGTTTAATAAATTGTGCACGTATATGTCTTTCCTATCAATATCTTATTCTATAAGTTGACTATATATGTACCTGCATAAATAAAACAATAATGGTTTAATAAATTGTGCACGTATATGTCTTTCCTATCAATATCATATTCTATAAGTTTGCTGAAATATTTGAATGCATCTTCTCTTTTGACATGTGGAAAGTTGAACTTAACTCATAAGAATAAAGAAACGATACTCATATGTTATATCTATAAATTTTTCATTAAATATTCATATCTGAAAGCTCATGTTCTGCTTCATATGCAACGTAATTGAAATTCAACTTATAATCGAGCCTCTGAAAACAAGACTTCATCCTTTCGGACTTTATATATATATGTGACTTAATAAATACATATAAATGCGAAAAACTTTTACGTTTAATTTGAATAGCATTTGTCCGATACCAGAGATTTGAGTTCGAATTTCTTTCTCAATTTATTTTTTTTTAAACTCCAAAGGAAAAAAAAAAAACTTGAGCTCGTCAACTGTGAAGATCTGATGTGCAATTCTGGTGAAGCACATAGCCTTCTTTGTTTGACTTGAAAAATTTAATTATTATTTCATTGTATGGTTTTGCCGAAAATAAAACGACAAACTCTAAATCCCACCTACATTAAATTTTACCACTAGCCGTTATAAGAGATATTGAGCAAAATGTATTTTCATTCACACATCGTGTGTATACACGCCTGCCCTACTTAATAGGGTTTCTTGAGCTTTACAACATGTAGCTAGATACAATTCAAACACCTACTTGTTACAACAAAATAACCACAAGATACAACAAACTAACTACAAGATATTATCCACCTAAATTACAACTCAAACAAGGATAGGGCTGTTGGGTTGTTCCAACAGCCAACCGAAGAGATGCACGGCTGGAAGAGTCCAGCCTGCCTTATCCATTAACACGCCCCCGCAAGATGGTGGTTCCGTCGGAAACGCCAATCTTGGATCGAAGAAGTTCAAACCGGGCTTTAGGAAGAGGTTTAGTGATGGCGTCCGCTAGTTGATGATCGATGGAGACATGGCGAACGGATAGTGAGCCTGTGGCGACCTTGTCACGTACAAAGTGATAATCAAGCGCGAGATGCTTCATGCGACTATGAAAAACTGGATTAGCGGATAAATAAGTGGCACTTAAATTGTCACAGTAAACAGTGGGAGAGTGAGAGAGAGTAACACCAAGTTCAGAGAGAAGATTGGTAACCCACGTGACATCGGCAGCAGCAGCAGCAACGGCTCGGTATTCCGCTTCCGTGGAGGATCGAGCAATAGTGCGTTGCTTTTTGGAGCACCAGGATATGGGATTTTCACCAAGAAATAGTACAAAGGCTGTAGTAGAGCGATAAGAATCATGGTCACCTGCCCAGTCAGCATAAGAAAAAGCCCGAAGAGTGATGGGTTGGTGGCGGCGCAACATAATGCCATGATATATAGTGTGCTTGAGATACCGAAGTAGGCGTTTGGCTGCAGTCCAGTGTGTTTGTGTGGGAGCATGCATAAACTGAGCGAGTTTATTAACAACAAAAGCAATATCTGGCCGAGTAAGCTGGAGGTACTGGAGTCCCCCAATGAGGCTACGATACTGGGAGGCGTCCGCAGGGGGGTGCCGTCAGCAAGAGTAAGGCGGCCAGTGGTGGACAACGGTGTCGTGGCATCTTTAATACCTGAGAAATGAAACTTTTCGAGAAGATCACGAATATATTTGTGTTGAGATAGATACAAACCCGTGGAGGTAAACACGGCTTCTATGCCAAGGAAATAGTTCAAGGGGCCTAACTCCTTTAGTGAGAATTGAGCACCAAGAGAGTCGACGAACTTGCGGATGGAGGCAGAACAATTTCCTGTGACAAGCAGATCATCAACATAGACAAGAAAATATATAATTGTGTGTCCTCCACGATAAATAAAAAGGGATGTGTCCGATTGGGAGTTCGAAAACCCATACTGAAGAAGAAACTGTTTCAACTCGGTATACCAAGCTCGAGGAGCTTTCTTAAGACCATAAAGCGCACGCTTAAGATGACACACATGAGTAGGATGAGCCGAATCCACAAAACCTGGTGGTTGGATCATATAAACATCTTCTGTTAGATGACCATTAAGAAACGCATTATTTACATCTAGATGAGAAATGGACCAGCCATGAGAAAGTGCAATGGAAAAAACAACCCGAACTGTGGTGGGCTTGACAACCGGACTGAACGTGTCATGATAATCAATACCCGGACGCTGATGAAACCCCTTGGCAACTAACCGAGCCTTATAACGGGCAATAAAGCCATCAGGATGACGCTTAATGCGAAAGACCCACTTACAACCAACTGCATTATGACCGGGAGGCAGTGGTACGAGAGTCCACGTGCCATTGCGAGCAAGGGCAGCGAGCTCATCATCCATTGCATCACACCACTTAGGATCACGAAGGGCTTGTTTGACAGTAGTGGGTTCAAGGGTGGGGGGAAGCGGATGTTTGGTTGTGTGGTTTAAAGTAACGTAGTCGGGAAAGGACTTGGGACGGAATATTTGATTACGAGCACGGGTAATCATTGGATGTCCAGACGGAGCAGGGGGAGGTTCAGTGGTCAACACGGTGTGGGAGGGATGATGGGGTGAAAATTCGGGGTTTGAGGGAGATGGGGAACCGGGGTTTGGGGGCGGGGTTGAGGAAGAGTTGCTGGAAGAACCGATGGGAGAGCCATACCTGGCAGACGCAGATCCTGCTCCTGGCGGGGGGGACGACGCAGCCAAGGGTGCTGCAGGCACAAGCTCCATAGGTGGCGGGAAGCAGCAAGAGCAGGAGAACACGCAGCCCAAGTAGACGAAGACAGAGGCGGCGTTGGAGGAGCGGATGGCGTGGCAAAGGGAAAGTTATGCTCAACAAACTGGACATGACGAGAGAGATAGAGACGATTCGTGGATATGTCAAGACACTTATATGCATGATGTGTATTAGAATAGCCAACGAACACACAGGGTTTGGACCAAGGAGTGAGCTTATATTCAGCATAAGGTCGAAGCCACGGAAAACAGAGGCAGCCAAAGGCACGTAACGTGTGATACGTCGGAGGTTTAGAGAATAAGGACTCATATGGAGATCGATTTTGGAGAAGCGGAGTAGGCAAACGATTGATAAGATAAACGGCTGTAAGAAACGCATACGACCAAAATTTTGGTGGTATTGAAGAATAGTGTAACAAGGCGAGTCCAGTTTCGACAATATGGCAATGTTTGCGTTCAGCAGAGCCAACATGTTCAGGAGTATATGGTGGGGAGACACGATGTTCGACACCCGCAGATTCGAAAAACGATTTAAGCCCTTTGTATTCAGTACCCCCATCTGTGTATATAGTAACAAGAGATTGATGAAAAAACTTCTCAACCATTCGTTTGTATTTAGGAAAAATTACTGAAACATCAGATTTGCGAGACATAAGAAAAACCCAGACATATTTAGTGTAATAATCAATGAAAAGAACGTAGTAACGATAACCATCAATAGATTCAACCGGGGATGGCCCCCAAACATCCGAGTACACTAGATCCAACGGTCTACGACTGTGAACTGTAGAGCTATGAAACGGAAGTTTGTGACTCTTGTCGCAGGTATGTTGCGCCGGACAAGGCTTACTATCATCAAGAAACCCCATGAGATCATACCCATAGAGCAGTGCATCAAATTGAGCCTTCCATGAAGGAAATTTGTTCTTATTTAATTTGAGAGGTAACTGTGATGCAACATTGATGGCAATGACTCCATCAAGAGAACCATGCTTGGTGGTGGAACTTTCTGCCATACCGAAACACACGGCAAAGAAGGAGAATACAAGAACTCGTTGGAGTCGTTACAGTCTCTGATACCATATAAGAGATATTGAGTAAAATGTATTTTCATTCACACATCGTGTGTATACACGGCTGCCCTACTTAATAGGGTTTCTTGAGCTTTACAACATGTAGCTAGATACAATTCAAACACCTACTTGTTACAACAAAATAACCACAAGATACAACAAACTAACTACAAGATATTATCCACCTAAATTACAACTCAAACAAGGATAGGGCTGTTGGGTTGTTCCAACAGCCAACCGAAGAGATGCACGGCTGGAAGAGTCCAGTCTGCCTTATCCGTTAACAGCCGTACTCTTCTATTATTCAAAACCCGATATGGTCAATATGTTGACTAAATCACAATCAATATATTTACACGAACTAAAGAAAAAAAGAAAAAGAAAAAAACACTTCTGCACGCATTGTTTCCAGCATGTCTTCTTCCGTCATCCAAGAACTCTTGCGGGTTTGGAGAGGTGAAAGATCGAAAACTTTGTAATAAAAATGAAAAGGTCACATACTTGAAGAAATATCTGTTCAAGTACGTGACAAAGTGTAGAGTAAGGTTACGTACATGTGATCGATCCGGTTATTTTTCAGACTTTGTGTAAACGTAATAGACTAGTATATTGAAAACGTCTTTTACTTTGAAGAAAGATTTGTGATTGGTAGCAGAAAAAGAATTAATGACGAAAGCGTCGAACAATTCCAAATATAGAGAGTTGAGCAGTGCATTATCCTCACGTTATTCTGTTGTATAATAATATATCGTCTGGTCTGGTTACCTGAAAATCATATATTCGTCACGGGTTGGGATCTCATCACCCTCACTTTCTCCACCCCCTTTGTGATCACACGACACGTGACAGCAAAGAGAGTGGTGAGGCTGGATGCAGGTGACCCTCATCTAGCCTCACCACCCCTCTTGCTGCCATGTGTCGTGCAGTCACGCGTCACCGCACCCCTTTGCGGTGGGGGGATCTTATCCAATTCGCCACTAGGTACCTTCTTGTTATGCGTCCATGGGAAGAATAATGCCAATTTACCTTGCAAATTGCACAATTATTTTGATTTTTTCTTTTTTTCAATAACATGCATGTAGTTTCAGTATTTATTTCTCAAGATAGAACTATAATTTACTTTCTTCAAATCCTAACGATAAATTTTTATGTCGTTGGAATATACCGAATATGGTTGTTGTTGTACTTTCTACGCGAGCACATATATTTTATAGGCTTGGATGAAACTAATAGCATGTTACCGGAATAGGATATCCTAGACTGGAATGTTAGGCCAAAACAAATTGCGGAAGCATAAAAGTTACCTCTGGCCATTATCGCTTAGTCGTCGCCTTCGAATCGGAAGCCTGCTGCAGAGAAGAATCCTTGCGGAAATGGAGCCTTCTTCGTGTTGATGTAGTCCTTAGGGTAGTCTTCTAGCCTTGTTCCTCTTGGCTTGAATGAGATGGTTTGATGGACAACCATAGGCTCTTATTTATAGGCTAGGCTAGGGACCCCTTAATCCTGTCTTGATTAGAGTCCGTACCATCACAAACTCTACTGTATGGTGATAATCCCTTACCACCAAGGAGTTGTAGTCAAATACAAGTCTAGGAGATAAGATGACATGGTGATCCACACTATATGTGATTTAAATTAATAAATCACGGGATAAATCTTAAAGATAAACATTACGTCTAATATTTATCCAACATTCTCCCACTTGGATCAAATGTCAACACCAGACAACGCTACACAAGTGACTAAGTAACTTGGCCAAAACAAAAATGTCACTTGAACAACTTGACTACCTCGATCGAAAATATAACACATACGAATCAAGGCGGTTGCGCTCTTAGATTAAACAACGAGCACTCCCTTCCAAGTATTACCATGCATTATACAAACAATCAAACAAAATGAACGACTTATTATAAATCATCTCAATGGGTCCTCGTGTATGGATCAAACAGATCCTAACTTAGATTGCGCAAATAAAATAAACAAATGTCAAACGAATGTCTAGACAATAAGATCAAAAATACAAAATCAAGGAGAACCACGTAGTCCCATATTGGCAACATGATCCCCAAATACTTGTATCGGTAAACCTTTCGTCATGGGATCAGCCAACATTGACTCCGTACTTATGTGTTCAATCTTTACATCTCCCTTGCTACTATGATCTCTGACCTTCAGATACTTTATGTCGATATGCTTGCTGCGACTCCCACTCTTATTGTTTTTCGCAAAGAACACTGCCGCTTTGTTATCGCAGAAAATCTTAATTGGTCTCTCAACACTATCGACAACTTTAAGACCACTGATGAAGTATTTCATCCAAAGAGCCTGTGAAGTAGCTTTATAGCACGCAATGAACTTAGCTTCCATCATGAATGAAGCAATAATGTTCAATCTTCTTTTCTCCCTTGACAATAGGTGACGCAATAGACGCATAATTCTGCATAGCAAATTTCTCAAGTACTTTGATGATGTAGGCCTCCTGATAAAGACCAAGTATTTTACTTGTTCTATCTCTGTGAATCTCTATGCCAAATATATAAGAGGCTTCACCTATATCCTTCTTATCAAAGTTCAAAGCGAGAAATCGCTTAGTCTCATGCAATAACCCAAGCTCACTGCTTGCTAGTAGAATATCATCCACATATAGGACTAAGAAAATGTATTTGCTCCCACTCGTCTTGAGGTATATACATTGATCAACAATGTTCTCTACGAAACCGAATGAAGAGATTACCTCATGAAACCTGATGTTCCATTGACGTGAAGCCTGTTTAAGCCCATATATGGATTTATTCAATTTGCAAACCAGTTGATCATTATCAGAATTGACAAAGCCTTCAGGTTGACGCATGTATACCTCTTCATCAAGAACCCCATTTAAAAACGCAGTTTTCACATCCATTTGATGTAGCTCGAGATCAAAATGAGCTACTAATGCCATGATTATCCGAAATGAATCCTTCTTTGAGACTGGAGAGAAGGTTTCATGGTAATCAATGCCTTCTTTCTGAGTGAAACCTTTGGCTACAAGTCTGGCTTTATATAGTTCAATGTTACCAAACGAGTCTCTTTTGGTCTTAAAGACCCATTTGCATCCCACCACAGAGGCTCTGTTTGGTAATGGAACAAGTTCCCAGACGTTGTTTTTAGCCATTGATTCCATCTCCTCTTTCATGGCATCATACCATAGTGACGATTTGTCACAATTCATGGCTTGTGAAAACGAGATAGGGTCATGATTTAGTCCAATGTCATAATCAGACTCTTGAAGATATACAACATAATCGCTAGAAATTGCTGGCCTTTTAGTTCTTGAGTATCTTCGTACTCCCACTGGTTCAGTAGATGTGGGATTAGTGGGTTCAGTTTGTTCTTGATGTGATTCTTCAATTTGAGGTTGTACAATTGGTGGCTCTTCATTATTATGAATAGCAACCGAATTGTCTACATATAAAGGTACAACATGTGTATCCCTTATTTCCTCAAAATTGAATTCTCAATTTGAATCACTCCCACTGACTTTATGATCCTCTAGAAACTTAGCATTTCTAGCTTCAACCACTTTAGGAGTATGCGAGGGCAATAAAATCTATATCCTTTGGAGTTAACTGCATATCCAATAAAATAACCGCTTTTCGTTCGTTCATCCAGTTTCTTTATGCTTGGGTTGTAAACCCTAACTTCAACTGGACAACCCCATATGTGTAAATGTTTTAAACTTGGTTTCCAACCATTCCACAACTCGAAAGGTGTTTTAGGAACGGCCTTAGATGGAACCCTATTTAAAACATACACAGCGGTTTTTAGAGCTTCACTCCAAAAGGATATAGGTAAATTCGTTGTGCTAATCATGCTCCTGACCATGTCCACAAGAGTCCGATTCCTTCTTTCAGCAACACCATTTTGTTGTGGTGTGCCAGGCATGGTGTATTGAGCAACAATACCCTCCTTTTGAAGGAATTCGGCAAATGGACCAATCATTTGTCCCTTTTTCTGTGTAACGTCCATAATATTCACCACCTCTATCGGATCGGACAATTTTAATTGTCTTCTCCTTTTGTTTCTCTACTTCTAGTTTGAAGATTTTGAACGCATCAAGTGTTTCAGATTTTTTTTTCAAATAGAAGATAGAGATACATGAACCTTGAATGGTCGTCGATAAATGAAATAAAGTATCTCTGACCATTCAAGCAAGGTGTATGAAAAGGTCCACAGATATCCGTGTGTATGATTTCAAGAGGTTGAGAACTCCTTTTGGCACCCTTAATGGTCTTGTTGGTTTGCTTGCCCTTTATGCATCCCACACAAGTACCTAAATCAGAGAAATCTAGAGTTTGCAAAACTCCTTCATTCACCAATCTTTTTATTTTTTCGATTGAGATATGTCCCAACCTTTTGTGCCAAAGACTTGATGAGTTCTCATTGATAATACAACGCTTTGTACCAGTTTCTGTTAAAAGAGTATGCTCGTAAATGGGATCTAACTCAAGTTGAAACCAGTTTTTCAAAATGAGCCTATAAGACTCCACTCCTTCAACAGTAGAGCGCATCCGGTTTTCAGAATAGATGCATTGCTCACTTTCATTTGGCTTTCTCAGGTTTAGAAAGCCCTACATGGTTTTCGCAATGTGAATTGTAGAACCACAATCAATCCACTATGTATTATCAAAAACCTTAGTAAAATTAGAATCATGACACACAAAGAACAAATTATTTTTCTTCTTCAGCCATCCTTTATACATAAGGCAATCTTTCTTCCAGTGTCCATTTTTCTTGCAAAACCGACATGTGTCTTTATTACCGGTTTTCTTCATTGGAACACCTTTGCCCTTCTTTGCATTTCTCTTAAAATGAGTCGCAAGATGCACAGACTCAATGGACTCATTGTTCAACCTCTGCTCCTCTTGAACACACATGGTCCGAAGTTCATTAATTGACCAGTTTTCTTTATGTGTGTTGTATGAGATCTTAAATGGAGTGAACTCCGAAGGGAGAGAGTTGAGTATGAAATGCACCAGGAATGACTCCGAGATTTCAACCTTTAGGGAGCTTAATTTAGCAACAATGTCCCTCATCTCCATGATGTGCTCGCGCACACCACGGCTTCTGTCATGGGTCATGTTTGAAAGCCTCTTCATAAGGGTGCTGGCTACCGCCTTGTCAGAGCTTACAAATTGATCATCAATGGCTTTCATGTAAGCTTTGACATTATCAAGATTAGGGATAGAACCCCTAATGCTTGGACTTATACGAGACTTGATGAGCATCATGCTGAGGCGATTAGATCGCTCCCAGCGCTCGTAACTAGACCTCTCAGATGGCGTACTTGATTCCGTGAGATTTGGTGGCTTTTCCTCACGGATTGCCAGGTCTAAGTCCATACACCCCAACGTCAAAAGGATATTATCCTTCCATGCAGTAAAATTGTCACCAGTCAGCATTGGAGTTTTAGCAGGATCAAATAAAGCAGTAGTGGGAATAACTGCATGACCACACATCATGCTATGAACATGTATAACCAGAATGAATTAATCAAGTTAATTCAAATAGTATATTCTAAACCTTCCTGTGGGTAGAGGTTGCACTCATGCATAGAATATACTTAAACGATATGAAAATTAAACAACCAAAATATTTCCGTACCTGTGGGCATAGGAAATGTTTATGTTTAATTTTCTTGATCAATAAAATAACCAATTCCCTGTGGGGCAAATTGATTACCTTATTAATCAAAACCATAGGTATGATAACATTTTATTTTCTTTATACCATATAATTTTAAGATGCTGTGGCTAATCTTAAAATTAAGAAAATAATCCTCTATATGTTATCAACATATTTATATAGTTATTCTTTGAAACGATATGAAAATTAAACAACCAAAATATTTCCGTACCTGTGGGCATAGGAAATGTTTATGTTTAATTTTCTTGATCAATAAAGCAACCACTTTCCTGTGGGGTAGAGTGATTACCTTATTAATCAAAACGATAGGTATGATAACATTTTATTTTCTTTACACCGTATAATTTTAAGACGCTGTGGCTAATCTTAAAATTAAGAAAATAATTCTTTGTATGTCATCAACTTTAAAACGCTTTATATGACATCAACAAAAGATGAAATCATAATGAAAATGTGAAATGAACCGATTCGGCAATACCCCAGGAAAGATCATGAATCAATTTCCTAGACAGGTATTACCATTCCACGTAAAGTCCCAGGCCGTGCGGTGGGGTCACAACGGTCCCGCTTAAGTACCGACTTTCTAGACAGAAATTACGTGTACGGTGTTTTTATCACACTTTCAATAGTTCACCTTTTGTATTTGCCACACCGTTTTCAGGGACGATGAACAAGAGGAAAACCACATCATACCAAAATCTTGCTTCAATTACCCTCAAACAACGATGTAAAAAATGGGTCAAAATCCAAATGAATAGAGCCCAAAATCTTTGCAAATTTGACCACATGCCTAATCGGATAACCCAGTGTTGAATCCCCTTAATTTACGAGTTGCAATCAAATTAAGCAAAGCCATACATAGCGAGCCCAAACTAATCCAGACTTTTTTTTTTTAAACACTTCATCTTCTTCCTCAATTATTCTGATTAAACCTATGGTAGCAGTTTCAACAAATATAAATTGTTCAAAGTAGCACATATGACAAAAGTTGAATACGAATATTTTTAATCCATACAGTCTAATTTGGAATTTGCAAATGGGTCTTCTAAATCTAAACCCAATTCCAGATCACATTGCAGAATCAGATTGGTGTGACCAATAGTCCTTCTAAGAAGAATACTATGCTCTTTTGAGGGAGAACCAGCATGCATTAGGAAGAAGGAAAAAAAAAACAAAACGAAATTACGGGTCTCATATCTTCAGGAAGCTTATTTTCAGAACAAATTATTGTTTGTAATTTAGAAGAGATCAAGCATGATAAAGCAGGTAGTTATCAATGGAGCCGATCAATATATCGTGATTGAGTGAATAGAGGACAAACGTGTTTGCGCTGCGTATTGTATTCGAACACAATTTTCAGATTACACAAGACAGCACATATTTAAAACTACACATATCGATATGTATACGTTTAATATTGAAGGCCTCGAAAACTATAATCCCGTAACCTTTGAACGATTAACTTGCATTTAAGGGTACGGAAGAAAGTTTTCTAAATACAAACGATATGTTCAGAGGTGGCTCTGATACCAAATGTTAGGCCAAAACAAATTGCGGAAGCATAAAAGTTACCTCTGACCATTATCGCTTAGTCGTCGCCTTCGAATCGGAAGCCTGCTGCAGAGAAGAATCCTTGCGGAAATGGAGCCTTCTTCGTGTTGATGTAGTCCTTAGGGTAGTCTTCTAGCCTTGTTCCTCTTGGCTTGAATGAGATGGTTTGATGGACAACCATAGGCTCTTATTTATAGGCTAGGCTAGGGACCCCCTAATCCTGTCTTGATTAGAGTCCGTACCATCACAAACTCTACTGTATGGTGATAATCCCTTACCACCAAGGAGTTGTAGTCAAATACAAGTCTAGGAGATAAGATGACATGGTGATCCACACTATATGTGATTTAAATTAATAAATCACGGGATAAATCTTAAAGATAAACATTACGTCTAATATTTATCCAACATGGAATCCTAATTTCCCCGACCCTTCCTCCCCTCTTACTTTCTCCACTTTTGAAAAAAAAAAAGAAAAAAATCTATCTACTCCTGTTGTCAAATAGCACACGTGAGTGAACGTGTTAGATGTATAAATCTTTCTAATTTCTTAAGATGTTAGATGAGACTTTAATTTAACAATAACAAGCTCACCTTTATAACCAATTCATTATAAAACTATCGCACCTTTATAGCCAATTCAGCATACAAAATTTTGGTCTGTACTACAGATTTTTTTTAACCACCTTGGCATACAACTATGTTGGTTTATCTTATACATTGATTTTTTTACTTCTCATTTTTTACCACCTTTACTACTACACTTGTATCATCACATCAGTCTTACCAGATTTTGTTAGACAACTTTTTTTTGATCTACCACATGACCAGTGGTTACCCTATGTCCTCGTGCATTATGAGGAAATAGGAAATGGGTTCAGATATGAGGAAGTCAATGGTGAGACAAAATGTGAAGCTTCTAATTACGTGTCGCCACGTGTACAAACTGGTAAGAGGTTTAAAAGTTCTTTTATTTTAAAAAGACCAGTTTGTACACGTGGCAGCGCGTGATTAGAGCTTCATATTTTGTTTCACTGTTGGTGAACTCAGATCTGAACCGCTAGTAAATAGGCAAGTAATGTACGAGCAAATCATGCATTTCAAGAAGCAAATAGAGAAACTTTTACCTGTGACTCTGAAATTCCTTGAAGCAGGACTAGCATATATGGGATTACAAGGTACATAAAATGAAACTAGTGTATTGAAAACTGATGATCATCGTCAACCGTATCCAGTATATCCAAACGACACCAAAGCTATCGTTAAGGTCTGGAGAGGGTAACACATAGGCAAATAATACCACTATCTCAAAAGATAAAAAGTTTGCTTCCAGTATTGAAAACTGATGATGATTTATCAAATAATAGAAGATGGACCTCAAAACACATGGTAAGATGTCAAAACAGTCCATTAATGAACTCAAAATTATATCCATTTTGAGGATATCTATCGCCAGCAAAATTGAGTATCTTTAATGTTGGAAAGTTTAGTATAGGAGAACACGAAAGGTGATAAAGCAACAAAGAAATCATTAATATAAAGTAAAATACAAATAAAATAGAAGAGAAACTCAAAAGAGTAATACTCATGTTTCATCAAACTTCCTTTGATAACATACAAGATTGTAGGAAGACTCCAAAGATTTAATCATGAAACACAAAGAGATGTAACAAAAAAGAATGAGCAATACCGAGACTTAACAAATGTTACACCGTTCTTAAAGCAATTTTGACTCCACCATTGAGCAAAATGGACTACGTAACAAATGCTTCACGTGATATAACGACTGTCTTTCGTTCGTTTGCTCTACAAAAATAAAATTGAACTTGGCTATTTGAAGTATTTAATACCAGAGAGAAAAAGGAAAACACGACAAATAAGAATTCTGCATGTTTTCATAATATATTCAAATAGTTTTCAAAGATTAAAAAAATGTAGAAAATACTATTCTCAAAAACAAATCAAAAAACTTTTTGATCCTTGTATTTTATAATTTGATTCAAAAGAAAGAAGTTGATTTAACACTTTTCTGCATAATTTAACTTCCAAAGTTAGTACATGATCATTCTAGATTGAACGGAGATGCCCCAAGATGCAAAAGTTACATCAACTTGTGAAAAACACCATTGTGGAGGTCACCAAACGCTATCACCGAACATTCGGTTAAGCGTTCTCTGGCCCTCAGGTTTTCACCTCAAACTCAGATCCCTTCAACAAATGTTCCGTGACTTCCAAGTTTCAAGATTCGGTGTAATCTGTCCAATCCATGTTTCACCATTTTCTCCAATCAATCTTTATACATGTTTTTATATAAATTTGGATCACATTCTAAAAAAACTTTTATGTACTTTTTCAACACTTAACTCATCAATCAGTAGACTATGAAATGGTACATGTTACCAACTACTTGTTCAGTGGATAACTTATAATCAAGTTTGCAGATTATGATCCTTAAGGAAGCATACATTCACTAAATAGGGTGCATGGAGGATGATTTGCGAATAAAAACTGAACATATCATGTCATGAAGGACCTAGATTCAAATTAAAAATGCTGTAAAACTAGCCTTACAAGACCATTTACAAAAGCAAAAGAAATAACCCGAAAGGAGGGAAATGTTCATCCTGTAAATACCCTAGTATACAAGCAATACTATCATCACATGTGCATTGTGGCATTGTGCTCCAACAATTTGTTCATACTGCCTTTTTCATGTCCATGCAAAATGTCGTGACATTGTTGATCGGTCCAATGACAAATTTCTAATATACATATTTCCAATGCTGTGTTTAAAATCAGCAGCTGAGACAAAATTATGTATAATCGCTACTGATGTTAAAGAACCGAGCCGAACCGAATACTAAGTTTTCGAATTCAGGTTCGTTTAACTAAACGGACTATTTGGCTCAGTTCGTTTAGCTAAGCGAACTTTAAAATTTGTTCGAGTTCGGCTCGATAACACTATAACGGTTTAAACGAGCTGAATAGTTCGCGAATAGTTTGAATTGTTTTAGTAAACGAACCCAAACAACTGTTCGAATTCGGCTCATTTACAGACAATAACGAACCGAACACGAACCGAACTTCGAATAGTTCGTGTACTATTCGGTGCGTTGAACATTCCTAATAATCGCCACAGATCTATCATTTCTAATCAACGAGATAGATGGGACTCTGAAATTATACAAATCCATCTGATATATATATATATATATATATATATATATATATATATATATATATATATGTATGTATGTATGTATATATGTTATCTTTCTTTATACAACAGCCAAAAAAATCTGAATTCATTACGAGATGTAATGAAAACAAGCCTCTACTTTTGTAGAAAAAGATTAGAACTTTTCCATCAATCAATTGGCCCCATTTTTTCTTTCTCCCAATTCTGGCGGATTCCACCAGCACAAAGAACAACAAGAGGTGCCCACTTCCTCTTTCACCTCCTTAAATCGTCTCCCACCTACGGACATGGCCGAAAACAAGGTAGCAGAAATCAAGGATTTCCGAATTTTGGCTGCAGAAAACAAAAAGGATGGCAAGAAGCAAGTGGTTCCTAAAAGAAGCTCTAATAAAGATAGGCACAAGAAAGTTGATGGCAGAGGAAGAAGAATAAGGATGCCAGCTCTTTGTGCAGCAAGAATCTTCCAACTAACTAAAGAACTTGGACATAAAACCGATGGAGAAACAATTAAATGGCTATTACAGCAGGCTGAACCTTCAATTATAGCTGCAACAGGGACAGGTACAATTCCAGCTTCAGCTCTTGCAGCTTCAGAGGCCTCTGTTTCTGAACAGGGGAGCAGTTTTCCAGCTGGTTTGCATTCAAAACTGGATGATATTTCAAATCCTGGAATAGGAATTAGGATGAATTGGAACATGATGGGTGCGAATATAAGTAGATCTCTTGCACATTCCGCTGGTTTATGGCCGTCTGTGGCTGGTTTTGGTTCTGGGCTTTTTCCAAGTTCCAATCTTTTGAGCTCAAACTCTGGTGGGAGCAATTTGAATAGCATCCCAAAGTTTAGTTTTGATGGGGTGGAGTTGCAGAATTCATCAAACCTTGGACAACAACAACATATATCTGGTTTGAAATTGGGACTTTCTCAAGAAAGAAATATTGGTTTCAGTTTTCAAGCCCTTCATCACTTCTATCAGCAGCCGGGATATCCCGGAGAAGCTGCCGGAGGAGATGATTACCGACAAGGACATCCGGCAGAAGATGACTATCAGGGATCAAGACATTAGTAGAGATTGTCAGGAGTGTGCTTTTTTTGAGATTCAGACATCATTTATGAGTAGCTTAATTAAAAACAGGAGAGTGGTGTAGTTTTTAGTGGTGGTTTCATTTGTTTTTCAAATGAAAGCTGTGATCTTGGAGTTCATCCTTTCAGATGGTCATAGGCAACATGACTACAAGACCCTGTATTTCACTTTTGCACTCCAAAGGCTAGGTAACTTACTGGACATTTGTTTTTCTTTTTTCTTTTGTTTCTTTTCTTTTCCCAAAAAGAATGGGGCTTTTGTTATGCCAGAGGCATTTCTTAGCAGTTCTTGATCATTGAATCAAGTGGATAACAATATCGATTACTTGATTCAATTATTGGGAAATAGGCTCCTGCGTAAATGCAGGGTCCAGGAGAGATGCTACGCAGTCTTACCCTACACTTTGTACAAGAGACTGTTTCAATTAGAGGATTTAATGCACTAGGTCAATTAGACTGTGACATGTTAAAACGCATGGTTAGAGATTTGAATTGGGCATAGTGGTGGTTTTGAATCCCTATCCCTTTCTCCTGTGTACGTGTGGTAACTTTTTTTTTCCTTTTAAAGAAAATACATGTTATGTCTCATGTTTGAGTGCAATTGGTCTACTGCCTTGCACTAATCCTGAATAAGAAATTTCATCTGAGAAAGATTAGTGGAAATGTACATGATCTTGTGCCTAAAGAAGATGCTATTTCTGTTTGTGCAGGTTGGACTCATGGAGGGATGCCATCCTATGGTTTCTTGTGGGAGGCCTTTTTTATACTTAATTTTGAGGTGCGGTTTATGGTTTCGTGAATATTATGCTGCTAATAGCAAAAGCTCTTTCATCAAAACCATTCAAGTACAGTTAAGAAACAAAGGCTTTATACAACGTAATAAGAACTCGAACGGTCTGAACCGACTGATGTCTGAACTGATCACTGAACTCATAAAAAGTCTAACCGCCAGCCTATTTTCCCTATTTTCAATGATTTAAGAGTAATGTTTTAGAACATAAATTTGTGACTATAAATTTGAAACATGAATAAGATGAAGTAAATAGTAGAGAGATAATGTAAAACTGTGTATTTTCTACACAATCTCTTTTTTCTATTGGTTCACTTCAGTCAACAGCAATAACAATTACCCCACTGCCTTAGAGGCTCCCGCCTATGACGAGGTATGAGTGGTCAGATGTACGCAATCATACACATGTATTAGAAACATACAGAAGTCATTTCCCGATGACTCGTAATGAAAATTGCGTCAAGCTGTATTGATCGACTGCTACTTCACAGTATAAGAAGCGCATTCAATTTAGTGAGTTATTTTGCTTTATTATATCATTTTTGAAAGTCAAGAAAGAGTGTATCTTTGACCCCATTTGAAATAGAACACATTCTGAATCTGATGTAACAAATCCAAGTGGCATTATCTTTGTCTTTGCCAATGGATATTGTCATTTTCTAAGACAAAACTTCACGATAATATACAACTAGACTTAACTCTCAAGGCTGTGTTATCCTCAGCCTTTCTTCACATGGGGTGCCATGTTGCTTAACCATCAAGCTCATCATTCTCAGTGTTGTTGTAACCACTTACATGTTTGTCGTTGGTAGTTTTAGTTATGCAACAAACACTTCACAAAATTCTTATTAATTACTTTTATGTTTTAAAAATATTGCTTTTGATTTAAGGATTCCACTGTTATGACTATTTTCATACCGAAAGCTTTCTATTTATGTTTAATAAAATCCTTTCACTAGTGTATATCTCTATTATTGTGCTATCTATACATGTATATATAGAGCCGGGGGTCTAATTGGAAGCAAACTCTCTATCCCTAGGGATGAAGGTATTGTTTGTCTGCCTCTCACACTCTCCAGACCATAGCGATAGCTTTTGCCGTCGTTGGAATATAATGGGCATGCTTGTTGTTGTTGGTGCTGCTTTTGATATAACATTTTTAAGATAAAACTATAACTTTTTCCACTAATAGTTTAGAAAGTACGAGCTTCACGAAATACACATTTAACTATCCATTTCCATAAATTTATGTGATGATGTTATCATCATCACCTTGTATCCGTTGACATATTAAATTTTTTTTTATCAATGACATATTGACTTAATCACATCTAATTATGTGGACTATTATTATATTCCACATAAAACTTAAATTAGAGAAGCATAAAGTGAGAGAGAATTGCGGCCAAATACACGAAGAATGAGATCAACTCACCTATTTTTCTTCACCCCACGCGCCACCGCGCGACACGTGGCAGCAGGGGTGGGTGGTGAGGCTAGATGAAGGTGACCCGAATCTAGCCTCACCACCCACCCCTGCTGACATCTGTCGTGCGGTGACGCGTGGAGTGAGGGATTTGGAATGAGGGGATCCCAACCGGTAAATTACACGGAGAAGAGCAATTTTTTCGGACTTTTAGCGCGATACACTAAATGATGCTTTTTTTCGTGGTTCACCTCAAAGGAATAGCAGTGCATTTAACATCGTATTTATTTCATAATAGCACTGAACCATAATTACGATTAACAAGTTATGGTGAGAGTGGTAGACTAATATTATGTGCATGAAAAAAACGTCCTTCGTTATCCAAGAAGATATGAATGTAATCTTATCTGTTGAGACTAATGGAAACTACTAATAGAAATAAAACCGCATTTAATGTGGTAGTTATAGCGATAATGGAGCATTTTCATCTTCTGAAAAGACGTATCTCTGGTGTATATAGAGTGCTGGAGCATGAAAGAAACTATATACAATGAAAGAAATAATAAGGTGTTATTAGTTTATCAACTCTTGACCTGAAATGATTTTAGAAAAGAATCATTGAAATTTGTATCATTCAATTATGAAAGAAATACGAGGGCAGAAGGAACATAGTATCGAAGAAGTGCGAAGACAACAGAAAGCCTTGAAGAAATGTCGAAAGTTGGTGTTCACATGCTTCAGGACTGCACACTTGTGTCACCGTAACGTTAACCAAGCTTTTCTTAGTCAATAACGAGCTTCAGTAATTGAAAGCTCACGACTTGAGGTGTTTTGAGATGTTTGTTCTTTCGTTTTTGGGAACACATACATCCCTTTCACCAAGGATCATTAGGTTTAAGCACATAAACATGTTCTTGTGCAATCATCGTTATTTCAACTAGATCTGAGAGTATAGAGATTATTCTTTGATTGGATGAAATTGGTCACCACTGTTTTTTTTGTCGATGAGTATGTGAACTATGTATTATATGTAAAGGATGGCAAAAAAAAAAAAATAGTGGAACATATTTGATTTTTTTTTTAATTAAAGAAAGGATTATTTGATATAAAAATAGCACGCTGATCATTTAGCAGACAATTATAACATACTATAATTTTCTATTTCTTTTTAGACCGGCCTGCTTTCTCTTCTAAAATGAAAGGGCAACCAAGCTAACAATGTAAAAAACTACCTAATATAAAGAAAACTTGAAAAGGAACTAAGATGATAACATAATCTTGTATTAAAAAAAGTGTTAGTTAAGTAACTAAGTAATATAGAACTTGTGGATAAGGCAAATGTGGTTAAAGTTTTTGTTAGAAAGGGATAAATAGGTCAAAGATATTTTTAATATGACTCATAGCATAGCACATTTTGGTATTCCGGTTGAGAAATTGCTCCAGAAAGATATTTTTAGTACAATTTATACGATCGACTTTATTTGTCAGAAAGGATTGACACTGAATAAAAAAAGGTTGTACTCTAACCAGTAAGGGTCTCTGCCACCCCCGGTCCCACAGGAAGTGTAAAGATGCAAATCAGGAACCTGATAGATTCAGACAAAGAGCAGATTATATATACGGGTACATCATTATGGAGCTCAAATAATAGAATTCTCCACAAATACCCCCGGAGGGATTCGAACTCCCAACTCTTTTAAGGTGATTACCTTTTACCTGTTTCTATCGGGCTATGTTTTGGAGCTCAAACAATGGAATTCCCCATAAATGCTCCCGGAGAGATTGGAACTCCCAACCTCCCTCTTTTAAGATGAGAACCCCCTACCTGTTTCCATCAGGCTATGTCTTGTGGACGAATTGACAGTGAATAGTTTGGACATGAGTCGTATTCTTCGCTTTTTCTCGCTGGTGATAAACCAGAAACAAACATCTGTTAGTCAACAACAATCAACGGCAAAGTTATGCTCAAGGGATTAACTCCTTCAGTTCGGCAGAAGTGCACCCCTGCTCGGCCATACTGCTCTTCGGCTCAACAGGGTTCTGCTTACCAAAGTATCCATTCCTATCAGAGCATATTCTAAGATTTTTACCTCGGCACCAAGTTCCAGCCTCGGCTTCAGTTAAAAGGATGTGCTCCGGATCTCGTCAGCCAGACCCCACTTTACACCTCGGCTGGGGAGTCAAGCGAAACTCCGCTTCATTAATTGTGGAACCATCTGGCAGATGTGCAGCACAAAGAAGGGATATACATCAGACTTTACAACCTACGTACGCTAAGGTCACATCAGCAGACCTACTGGTCCCATCAGCAGACCTATAAGGTCATAGCCTTACTGCCCAAGTAAAGGTTCCATCCGCTGTCAGAGGCAAAGGATAGAGGAAATGAACAAAAGCAAGGCAAGGAACACGGAGCAGGAGAGGGAAACATTTTTTTCCCAACACAAGCTAATACAGATAACTCTCCTAACCCAAATACGGTGAGATCTTCTCAACTTATAAAACAAAAATTATATCTCAGTGATAATGGCCCAAACTGACTTGAGCGTCGGAGGGTTTTACCCGGGGTCATACCCCTAGGACCTCTGACTTCTGCTTTCTTGTGCAGGACATCCAGGAAATTTTTCCAGTTTGCGGATTTAGCTAAGATAACAACGGTTATTTTGGATCATCTCTGATCCTTGGTGAAGATCCGGCTTCATCAGCTGGTCTTGCAGTTATGCAATATTTGATGTTTTCAATCATGGTCTGTTCTCCATTGAAAAACATTTTTCAGAAATGTTAAGGTTAGTAATATAAATAGATTTAGATTTATTTAAACGATTGATACTACAGTCATAGGTCAAGAGAACCAGACGTGATCGTATTTATTCTTAAGCATTAGAAAATATTTCTAAAGTACGACTTATGTGATACCAAACTTTTTTAGAAAATCCCTTAGAAGTGTCCATATCAGTAATATTAATTTAAATATTAAATTCATCTTAATATTAATTTGTATTTGACAAAGCAGAACTATTGTGTCAATGACTTTCTTAACAGTAGTGTGCCAATGTCTTCAATCCACGCCAACGAGACATGGCTTAAATAGCTAGAACTAAGCCTTAAGGCCAAGAATTTTTCTGTTCAACCTTTTACAAATGTAAGATTATTTTACTTAATAGATGTTTTATAATAGCAGTTTTTTCTCACTGCTCGGTGATATAATGTTTATCTACATATATTGTGACAATAGTTTTCTTTTTCATCGCATCATGGGATCATATATGTATCTACGTATTATGTATAAAAATGAATTAACTTTAATTACTTGAAGATACATGTTCGAATATTGACAGATACAGAATGAGAGTGTTGTAAAATTATGTTAGACACTTCAAATCTGTCTCGTTCTGTATTTCCGTATACAATTGGACCTCGTACACAAATTTATAGAGATACAATTGGACCTATGAGGATAAATTATATCTACTCTAATCTAATTTTTATCAATTAAGATAATACACAAATCTACACATTATAGTAACGATAGATACGAATCAAATCAATGACAGCGGATAATTATGAGATCAGATATTAGATATTCTCAATCTCTATCCAATCACTGTGCTCGGTTCGATCAGGCCAGCTCCGTCAGTAGTTAGTCTTAATAGTCAGTCCCGGCAGATCAGCTCAGCCTCAGTAACACAGGTCAGCTCAGCCGAAGTCAGGCAGGTCAGTGTAGCTGCTCAGATGCGGGAGGTCAATTAAGAGGTCATCTCAGTCGTGACAAGTTTTGAATCTTGTTGTTGTCTGTCAATAATTTAGGCAGATTTTGGTATAAAATTTTTGTAGACACTATACATTGATCTTCTTATATAGAAAGCCGTTAAATATTTTTGATTTACATCTTCTAATAAATTTCTTTGGATTGGGATACGATATTTTACAACTAAAAGATGTCTTCAATCCTGCAGCCAGCGGTAACCGCAGAGATGTGCGGAAGCAGAAACCGACCATTCATTTGTAATATAAGTCGTTTTCCACTTGGAAGAAATCTTTGGAGCGCGAAATCCCTCGTATTGACATTTTCCATCACTATAGCCCCAAGAAACATTATGGAAGACGTAAATCAGGAACCAAGCGGACTTCTAGGTTGGGTGAGTACTTACAGAGTGACCCAGTGCCCCATGCAAACCAGGCCTTCGGCCTTGCAAAAATAGAACGTCACGCTATGCATATCTCTGGAATCGAACTCTTAATCGGTTGAAATAAATCCTAACCCGAATAACAAATGGAATATATTACGGGACACTTGGAAAAAATCCTGATTTGTGTAAAGGGATGTTTTGACAAAACATCAATCGACCAAAATATTCAACTACTTACCCGTTACGAAATCGAGTCCTATGAGTTTTATGATTTTCTTCTCAGATTGAGGATAATATTATCATTATGAGAGCTTTGGCACTGTAGTGGTACGTAATAATTGCATTTGGTTGGTGGGTGTGATGATTGGTCCTTGTAATGCATTACTTGACCTTTGTGAATAGATTTGATGATGGCCATGTTAGAGACATATGGAGCCCATCTCCAAATTAATAGTTGACATATTACCCAATTGTTCTTCTTATTCGTCTCAAAAATTTATTCATTTAACGTAGAATCCATCTAGTAAACGCTGTTAGCTATTTTTATTTTTTTATTCTTATGCCTAGACTCTATTTACTTCAAGTTTATACTAATTACTTGAGGCATAACAAACCTAATAACAAGTTAACTTTTAACTCTTACTAACCACAAATAATGAGTCGAAATTATTAAATTTGTGCTGATTACTAATGTATCTACGACCATTCTTTCTAGCAAGCGTTCCCCATGGGATATTACATCATCCATCTTCCCTATGGAAGACTAGATGTGCACTACGCATCTGCGTTTGCGAAGAGTTCAGAAAGGGGCCAGCTCGTTTTGCGATCTGATGTACGTAGACTTACGCTACTCTTTGCGCACGAGGTTGTTTCCGCGTCTCGCAGCTGTAACCTCAAGAAAGTTGATGAGCCATCCTTAACCGTGTATGATCATCAAAAAAGGTGATGAGCCATCTAGTACCATTAATATTTGTGACTTTGGAAGGTCCCCAGATATCAGAGTGTACTAGATTAAAAGGTTGAACAGTAGTATACATTTTTACAAGATAATTAGTTGAGGAATGTTTAGCCAACTGACACACTTTACAAAACACATTTTACGATCAGCTTCTGTAAATAATTCTAACATTAGCCCTTTCAAATACACAAAAAGTTATCGAAACTATGTTTGACACTAGTACATAAATAAACTTTAACTATACTATACATCCTTTTGGAATGTTCTTGCTTTTCAGCGTGTACAATGAATAGTCTATTTAATTTTCTAGTACTGTTAATCATCCTTCTCATAGTTTTCTCTTAAAAAATAACACTTAAAAGATAAGAACTATGCAAAGTTTCTTGTGTTACCTTTGCTACTGATATTATATTCAAGTTTAAATCAGACACATGTAATACATCATATAGTGCCAGTGTATCTCATTCCAATAACTCGTATACATATCTCATTTGCTATCTTAACAGAGTTAGGAGTATGAAAAGATTTATAACGTAGTAGAAGATCATGGTTACTTGTCATATAATAAGATGCTACAGAATCAATAATCTAGGAGTATAACTTACTGTTTGACTTGTTATCTGTACTAGCCATAATGGTTTGTATGGTACTTGGTGTACATTTGGCTTAGGAGATGAAGCAATGCATTAATTCGGCTCTGAGTTTGTAGTGCTGATGACACATGTGTCTGCCCAGTGTTGCCATGGCTCTTAGTTTGTACAATGTCACCATAGGTATTTACTATGTTGGCAGCATGTGGCTTCTTTGGTCTCCAAGAATTATTGGTTGGTCTGGGTGGCTTCTGTTTTCTTGGTTTTCCGTGCAGCTTCCATCACTCATCTATCAAGTGTCCGAATTTCTTGCAGTATCTACAAAATAGTCTGTTGGAATCAGTCTAGAAGTTTTCACCCTTCTAGACATAAGTGCAGAAACTTGAGGATTAGTGGTAATATACTAAGGTTAAGTGTGAGGTCCAGTGTTTTTATTTTGAAGTTTCTCTGTTACTATTGTTGATCCCTCAGTTGCAAGAATGGATACTGAACTCATTATATGTTTAATCAAGCTCTTTTTAGGTCTGATTTCAAAGAATGATCTTTTTAGGCTAGGAAGAAGTTTAGTTCCCAGGATTCTGCTTCTAGCAGCATCAAAATCCTTGTGAGACCAGTGAGGAACCTGAAGACCTTTTTTGTCCCAGTTATGGTTTTATACTGCTGATCATCAGTTTGACAGTCCAATTGATGGACGTCAAATATATCTATCTATTGCCAGATTTTAGTCAAACAAGTGTAGTGTTTATACACATGCATACTCCATTGTCTTAAAGGCTTCCGTCTATGACGGAGTATAGGGGGTCGAATGTACGCAACCATACACATATATTATAAACACACAGAGGTTGTTTTCCGATGATCCATAATGAAAATTGCGTCAAGTTGTGTGCTTCAACTACTTGCGTAAAGTTGTGTCGATCAACCGATACTTCACAATATAAGAAGCGCATCTAATTTAGTGAGTCATTTTGCTTTATTCCATTATATTTTAAAGTTGAGAAAAAGTGTGTCGTTGACATTATTAGAAATGGGAGGAATGAGAATGCTCCACTTAAAAAAAAAAAGACAATTTCAAATCTGAACCTAGTGTTACACACTTATTAGTTATAATTTTGATCATCGATTCAACTCTTCAACCAATGTTCACTCATCGTCCCACCTGAACTCATATTGATTGAAAAATATCTCTCATGTTTCAAGGCCGACCATTTCGACTTATTAAAATTTTACCTTTAGACAAAACTATACTAGTTTAATTGTCTCTTTTGATGTCTTAGGCATCTATATATAACCATAAATATACTAGTCGAGAACCCTTTGATTATCCACCTGACGAAAGAGAGGCGTATGGCACTCTGATTGGGTTGCATCATAAATAGAGATTTGATTTGATTTTTTTATTAGCATCTTAGTAACCGCTTTTTAACCAATAAAATTTATAGAAGAATGAAATAATGACAAACTTGAAAATAGAATTACTGAAAAGCACAAAGGGGTACAACATAACACATCACAAGAGAATGTTCCACTCAAACTTGAACCAATACAACAACGAAAACACTACCTATTGCCTTAGAGGCTGCCGCCTATGACAGGATAAACCTGAACCAATAATGTTACATGTTTATTATGTTGAGATAGAATTTCGACAAACCAAAAGAGGTGAGCCGTACATGCAACAGCAACGCTGAAAGTCACATGACATAAGCAATTTGGACATCAGTTGGAACGTTAGGCATGAAGTTAAGGAAATCCTCGCGAGAGAGTGTGAATGTGTCACCACAGTTATCACAAAGATTTACTATCATTACTTGAATTTTCTTAGGTTTACTGCAGTACCGAGGGTCTTCGCAATTAAGATAAAGAAGCATTGCACATGTTTGTCCGTCTTGCCATACTTCGCTGCTTGCCCGAACTTGAGGGACCCCGCTGTAGGTGAGCGGACAATAAGCCGCTGCAACAATATGATGGAAAGTATAAAATTATACCGTATAAAAAAAATATTATCATAAAGTGTAATTAAGATAGTATCGTATACAAAATGGAATGTGAATGTAATCGTACAAAATCAATGAAAAACACTTTTGGTTCAATTCTACACAATATTCTATCGACTTCCATAATTTTTGAAAACATATGGCACAAATGTACATCTTAAATGTCACGTGCCAAATATTTCCAATGTGAAGCAACACCTTTCATTGGCATTGCCTTTCTCCTTGGATAATTTATTGCAATAATTCAAACATTAAGTCAACAACAACAACGGTATTCCATTGTCGCTCCCGTCTATGGTGGGTATGGAAGGTCGGATGTATGCACCATACTCATGTGTTAGAAACACATAGATGTTGTTTTCCGATGACCCATAATGAAAATTGCTCAAGCTGTGTCAAACTACTGCTACTTCACAATATAAGAAGCGCAACCAATTTAGTGAGTTATTTTGCTTTAATCTATCATATTCCAAAGTCAAGAAAGGACGTGTCCTTGACTCCATTAGAAATGGAAACGTCAAACATTAAGTTAATTAATTGAAAAAGAGGGAGTATGTATAATGCTGTTGTTGAACATATAGTTACAGGCTAGATATGTTACTGCTTCGTCATTGCAATTTTGCAACTAAGTTGTTACTTTTGCAATAAAAAATGCAATACATATATCTTCGGCTCTTTTCCTAAATCAAAATGAACAAGGATAATCTGTCCTACTTTAGTCTAGGTATGGGAAAAGGCAAAGAGAAATAGAGACCCTGAAACAATACTTCCTAATGTGAGAGATTTGGCATATTATCATGCTCAAGTCGCATGGTCTAATCCTACACCAAGAATGCAAGAATAGAGGATTTTCTTTCATTTATTTAGCTCAATACAACAACATTACTTCATTATTGAGAATATTATTTCATATCGGACAATTTAAGATAAAATACATAGGTCATATAAGGATAAAATACCACCACAACCCATTGTCTTTAGGTTTTGAGTGAATATGAGCTCATCTCATATAAGTCTAAGTTTTAAACATGGTATCAGAGGCAGGTTTAAAATATGGATTCACACCTTCTCCGACCCATGATTGCTCATTTATTGTCTCCCATCACCCAAGTCCAAAAGTTGGCTTGTGGTTTGTGGGGGCGTGTTCTACGGCGTGTGTATATATCAAACGTGTTGCCACGTGAGGACGGGTGTTGATAATATTATCCCACATCAGACAATTTGAGATGAAATACATGGGTTATGTGAGGATAAGGTACCATCACTCATTGCCGCAAGGTTTTGAGTGGATATGAGTCTCACCTTATGTAAACCCAAGTTTCAACACTCATTGTCTTACAAGCTTCCGTTTATATCGGGTATGAGGGTCAGATATATGCAAACCATAATCATATGTTATAAACACGCGTGAGTTGTTTCTCGATTCCTTATAACAAAAATAACCTCAAACTATCTCGATCAACTATTGAATTCACTATATTGTACGAATTTCAAAGATGTGACTATTCAGAAAATAAGTAAACAACTTTTTTAGCTGTAAAGAAACATAAGTGCGGATAGAAAGCTTACCAATAGGGTCAGAATTCCAACCAAGGGTGCCAGAATAAACTTCTCCATCCGCACACACAGAGAAGAGGACTAGCATGACGGCGAACACGACGACCACATTCTTCATTTCACTTCTTGATTTCTTCGTTCCTTCACTTGTTGATAAGATAACTCAGGGATGACCACTTCATTTTATTAGCCTTTATAATGCTATACAATTTAGGACAGAAAATACTATCAGTAGAAAGAACAAAGTAAACCCTGGCTAGCTACCGACGTGGCAGGGAACAAATTGTTCGGAGTTCTCGAAGAATAAGTACTGCATGGTCGTTAGCGTTCCATTTGGAGAAAGAATGGGATCTCCTTACCCTTTATGTGGGGCGGTCACAAAGGACCACGCACCACGTGGCATTCCAGAGGATGGTGAGACTGGATGGAGGTCACCTCCATCCAGCCTCACCACCCCTGCTACCATGTATCGGACGGTCATAACGGAGTAAGAGAAAAGGGGGTCAGCGGATCCGGGCTCGGAGAATGATACGTTGATGTTATCGAATGAAAACAATTCTTAGGAATTACCTGATCGGCTTTCTAATTATTATCGAATTAATGTATACTTTAGTTGACCATGCTAGGTCTGCACTATATTTACCATCGGAAGATCCGACGGTTTTGTAAAGTCAAAATAAGGTGGCAGGGGTATTAGTTTAATTGACAAATCTCATACAAGAGTCCAGATCTCACTTGGCTGTTTTTTCTTGACATTTGAAGATTGACTAGTTTGAGGAGATGTCAATCCAGAAATTTTAGTCATCGTTCAATTGTAGTCCCTATCTTAACATAAAAAATAACTCAGTTGGCATTGAGATTGGTACATTATAATAGAATGATAACATTTTAAACCTTGGTGACAGGAAATAAGCTGCAAGACAAGGAAATACCTGAAATGCCCTACGGTTTTGCACACTTATATAATAATGCCGGTCATACATCTGACGTACGACTTATGACTAGGGATGTGACAAATAATGTGGTTGTTGGTCTTTCAACAACAGAGGTATTCCTATCCTATGCAGAAGTACTTCTCTGCAGTATATTATTGTTGATCATACTTAGCTTCTTGATTTGATGTATTTTTCCAATTTATCCTTAAAACTCCTATATCTCCAAAATCATTAAACTAGTTGTTTAAGATACTTGATATTGTTGATCAGTGATTAAATCAAGAATCAATCAACGTTTTGAACCTTTTTCTTTTTTACAAAATGTATACGTTTATCAAAAAAAAAAAGTCAATATCACTTAATTAGTCTTGTGAACAATAAATTAATCCTTAAATAATTAATAGGGGGCCTATTGCCACCAATTCTTTTACATTTACATCATTTTTATATTATAACTGTGGGCTTCAAAGCAAAAGTAGTAGAAATATAAAAAACGATGATAATAGTAGAGGTGTTAACGAACCGAGCCGAACCGAATCGAATTCAGATTCGTTAAGCTAAACAAACTGTTTGACTCAGCTCGTTTAGCAAAAGGACTGGAAAATTGGTTCGAATTTGGCTCGATAACACTACAACTGTTTAAACGAGTCGAATAGTTCGCGAATAGTTCAGCTCGTTTTAGTAAACGAACCAAAACAGCTGTTCGAATTCGGCTCGCTTACAAATAATTACCGAACGAATACGAACCAAACACGAACCGCACTCGAACAGTTTGCGAACTGTTCGGTTTATTGAACAGCCCTAGATAATAGCCTCTTCCATAATTAATATGTTTAGTAGCCTAAACCAAAACTTTATAAAAAATATTATGCTAAACCAATAATTTCCAATGATTTGGACAAGACTCAATTTGTTCAGTCAACTCATTTTCTCAATGAGTGAATAGTTAGGATCCTACATTTTCAGTGGTTCGGCACAACTCATTTTGCATGCCACATATCTTAACGTTGCTTTGGCAACTCAACAAGCATCAACTTTCTATTATGCAACAACACACGTATATCCTAACGACAGCAAAAGCTATCGCTAGGGTCTAAAGAATGTAAAAGGCATACAAACAATACCTCCATCTCAAAGGATAGAGAGTTGGATTCCAATGAGAACCCGGCTTTATATGATATTACACTAATAAACATCAACTTTCTATTATATTTGAGCTATAAAATCCTCTAATCTTATCTACGTAAAGAACATCTTTAGCACTTGAAAAATGATCCCAGGGTTTTAGGTTTCAACCTTCAACATGCACTAGTTGTCTAGTTTCAAGCACTCTTCGTCTGTTTACTCTTTCTATAAATTCCTCCACCCTTCTATTCAAATTATCCCTTTCTAAACGATCAACATCCATCCTCACTTCTTCTTTTTCATCACACTCACTACTAGCTTGTAGTTTCATTTCATTAGACTCATCTACAAGATCATTAAATTCTACAATAAAGTTGATATCAGCTTTGTGTTCGAAATCTTTGAGTGTTGTATTCTTTCTATTTCCGCGCTTCTTCTGCCTTTTACTTTGATCTTTGGTTCGTGACATGATAGATCCATTAGAACCCGTTAAATCATGCTCATGTTGTATCATGTGGCATGATTTAACGGGTTCTAATGGACGTGGGACCTGAGCCTGTTGCATGACTCTTTCAGTCACATCATAATCAATGTTATTAGTTGATGTCCATTTCCTTGTGAGATTGATCCTTCTGCTTTTGTGGACATACTCATCGTAAATATTGGTTTCCACTGATGACTTTGAACAAGCTGACCGGAGTTTCGATTCTCCGATGAGGAATACGATGATGATGTTTCCCAATATGAATAAGAAGTTGGAGCTGGAAAATAAAGAATACATGTTTGGAAGATAAATGGAGGAAAGGTGCTTCAATGATGGAAGCCAAATGAGAAACAAAAGAAATAGGGAGGAAAGAAGAGCTGCTAGAGAGTAAACAACTATATTTATGAAAAGAAATTGAGCCTTCTTGTAGTTTCTTATGGCTTTATATTTCTCTGCTCTTGTTGAATCCATCCCTAATAATCTTTGCTCTCGAGGAGTATTTATGACATATAAGAAATTGATTTTCCTGTCGGATTTTGGAGAAGTAACAAGCATATTGCTTATATAGGGCAAGTTCTGATCCTCAATATATAATTTGGAAAATGATATTAAAGTGTTAATAGTAAAAAGATTCTATTAATAAGGTTGTCGGATTCTTCACGTGGTTGCTTTTTTTAAGATATTTTAGTGATCAGAAGTGCAGACTTTTTGAGAAAGGAAGAAGCTTTGGCTGAAAATTTTCCGCATGTGTTAAGAGAAGATTGTTGCTTTAAGCTTTTTGCAAAGGCCTATTTTCTTAGTGGTTTTGGCTCTGTCGCAATTGGTTACTGGTTACTTGGTAACAATACATTTCTTGGAATTATTGGAGCAAAAGTTGGAATCCCACATCCGGGGCTACTGCTCCAACACCTAGGAACTGCATGGAAGATGTAAATCAGGAGTCCAGCAGACTCTTAGATTGGGTGAGATCTTATGCAGTTACCCACACAAGGTGTCTCCCGACAAACTAGGACTTTGTCCTAGCAGCAGAGGAACACCCACACTGTGCGTGTCTCTAGATTCAAACTCTTGATCTTTTAGAGCAAATTCCAATGCGAATACCAAATGGACTATAGCCTGAGACACATTTCTTGGAATCCTCCGTTATAGTGTTTGATGATCATAAATATGTGAAAATCTGACATTCCTTAAGACCTAAGTCATTATAGTTTTTGAACACTATCTCCCTCTACTTTCTTGTTCCATTCCTTTCACACTCATTAATTTTCCACATTAATAGTTGATTTACAATTGTTGATAATTGAATTTAGAATATGATGAAATAAAACAAAATGACTTACTAAATTGGCTGTACTTCTTATATTATGAAGTAGCAGTTGATCGACACAGCTTTATGCAATTTTCATTATAGGTGATCGGGAACCAACCTTATGTGTTTCTAACACATAGGTATGATTCCGTACATCCGATCTCTCATACCCCGTTATAAACAAAATTCTCTAAGACAAAGTAATAATGTTGTTATTATCGTTATCGTCCTTTTTTCTCGAAAACTTCGCAACTAATTTCGTATGGGCTTGAAGATAAAATTATCTGAGATGTTTTTTGGTTTGAAATTGCCGGGATAGCTTTAAGAAGAGTCGGAAAGAAAGAGAAGTCAGTAGATACTTTTGCATATTATTTCAATACTTATTTAATGTATTGTTGCTGCCAAGGGTAAGCATTGCTCAATAACAAGGCAGTACGCGGGGGGAACAAACATGATGATTTTTATAGAAAAAAGACAAATCTCTGTTCTCGTGAGTTTTTAGTGCTCTAACCCTATAGAATTACGTGTTGGATAAATATTAGACGTAATGTTTATCTTTAAGATTTATCCCGTGATTTATTAATTTAAATCAGATATAGTGTGGATCACCATGTCATCTTATCTCCTAGACTTGTATTTGACTACAACTCCTTGGTGGTAAGGGATTATCACCATACAGTAGAGTTTGTGATGGTACGGACTCTAATCAAGACAGGATTAGGGGGTCCCTAGCCTAGCCTATAAAAAAGAGCCTATGGTTGTCCATCAAACCATCTCATTCAAGCCAAGAGGAACAAGGCTAGAAGACTACCCTAAGGACTACATCAACGCGAAGAAGGCTTCTACAGACGACAATGGCCGGAGGTAACCTTTCTGCTTCCGCTATTTATTTTGGGCTAACAATTGGTATCAGAGCCACCTCTGACCATATCGTTTGTATTTAGAAAACTTTTTTCCGTATTCTTTAATGCAATTCAATCGTTCGAAGGTTACGTGATTATAGTTTTCTAGGCCTTCAATCTTGAAATCACTGCATGAAATTGCATTCTGTATTTCATTTTGCAATTTGCCGAATCTGAAAGCATTGCCCAGCATTTTGTTGTCCTTATGACGACCTTAAATTCTCTTGCAACTTACGCATTAAAAATCTTAATTCTCGTTCCTGAAATTGTTGGCATATGAATTAATGACTCTTTCAGAATACTACACACTAGATACATATTTGCATTGTTGTAAAGCTTTTGCTTGCGCTGCCCACATATTTTTCAAAGTTTCTAGCATATTCTTCGTGTTTAGGTTTGTATTCTTCTGAACCTTTGCAACATATGTCAAGCACCAATACTCGATTCGTCTGATCCGCCTAAACCTACACATATATGTTGTCAAACAGCACTTCCAGTGAAATCCAATTAATCAATGGGTGATTTGCGAATTCTCTCTGTTATGGTATATTCTTGTTTTTTTTTTTGGTGTGGGAATTTAGAAATATGGGTTCAATTGATATTGATATTGGTATTGAGAAGGTGTGATTCTAAGAAATCAGAAATTCAGAATTTTGGCCCTGATAATTCGCAGTTTGGTAAAGAAATTGGGGAAGAAGATGAATACTAAAAGTAAAAAGTATTTTACGCCGGCTGGTTAGGATTAAAAGCATTAAATGGCTGGCATCAATTTTTTTTTCCTTTTTGGGTTACGAAGAATTTTAAATAACATTTGCTTTTGTTTATCATCATTCTGATTATGTATCTATTAAGAACATTTGTGGCAAATGCAAAAGGTGAACTATTGAAAGTGTGATAAATACACCGTACACGTAATTTCTGTCTAGAAAGTCGGTACTTAAGCGGGACCGTCTGTGACCCCACCGCACGGCCTGGGATTTTATGTGGAATGGTAATACATGTCTAGGAAATTGATTCATGATCTTTCCTGGGGTATTGCTGAATCGGTTCACTTCACATTTTCATTATGATTTCATCTTTTGTTGATGTCATATAAAGGATGTTTTAAAGTTGATGACATATAAAGAATTATTTTCTTAATTTTAAGATTATCCACAACATCTTAAAATTGTACGGCGTGAAGGAAAATAAAATGTCATCATAACTATTGTTTTGATTAATAAGGTAATCACTCTACCCCACAGGGAAGTGGTTGCTTTATTGATCAAGAAAATTAAACATATAAATTTCCTATGCCCACAGGTACGGAAATATTTTGGTTGTTTAATTTTCATATCGTTTTTAAAGAATAACTATATAAATATGTTGATGGCATATAAAGAATTATTTTCTTAATTTTAAGATTAGCCACAGCATCTTAAAATTATAAGGTATAAAGAAAATAAAATGTAATCAAACATATGGTTTTGATTAATAAGGTAGTCACTCTGCCCCACAGGGAAGTGGTTATTTTATTGATCAAGAAAATTAAACATAAACATTTCCTATGCCCACAGGTACGGAAATATTTTTGGTTGTTTAATTTTCATACCGTTTTGAGTATATTCTATGCATGAGTGCGACCTCTACCCACAGGAAGGTTTAGAATATACTATTTGAATTAAATTGATTAATTCATTCTGGTTATATATGTTCATAGCATGATATGTGTTTCTTTGGTTATGCAGTTATTCTCACTACTGCTTTATTTGATTCTGCTAAAACTCCAATGCTGAATGGTGATAATTTTACTGAATGGAAGGATAATATCCTTTTGACGCTAGGGTGTATGGACTTAGACCTGGCAATCCGTGAGGAAAAACCACCAAACCTCACGGAATTAAGTACGCCATCTGAGAGGTCTAGTTACGAGCGTTGGGAGCGATCTAATCGCCTCAGCATGATGCTCATCAAGTCTCGTATAAGTCCAAGCATTAGGGGTTCTATCCTTAATCTTGATAATGTCAAAGCTTACATGAAAGCCATTGATGATCAATTTGTAAGCTCTGACAAGGCGGTAGCCAGCACCCTTATGAAGAGGCTTTCAAACATGACCCATGACAAAAGCCGTGGTGTGCGCGAGCACATCATGGAGATGAGGGACATTGTTGCTAAATTAAGCTCCCTAAAGGTTGAAATCTCGGAGTCATTCCTGGTGCATTTCATACTCAACTCTCTCCCTTCGGAGTATACTCCATTGAAGATCTCGTACAACACACAAAAAAAAGAAAACTGGTCAATTAATGAACTTCTGACCATGTGTGTTTAAGAGGAGCAGAGGTTGAAGAATGAGTCCATTGAGTCTGTGCATCTTGCGACTCATTTTAAGAGAAATGCAAAGAAGGGCAAAGGTGTTCCAATAAAGAAAACCGGCAATAAAGACAAATGTCGGTTTTGCAAGAAAAATGGACACTGGAAGAAAGATTGCCTGAAATATAAGGGATGTCTGGAGAAGAAAGGTAATTTTTCCTTTGTGTGTCATGAATCTATTTTCACTGAGGTTTCTGATAATACATGGTGGATTGATTGTGGTTCTACAATTCACATTGCGAAAACCATGCAGGGCTTTCTAAACCTGAGGAAGCCAAATGAAAGTGAGCAATCATCTATTCTGGAAACCGGATGCGCTCTACTGTTGAAGGAGTGGGATCTTATAAGCTCATTTTGAAAAATGGTTTTCAACTTGATTTGGAAAACACCTTTTATGTACCTTCTTTTTCCAGAAATTTAGTTTCTCTTTCAAGACTTTCGATTATTGGATATGATTTTATTCACATTTTTTTGTAATGAATGTATTGAAAGAAAATAAAGTTATTGGTTCTGCGAAATTGAATGGTTTTTTGTTTCAACTTGAGCTAGATCCCATTTACGAGCATACTCTTTTAACAGAAACTGGTACAAAGCGTTGTATTATCAATGAGAACTCATCAAGTCTTTGGCATAAAAGATTGTGACATATCTCAATCGAAAGAATGAAAAGATTAGTGAATGAAGGAGTTTTACAAACTCTAGACTTCACTGATTTAGGTACTT
Organism: Eustoma russellianum; assembly: GCA_036186865.1. Lineage (NCBI taxonomy): Eukaryota > Viridiplantae > Streptophyta > Magnoliopsida > Gentianales > Gentianaceae > Eustoma > Eustoma russellianum. The sequence continues at coordinate 2,942,521 of AP025062.1, forward strand.
GTGTGGGATGCATAAAGGGCAAGCAAACCAACAAGACCATTAAGGGTGCCAAAAGAAGTTCTCAACCTCTTGAAATCATACACACGGATATCTGTGGACCTTTTCATACACCTTGCTTGAATGGTCAGAAATACTTTATTTCATTTATCGACGACTATTCAAGGTTCATGTATCTCTTCTATTTGAAAAATCTAAAGCACTTGATGCGTTCAAAATCTTCAAATTAGAAGTAGAGAAACAAAAGGAGAAGACAATTAAAATTGTCCGATCCGATAGAGGTGGTGAATATTATGGACGTTACACAGAAAAGGGACAAATGATTGGTCCATTTGCCGAATTCCTTCAAAAGGAGGGTATTGTTGCTCAATACACCATGCCTGGCACACCACAACAAAATGGTGTTGCTGAAAGAAGGAATCAGACTCTTATGGACATGGTCAGGAGCATGATTAGCACAATGAATTTACCTATATCCTTTTGGAGTGCAGCTCCAAAAACCGCTGTGTGTGTTTTAAATCGAGTTCCATCTAAGGTCGTTCCTAAAACACCTTTCGAGTTGTGGAATGGTTGGAAACCAAGTTTAAAACATTTACACATATAGGGTTGTCCAGTTGAAGTTAGGGTATACAACCCAAGCGTAAAGAAACTGGATGAACGAATGAAAAGCGGTTATTTTATTGGATATGCAGTTAACTCCAAAGGATATAGATTTTCTGTCCCTCACATACTCCTAAAGTGGTTGAAGCTAGAAATGCTAAGTTTCTAGAGGATCATGAAGTCAGTGGGAGTGATTCGAATCGAGAATTCAATTTTGAGGAAATAAGGGATACACATGTTGTACCTTTATATGTGGACAATTCGGTTGCTATTCAACAAAATGAAGAGCCGCCAATTGTACAACCTCAAATTGAAGAATCACATCAAGAACAAACTGAACCCACTAATCCCACATCTACTGAACCAGTGGGAGTACGAAGATACTCAAGAACTAAAAGGCCAGCAATTTCTAGCGATTATGTTGTATATCTTCAAGAGTCCGATTATGACATTGGACTAAATCATGACCCTATCTCGTTTTCATAAGCCATGAGTTGTGACAAATCGTCACTATGGTATGATGCCATGAAAGAGGAGATGGAATCAATGGCTAAAAACAACGTCTGGGAACTTGTTCTATTACCAAACAGAGCCTCTATGGTGGGATGCAAATGGGTCTTTAAGACCAAAAGAGACTAGTTTGGTAACATTGAACGATATAAAGCCAGACTTGTAGCCAAAGGTTTCACTTAGAAAGAAGGCATTGATTACCATGAAACCTTCTCTCCAGTCTCAAAGAAGGATTCATTTCGGATAATCATGGCATTAGTAGCTCATTTTGATCTCGAGCTACATCAAATGGATGTGAACTGCGTTTTTAAGTGGTGTTCTTGATGAAGAGGTATACATGCGTCAACCTGAAGGCTTTGTCAATTCTGATAATGATCAACTGGTTTGCAAATTGAATAAATCCATATATGGGCTTAAACAGGCTTCACGTCAATGGAACATCAGGTTTCATGAGGTAATCTCTTCATTCGGTTTCGTAGAGAACATTGTTGATCAATGTATATACCTCAAGATGAGTGGGAGCAAGTATATCTTTCTGGTCCTATATGTGGATGATATTCTACTAGCAAGCAGTGATCTTGGGTTATTGCATGAGACTAAGCGATTTCTCGCTTTAAACTTTGATAAGAAGGATATAGGTGAAGCCTCTTATATATTTGGCATAGAGATTCACAGAGATAGAACAAGTAAAATACTTGGTCTTTATCAGGAGGCCTACATCATCAAAGTACTTGAGAAATTTGCTATGCAGAATTATGCGTCTATTGCGTCACCTATTGTCAAGGGAGAAAAGAAGATTGAACATTATTGCTTCATTCATGATGGAAGCTAAGTTCATTGCGTGCTATGAAGCTACTTCACAGGCTCTTTGGATGAAATACTTCATCAGTGGTCTTAAAGTTGTCGATAGTGTTGAGAGACCAATTAAGATTTTCTGCGATAACAAAGCGGCAGTGTTCTTTGCGAAAAACAATAAGAGTGGGAGTCGCAGCAAGCATATCGACATAAAGTATCTGAAGGTCAGAGATCATATTAGCAAGGGAGATGTAAAGATTGAACACATAAGTACGGAGTCAATGTTGGCTGATCCCATGACGAAAGGTTTACCGATACAAGTATTTGGGGATCATGTTGCCAATATGGGACTACGTGGTTCTCCTTGATTTTGTATTTTTGATCTTATTGTCTAGACATTCGTTTGACATTTGTTTATTTTATTTGCGCAATCTAAGTTAGGATCTGTTTGATCCATACACGAGGACCCATTGAGATGATTTATAATAAGTCGTTCATTTTGTTTGATTGTTTGTATAATGCATGGTAATACTTGGAAGGGAGTGCTCGTTGTTTAATCTAAGAGCGCAACCGCCTTGATTCGTATGTGTTATATTTTCAATCGAGGTAGTCAAGTTGTTCGAGTGACATTTTTGTTTTGGCCAAGTTACTTAGTCACTTGTGTAGCGTTGTCTAGTGTTGACATTTGATCCAAGTGGGAGAATGTTGGATAAATATTAGACGTAATGTTTATCTTTAAGATTTATCCCGTGATTTATTAATTTAAATCAGATATAGTGTGGATCACCATGTCATCTTATCTCCTAGACTTGTATTTGACTACAACTCCTTGGTGGTAAGGGATTATCACCATACAGTAGAGTTTGTGATGGTACGGACTCTAATCAAGACAGGATTAGGGGGTCCCTAGCCTAGCCTATAAAAAAGAGCCTATGGTTGTCCATCAAACCATCTCATTCAAGCCAAGAGGAACAAGGCTAGAAGACTACCCTAAGGACTACATCAACGCGAAGAAGGCTTCTACAGACGACAATGGCCGGAGGTAACCTTTCTGCTTCCGCTATTTATTTTGGGCTAACATTACGTACATGATGCAATTTATAAACTCATCCGTCTCTTAAGTTGGTAGGGGATTGTCATAACCTACAAAAGATGTCTACTACAAACTGGACCAACGGATAAAATGGTATAGTCATTACTAATTCAGATATTAATATTACACTCATGCTACGTGAAATCTTTTACTTTAAAGGATTATGATTTTAATTGCTGTTTTCAGCAAATCTCTATAACTCGGATGTAATTTTTCTCTAAAGCGGGGTTCCCTATACAAGGCCAAAAGAGGGGGAAAACAAAATTTACGACCGTGGAGAAAAGGCGTCACTCTAGCTTTTCTTAAGTTGGGCATGAATTATACCACTTTAAGGAGGAGAAAGTGGACTTTAACTCAACTATGTTTGTGAATAATCACATGATCGATATGATTTGAACAAAATAAAATGTGCATAGGTAATAAGTTAACTTTTATAGCATCATTTCTATTAGAGTATGAAGCACTAAATTTTTTTTTTTTTTTATAAGCCGCATTCGCTCAATATTAACTGGTCTTTTAACGTTATTAATTGAGATACACAATGTTTTTGCAATGACTAATTGTGTTTATTTATTTATTTGTGAAATCCAGTTTAGATGGGTGCTGTTAATTTCTCTACTAGCCGCCTGTGCTAGGAACAAAATAAAGAAGGGAGAATATGCTTGATGTCTTGTGGCATATTCTTCGTTTCTTCTTGTTAAGATACTTAACATTGGAATGTTCATCTCTCGTTCTCCTTGTGCAAATAAGGAAGCTCTGAATTCTTCCTCCTTACCTTTTGTGACCTTGAGGTCACACATTCGAATAACATAAATGGCCTCTTGCATAAAGTGTAGAGTAAGACTGCGGATATTATATCGCGAAGCGATCCGGCATCTCACCGGACCATGCGCAAACACGAGAGTTTAGTGCACCCGGAAACACCAGGTAGGGTTCTTCCTCCTTGTTTCCTCAAGTAAAATATGCGACAGTTGTATATGCACCTGACGTCTTCATTTCACCATTGTATCATCCCTGTGAATGTAATTGCGTATCACATTAATTTGTATACAATTTTTGTATTAGGCTCTGCATATGCATTTTATATTGATATACCAAAGCAGTGAGTAAATTAGTGTATCTAAAACCATCTTGAGTTTGAGGGAGTATGTAGTTTTAGAGAAATTTTATGGTAGTCATTTATCAACTAGTGGCCCAATAAAATGATGACAAATAAGTTTTATCTACATGCAAGCACGGGGTGATTGGCCAAAACAAGGGGCCCATAAATTTTCTACACATTTCGTTGGTCAATGACCAATTAATCATACTTAATCATTAAACATTGTAAAATTTGTGGTAGTTTTATTCTTGTCTGACTAATAATGGCCTCACATAGACCAACTCTACAAACAATCGAAGTACAAGAATATCTTGCCTCACTAAGTCCAAAAAGAAAACTTTTTGCCGATAACAAAACTGGATACCCTGCAAAAAGAATAACTGAAATTGCATTAAGGGGTCATCCTTTTTAATCCTAACAAAGAATTGGATACATCTTCAGGCAACTCACTGGCAAAATTGCCTTCTCTAACTAAATCTACTCAATGTTTTGACTCCAAGAATTTCCACACTCCAAATTCACCATCTAAAGAACTAAGGCAACCTTGTCCTGAAATACTAATGGACAAGGCTGTGCAACAAGAGGCTCATAATGATCGCCACCAGCGCCACACCATCCTACAAGGTAACCAAATGTATGATCATCAACAGATTCTACATAGTTACGATCATAAAGATTGTACATTGTGATGCCCACTCATAAATCTAGCCTAGTCACAGAAGTCAAAAAAACATTGAAGAAGTCAGGTACCTGTGCCTTTCATGAAAAGAAAAAATGGAGGTTCACATATTTCGCTTCTTGGGCGGTGCGGCAAGAAGAAAACACAATTTTCCTCTTCAACCATTGCATCTGATCCATGCGCTTGGACCTGTAAAAGGGTTGGAAGATGATATGTCTTAGCAGAGATAGAAAACAACTGGTATATTCAATCATCACATTGGACTCCAGAAATCAAATATTTCAGGAAAGTTGTAGAACTTTGTCAAAAATCAAAAGATCATTGCTTGCAGATAGACTCCAATTCAGGGAAGATGACCTTCATGAGCCCTTAGTACGATAACTTCTGCCCAATTGCCAGACATACAATGTAAAAAATCACAACTCCAACAATCCAGCTGGCAGTATAAAGCAACTCTATAGTTTTAAACTACTCAAAACTGAAGAGTTGATTGCTTGAATTATTACACCAAGCCAGCCAGAGTGTTAGAACCCGCTACACAACATGTAACTCTTGTTTAGTGATCAATCATTTTCTCTTCACACCAATACGAGTCAGAATGACCAATTGCAAGACCATTTTAAAAAAAATCGATGTTTAACATAGAAACTAGTAGAAACTTGGACGCAGATCCAAGTTTTAAGTAGTAAAATAGCCCGATCTCCAGAACATGGCTCAAAACATTACAGCCGAACTTATAATCAATGAAAGACATGAAATCAAGCATCCATCATTATCTGATGGCGAATAAACAACCAGGCAACCGCGAAAAAACAAAATGAACTCCTACCACAAAGATCTCTCTCCTGAAATCTGTAGCGAGACATTCAATTGCAATGTCATCTCCGAATGCTGCAGCGTGACCATTTCTGTTCTCTTCTACACTTAAGAGTCCCTCCTCCGTATATTGCAAAATGATGATATCAAACTCATCCTCAGGGCAACCGGAGATTGACATCTATTTCACCCAACTCGGACCACTATCAATGGCTATACATCTCTCTCTGTAAATAGACTCCGCAGCCAAAATTCTTCAGTTGACAATGAGAAAAGTAAAATCAATAAGTTACGCACATACAAAAACAGTACATGCACACACACATAGAAATCCAATCAATTTCAATGAGAAAAGATCTAGTTAACTCAACCATTGCTGAGGAATCAATAACCATGTAATCCTGGCAATCTTTGCCAGTATCATTATTGCACTCAGACATCAATGAAAAACCGCAAACATACTCTGATAAAGAAAACGGGAAAAAAATTACTGAAGATAGAACATAAACTTTCGGCAGACAAAAACTAGATCTTTCATTTCCTCCCAGATATCCACATTTCACACTCTAATAGCAACCAAATGACTTTTTTATATCTAAGAATACAACAAATCAGCAAAGAAAGACGGTCAACAAGAGTCTAATCTTATCTGAAAGAGATGAGTACAGGATTTCAGGGAGGTCCAAAAAGGTGGATAAGTAAATGCAACAGGGCATGAGTTGACAAAACCAAAGCAGCAAGAAACCAAAGAAAGACGGTCAACGAGAGCCTAATCCTATCTGAAAGAGATGAATAAAGGATTTCAGGGAGGTCCAAGAAGGTGGATAAGTAAATGCAACAGGGCATGAGTTGACAAAACCAGCAGCAAGAAACCTTGAAATACTCGAATTCTTCCGAAAAAGGACAGTCTTTAGGAAACAAGAAGATTTATTTACCTCTCCATCCCCAGCTGAATGAGCTCATCTATTGCCGAATCAAGAACCTATCTTTCTTCTTTCTTGGCCAACAATTTCACCTCCTGGACCACATGGATCCCCCACCCTAATTTCAGATCTGGAGAATACATATTCCTAACGACAGATTCAACCAAATCCCTCTCCTGATTACTCACAGATCCAAGATCCTCCAAGAATCTCCTAACAGTCCTTCTCAATTCTCTCGCTGATGAACTTGAACCCATAGCCTTCCTGGACGCGGTAAACAAACAGTTACCGTCGGATTCTACCTCACCGCCGTGGCTCAATCGGAAAACCAAAGACCTATTCTTATCAACGGGATGTTTCCAAAGCACCCCTCTAGATTGCAACTTCGTCAGATGTCTTTTCGGCTGCTCATCTAAACCTGACACGTCATCCCACGGCGGTGTTGCGGCGCCCGCAACCACCGGAGTCTGGTTAACGAGATCAACCGTCGGAGTAGTCGTCGGATCCCTCCACGGAATTACCGGAGAAGACGCCGTCGAGTCACATAGCAGCTTTCCCATTTCAAAAAGATTAGTTCTTGGAAAGCAAGAAGGGAAAAGGAAAATGGGTATTTGATTAATTGTTTCAAATAATTTTAATGGATTTTCTCCTCTTGCTCTTCGGCAAAAGAGCCGTTGCCGGAAGACAGTAAAAGACGAGAAAACAGTGAAGAAGCTTTCGAGTGTTTAACGGATAGATTTGACGAGGCGGGAGGAGCTATGGACACGTGGATGAATCTGGGAGTTTATGTAGTGAGCCTTGTGGACCCGGGGTGTCCACCGAGGTGTTCCTTGACCAATAGACAGGCTGTATTGCAGTCTTCAAGATGTGGTGCACTTTCATTGGTTGGTTCGTTTCTGGATAACATGGTGGTTTTTAAGGTAGCTGTGGTCCACAGGTGCATTCATCACTCGACCACAATATGTTTTTTTCCTGATCTTTTGAGTAAAATTGTCTCTTCGTTTAGGACACATTTTTAGCTTTTGAGTCCTCTTATATGTAAATTAGGGGAACTATGACTCTCCAAAAACTCTCTCATAGGCAGAAGACCAAGCGGTAATAAATAATCTATGGAGTCAAAAGTCAGAAGAAGGTTTCAGGAGTATGGAGACCCGACGGTAATAACTTATAGGGTCAGGCCGGAGGGGAGTCTTCAAGAGTATATGGTCGTACTGTGATGAGACAAGTCAGTTTAAAAAATTTACCAACACTGTTTTGTCTAAGCTAGTAATAGCAAAGTTTTGTATCCGGCCCAATTAAATTTGAAGGTTGCTGGACTAGTTTGCATTAGACATCATACAATAGGTCTTTGTCAAAGTCTTGCCAACTTAGGAGACTGCTGAATTCCTAATTTGTATCATTCATCTATGAAGCTCTTTGGGACTGGAACGATAGAACTCCACAAGTCAAGGGTTATTAGCCTTTATGATACAGAGAAACAAGTCTTTCATCCAACCAAAAGTTTCTGTACTTCTAAAATTCATTTTTCATATGTATCAAATTTAGATAATAATCTAAACGTAGAACAAAGTACTAAACCTCCATCGTATAAAGTGGTTTATGTAATGTGGATTAAGACATAAGAATCACCTTTTGTTTTAGTCATCAGTCTCAGATTTACGTCAACCCAAAGTAAAAAATTACATATTAATGTGTTCTACTTGATTCTTGCTAAATCTTTTTCAAAACTGGTGCAAAGAAACATACAAAATACATATGAGGAAGACAGACTATCATGCCTATCTTCAGAGAAGATATGCAATGTCTCTACTATTTTCTCTTAAAGTATAAACTCCGACGACTCTTAGGCCACCCGAAAGGTTGTCTTCATTGTTAAAATTCATTTTTTTGCTTTTGAAAACAAAGTTTTTTCGTCTAATAATCTTTCATTTAGTCGCCTCTGTTATGTAATTTTCAATCACATGGTTCGGACATGAATACTTCATTGAATCGATTCCTGCAGTTGATTGAATGCGCAGAACCACAGCATAATGAGTTGATCGTGCAGCAGACAGATACTGGCTCACCTGATGAACAACATAAAGAGATGTTCGGATGAACAAGTGTGAGATAAACGAGAATGTCAATCAATCGTTTGTAAAGAGAAGGATTAGACAATGGTTTCCCTTTGAGGTGTCAGATGTGCTTTAAGTTCAACCGGAGTATCAATAGTCTTGTTGCCGGTGAGTCCAGTTTGAAGTAAGAGGTCAAAAGCATACTTGGTTTGAGTAATATAAAGAGCATATGTGAAATGAGTAGTTTCAAGACCCGAGAAATAGGTAGGATGTCAGACATCTTGTATCTTAAACTGCAAACTGATGACCGAGAAAATCCTTGAGTTTTTGAATGCCATTGAGGTCATCATCATATCATTCACATATAGAAGAAACAGAATATTGTCTATCATTACGACAACAAAATAAGGTAAAATCTGTTCGATAAGAACTTGGAGAAAAATAGTATTTTCATTGATAAATTTGTCATACAATAGGCCCTATACTTATACACACTAAAGCATACACAGCTATGGTAGATAATCAATTACAAGCTAATTTACAGCCCTATTACTGATTTACAGCAATCTAGTATAATTTACACTAAATGCACAATCTCTCTAACTATGGTAAGTGTATATTCTGACACTCCCCCTCAAGGTGAATAGTGGGGTCACCAATATTCAGCTTGCTCAACACAGAATCAAATATTCGGCCATTAACTGCTTTGGTCAAGATGTCAGCAAGTTGATCTTCTGATCGCACGTGTGGAAGTGCGATAATTCCATTTTCCAATTTCTCCTTAATAAAATGCCGATCAATTTCCACATGCTTAGTACGGTCATGCTGAACAGGATTTTCAGAAGTGCTGATAGAAGCCTTGTTGTCACACCTCAGCTGAGTCGGACCTGTAACCGGAAAACCAAGTTCACCCAACAATTTTCGAACCCATAGAACCTCAGTGACACCCTTAACAATACCTCGAAACTCTGCTTCTGCACTGGATAGAGCCACCACCTTTTGCTTCTTACTTCGCCAAGTAACGACATTTCCACCAACCAAAGTAAAGTATCCAGATGTAGAACGTCGATCATCCTGATTTCCTGCCCAATCTGCATCAGTATATGCCTCAATATTGAGATGTCCATTATTCTTGAACACAAGTCCTCGTCCTGGAGTCCCCTTCAAGTATCTCATGATTCCCAGTACTGCCTCCAAGTGATGTCTCTGTGGGTTATGCATAAACTGGCTTACAACTCCAACAGCATATGCTATATCAGGCCTGGTATGAGACAGATAGATAAGCTTCCCAACTAGACGCTGATACTGTTCTCGATCGGTTGATGCAGCTCCTTGGACAATACTCAGCTTGTGATTTTGGATCATTGGAGTATCGGCTGGTTTAGCGTCTAACAGGCCCACTTCAGCTAGTAGATCAAGGATATATTTTTTCTGTGAAATATATATGCCTGCTGTTGATTGCATTACTTCGATACCCAAGAAGTATTTGAGTCCACCTAGGTCATTCATCTCGAATTGTGTGAATAAATAGTCCCTGAGACGTGAGATTTCATCAGTATCATTACCAGTAATAATCATATCATCAACATAAATAATCAAGCAAGTAACAAGACTTCCCTGACATTTGATGAACAAAGTATGGTCTGCATTACTTTGCTTATACCCATCCTTCTTCATTGCAAGTGTGAACCTGCCAAACCAAGCACGTGGAGATTGCTTTAGTCCATAAAGGACGCGAGTAAGTTTGCAAACCTGCCCGGGTCGAAATTCTTCTGAGAATCCTGGTGGTGGATCTATGTAGACTTCTTCCTTCAATGTTCCATGAAGAAAGGCATTCTTCACATCAAATTGCTGTAGGGGCTAATTTTTTGTAGCAGCTATAGAAAAGAGGACCCTAATAGTATCAATCCGTGCAACTGGAGAAAACGTCTCAGAGTAATCCACTCCGTACGTTTGTATGTACCCTTTAGCTACCAGTCTTGCTTTATGTCTCTCGATCGACCCATCTGCCCTATATTTTATGGTGAACACCCACCGACACCCTACTGTCCGTTTTCCTGGGGGCAGTTGCACCCGTTCCCATGTTTCGTTTTTCTTTAGTGCATCCATTTCCACTATCATGGCCTTCTTCCATTCTGGTTGTTTACATGCTTCTTCAACTGTTCGGGGAATATTTTCAGAGCAAATTTGGGTAAAGAAGGCTTTTACAGTGGAGCTTAGGTTCTTTGATGGTAGGGCTATTGGATATTTGGTGGCCTTGGCTATCTTTGTGGGTGAATATCGTTCTGGTGGGATGCCTCTGTTTTTCCTTGGTGGAAGCATTCGTCCCTGTCGTTCTGCACATGGAGTAACATGATCCAGTTCCAGACAAGCATTAGGATTAGATAAATCACAAGGAATAGAGTTATCCGGAGCAGTATATGGAGTAGACATAACATGACTAGACAAAAGTACTGGACTACCTGTGTCGGCACGTACACCCTCTTTTACCTGTTGTGAGACATTTATCTCGGGAGCATCATTGGCGGGTACCAGCGGAATGGCTCTATCGACGCAGGGAGCTATAGTACAGTCGGTGCCAACTACTTGCCGTGTTGGATCAGCTACACACCAGGGTAGATCAGGCACCAACGCAAGGGATCGATCAGTAGCTATCTCCCCCTGAGACCGAGTGTGGGTGGCAAAGAAGAACTCGGTTTCAAGAAAGACGCAGTTCATGGTGACATGAATTCGTTGGGTACGAGGGTTATAACAGCGGTAGCCTTTTTGGGAAGAGGCATAGCCAACGAAGATATATTTTTCGGCGCAGGGATCAAGTTTATCGCGGTGTTTTTTTGAGACGTGAATGAATACAGTACAGCCAAATATTTTGGGAGGTAAAGTAAGGAAGGAAGGGATAGCGGTTTGGGACGCGAGAGTATCAAGGGGTGTTTTGTGGTGGAGGATGGCAGTAGGAAGGCGATTAGTGAGGTAAGTGGCGGTAGACACTGCCTCCGGCCAAAGAAACCGAGGGGCGGACGAATCTATCATCATGGCACGTGTCATCTCAAGAAGGGTGCGGTTTTTCGTTCCGCAACCCCATTTTGTTCAGGGGTATCAGGACACGTAGTTTGGTGGACAATCCCATGATCCCGGAAAAATTTTTGTAGTGCCCCATCAAAGTATTCGCCCCCATTATCAGACGTAGAATTTGTATAGTCGAATGAAATTGAGTTTGAACCATATGATAAAACTCAACAAATTTAGTGGAGACATCAGATTTGTTTTTCAGAATATATAGCCAGGTCATGCGAGAATAATCATCGACAAATATAACAAAATATTTATAACCCAAATGTGTAGGATTGGGCGAGGCACCCCAAACATCGGAATGGATTAAAGAAAAAATTTTATTGACACGCGTATTATTGATATGATAAGTTACCCGAGGCTGCTTTGCCCGGAGACAAATGTCATAGTCAAAAGATGGTAAAGTACTGGAAAACAAGGTGGGAAACAATTTCTGCAAATAGCTAAAAGATGGATGCCCTAACCGACGATGCCATAACCATATCTGGCGAGTTACCGACCCGGTGGCAAGATTTGACCTTCCATGTTGTGCCACCGCATCTACGTAATAGAGACCGTCCCGCTCGGTACCACGTCCAATGATCGCCTGAGTATGAATGTCCTGCAACACGCAAAAGGAGGGATACATGAGCACAACGCAATCAAGTTCTTTAGTCAATTGACTAATAGAGAGTAATTTAGTGGAGAGAGAAGGAACAAGCAAGCAATTTTGGAGAGTAATATCGGGGGTGATGGAAATAGAGCCACTGCCATGAACTGGGACGAGTGTACCATTGGCGGTTTCAACATGTGTTTTGGTAGGTTTGGTATGAGTAATTAGGTCATGAGGGTCAAAGGTCATGGTGTCGATGGCACCACAGTCGAAGATCCATTGGGTCTGTTTAGGACGAGGATGAAACTGCTCCTTATTAGAAGTAGAGGTGGAGTTTGTAAATGCAGGAGAAACATGGACCATATTGTCATGTGGAGAAAACTCCAGGGACTGAACCTGCGCACCTAAAGAAATCCAGGGGGCGGGAGGTAAAAAAGGGGGTTCTTGGGGGTTAGACCGAAAATTATTTAAAACAGGGGGGTTAGACCGAGAAATATTAAAATCTGGGGGGTTAGACCGAGAAATATTAAAATCTGGGGGGCGTTGTGCACTCAGATAAAAGGGGAGGGGGGCTAGGTGTAAATTGCCAGGGGGTTTATGGGTAATATTTGGTTTAAAAAGAATTTTGGGGCTAGGGTTAGTGCCCAGCCCCATACCTGCGGCGGCATTTCCTTTAGCAGTCTGAGGGCTGCTTTCTGCCTGCTCCCTTCCATTTTGGCTTTCGTCCTCTAAGCTGCTGTTGACTCCTTCTCCGGCGGGAGTCCTGGCGGCGGCAGACTTACCATGGCTGGTGGTTATTCTCTTCCCTTCCCACCATTCCGGGTAACCTAGGATCTGGAAGCACCTCTCTCTGATATGGCCTTTCTTCCCGCAGTGTTCGCATATCAGCCCAGATTTGTCCACTCGTGGTGATGGAGTTCCTGAACGAGTGGTCTCTTGTCCCTGTTGGTTTCGGTCTGTTGGTTGTCCTCGGCCCCGTCCTCGTCCGGCGGGTGGTTTGACAGCCAACCCTTGTCCCACCCCCAATGAGGAACCAGTTTCTGAGGGGTTATGTTTGACAAGCCCTGCTTGTGTTTCTGCCCGTTTGAACTCAGAGAATGCTGCTTCAACATTGGGCAGAGGTGTTCTTTTCAGGAGTTCCTTTTTTTATCTCAAATCTGTCACTAACTGCAGTAAGAAATTGGAATAGTCGATATTCCTGCAATTTTTGGTTGTAACTTGAAATATCTGCTGGGCTGATCATTGGATTGGTGTCCAAGCTGTCTATCGAGACCCACAAGTCTTGAAGACTATTCCAACAGTCTTCAAGACTGCCGTCCCCCTGTCTGATGTTGTTGGCCCGTCTGTGTAGATCAAATACCTGTAAAGAGTCTCCTTTTGAACCATATGTCAGGGCCAGACCATCCCACAGTGCTCTGGCAGTGGGGTAACGGGAGACATTATTTATCATACTGGCGTCTACATTTTGTAGAATCCAAGTAAAGACCGAGTTATCATCTTGCTCCCACCGGGGATATTTTGGGTCAGTGGTCGGAGGAGGAGGTGGTACCCCGGTGAGATGGTGCTGCCTCCCCTGGCCAAGTATGGCCCGGTAAATAACGCGGGACCATAATGAGTAATTGTTTCCTGTCAATTTTACTGCAATGTGCAGATTTTTGGGTAAAGATGTGGATTGCTGTGGTGGAGGGCTGAGGCTATCTCTGAGGATTTGGGCCACTTGAAGGGTCAAATCTCCAGGGGTTGGAGTATTGGAGGATTCGGGTTTGTTTTCATACGGGTTTGGTGGATTGTCTGACATTCTGGATTTTTTTCAGGTATATGGTGCAAGAACAGAAGGAATCTGGAGGGTATGAATATGGCAGTAGAGCTGCCGGATATTAGCCAGAAGTTGGCCGGGAAAAGGTATTCGGATGGCAGTGATGAGACTTTCTCTGAGCCTATGCTTCGAGATCTCACACTCAGTGAGTAAAAACGGGATTCAGAACCCGCTCTGATACCATGTTCGATAAGAACTTGGAGAAAAATAGTATTTTCATTGATAAATTTGTCATACAATAGGCCCTATACTTATACACACTAAAGCATACACAGCTATGGTAGATAATCAATTACAAGCTAATTTACAGCCCTATTACTGATTTACAGCAATCTAGTATAATTTACACTAAATGCACAAGCTCTCTAACTATGGTAAGTGTATATTCTGACAAAATCATGCGGACCGATGGTGTAGCCCAAGCAAATAATAGTGGAGCTGAACATGGCAAATCAAGCTCATGTGGCTTGTTATATGACCATAAATTGCACGGCGAAGATGAAAACCTTATTTGATTCAACAGAGAGACCAAGACGAGGTTGCATATAGACTCTTCATTCAGCTCCCCATCAAAGAAAGCATTTTTAACATCTATCTGAAAAAGATCTCATTTATGAGCAGTAGCTACAATTGAGAGGGAACGGACATATGAGATACAAGCAATAGGAGCAAAAGTCTCTTCATAATCTATCTTATATTCGTGTAAAACATTTGACAACAAGAAGGGTCTTGTAACGCTCAACGGATCCATCAAAGTGTGTCTTGATCTTGTGTATCCACTTACAACTAACTACAGACTAACCAGGAGGGAGAGTAACCACGTCCAATTATGATTTTTGGTTATGCATCAAGTTCCTTTTTCATTACAATCTGCTATAAAAGGGTCAGTAGATAGCTCACGGTAGGTTTGATATAAAAGGGCCAGTTGAGGCCTTACGGCAGGTTTGAGGCTCGTGAAGTGTAGCAAGGGTAGCGTAAAGATGATATTCAAGTAGCCAAGTAAATGTGTAGGAAAGGGTAGAAGTGGCATTGGTGGGATGTGCATCAAAGTTTTAAATTAGCATTTTGTTTTGTGTTGTGTAGAAAAATGGTAGGTTTAGGATGAGAATTTGGGCAAGGGTATGTCATATTCCTTGGTGTTTCTCAAAATGTGGTTCTAAGTTGTAATGAATGGTTTATTTTTCTTGTCAATTTCAGTTCCATGTTTAAAGCTTTTTTGGTTGCCTGTCAAGTTTCTGCTCTCAAATCACAGTTAGTTTAGATAACAACAACATTATCATATTGTCTTAGAGGCTTCCGTCTATAACGGGGTATAAGAGAGTCGGATATACGCAACTATACTCATGTGTTAGAAACATACAGAGTTTGTTTCCTTAATTTTAAAGTCCGCCCTTGAGTTTGTATTTCAATGTACAAAAAAGGCCTTATGCATTTTTCTATAAGCGCACCCAAATATGGTAACTCAAAACTTAGCCACATTTTCTAATAGAGTGCTAGAACTATTGATGATGAAGTGGATTGGATTAACTCCCCACCTGAATTTACTGTTCCTGCTTTTGCTTGATGATTATATCGCTTTGTAAATGCCAATATGGCTTTATGATGGAAATAATGTGTTTTGTTGATATAAATAAATAAATACCTTAAGCACCCAAATTGCTTTATAACTTGACCAATATGCCCTAGTTTGTTTTTTTGGTTAAAATACTAATATTAATAAAAGAAGTCAAAGAATCAAGGGGATACAACTCATACAATAGCCATACTTGTACGTTCAGATGCTGACCTACATGTTCAATACCTTAAGCACCCAAATTGCTTTATAACTTCGCCAATATGCCCTCGTTTGTTTTTTTTTGTTAAAATGCTAATATTAACCAGAGAAATCAAATCATCAAAGAGATACAATCTATACAATAGCTTTAGTTGTAGGTCCACATACCGACTTACATGTTCTATTCAGTAATGTATAGCAATCTTAAACCATATAAACAACGTCTATGTCTAAAATATGTGAGTAAAGCTTATATATCACTCTATATGTCCTCGTTTGTTTGGTCTAACCAATGTTGCCTTTGTGCTATAAAATGGTTGGAATTCTTGTTTAAAGGCTCTCGGCCTTGCATCTCTTCACTAGGTTCTACCATAATTTGTGTACTATGACTAGTATTACATACGTTTACCAAACATATTAATAGTAATGATGTACAAAAAGAAAATTTCTGAAAATCAACAAATAATGAAGAGAATTAATATCCAACTAGTCCGACAAGTGACATATTTTATATCTCACATGAATTTTAAGTATTTAAATATGAAGGCGAACAAGTATATATTTTTAACATAAACATAATAAAAGAAAATGTGATAAGATAAAAAAGTGGATGAGAGTAATTTACCTTAGGGGTGGCAATTTCAGACACGACACGAAACACGACCCGAACCTGACACGAATTTTTGCGGGTATGGGTATGACCTTGGCGGGTTTCGTATACAAATCGGGTAAGACCTGAAAGATACCCGCCAATGGCGGGTCGTGTCCGGGTATACCCGTGGGTACCCGTTTATACACGTTTATACACGAAATTAAAAAATGCATTTTAAATAAAATTTATAATTAATAAAATAAAAAAATAAATTTTTCCAAAAAAAGACTACCGTGCTACTAAGTAAACCCTGTTCGATTTCCCATTCATCCATTCCCAAATCTCATTTTTTTAATCTATTATTGTTGAGTCGAGTGATTTGAGTTTAGAGGACCTCACTTATTTTAATATTTAACATTTGGTTGTGTACTTATTGTTGTTTCATACATTGTATCAATAGTCGTTTAAGTACATGAAACCTGAAAAAAATACTTGAAACCTGAAAATACCTGAAAAGTACATGAAATGACATGTACATTACTTGAAATATTTGTACTTGTCAAGTTCGTGGGTATACCCGATACACGACACGAAACCTGACATGTACGGGTTTGGATATCCACATCCATACACGCGAAGCAAACGGGTAAGGTATGGGTATGACATTTTGATACACGAAACCCGAAAAACACGAAACACGAAACACGATACACGACCTGTTTGACACCCTTAATTTACCTTCTTATAGGTAATGTTTTTTATGATCAAACTGTTCAAAGTCTTGTTATCATGTGTTTTATGTTATGTTTCATTATGCGTGTATGAATGAAAGACGTACTTACCAAGTATAAAAATTAATAATAAAAACGTAACCATACTAAGTTTTGGTGAACTTGTTCTCGTGTTACTCGACTGTGGAATTTAACAACCAGCTCCATATGGTAGAACACCCTCTAGAAAAAGATACTACTCCTACGTACTAAGTTAATACTACATTTGAGAGGAGGGGATGGTGTTGTTGTCGGTTTACGATCCAAACCAAATCCATAAACTCGATGTCTTTTTTTGGTCATTTTTACCTAAAATTCGTCTGTTGATTTTAAAAGCTGACACTCACTGTATATATATATTTTTCCAATAATACATATATCAAGAAATATTTATAAATAAAATGATACATAAGATATATCAAATACAACTATGTCACGTATCAATCAACGACTTGATCTAGATACAACAAAGCCATATGGCAAGCAACCAGTTTGATCATCTCTGGCACACTTGCATACTGAAAAAGATAAAGAGTGAGCAACGCAACATGCCCTGTAAAGGCCCGCACGGCATAACTCAGTTGGTTCCAGAGGGACAGATATGTTACAAGGTGTAAGGTTCGAGTCCCGCAGCCTTTAGTGTGGGGGCAACATTTTCAGACTCTAATAGGGTGCATTTAGGATGGGCTCTTTGTAGATCTGTGAGCACTGTACCTCCCTCTTAACAGACCGCTGAATATATGATTTACATCTTCCCAGCTGTCTCGTCCGGTCCAAGTATAACGGGCCCTTGGGGTTGGAGAAACCATCTTTTTGCTAAAACATGAAAGAGTTAAGGCTACTCTACCCTAAGCAATTACTTTACACGTAGGCAAGTCAAATAATCATACCAATGCAATGTCAAAGCACTTTTATTACATGGTGCTATCAACTCTAAGTCGATGCAGATGATTGTGTTCAATGTAATATGAGATTCAATCATAGATGAATCAATATGAGTATAAATCTTTATAAATGCATAAAACATAAATATGAAGAAAAATAACGCTAAATCTTTACCTAATTACGGATTACACGAGATAAAAAAAAAAACGGTACTTTTTTTTTCCCTTCTCTTTTCTCCCTTGCTTTGGTCGCTGCCCCTCTGCCTCCCTTTTTCTTATTTCGTTTTTGTTCCTTGCTTTTGGACAGTGGCAGCCGATGGCTGCCTTTGTTATATATATAGTTAGTCTTTTAGATACTATTTAACAAACAACCTTTTTACTTTTCTAACTAAATTTTGTTTTTTCGGGTTATTACAGCTAGGGCTGTTGGACGAACCGAACAGTTCGCGAACGGTTTATATTCGGTTTGTATTTGTTCGGTAATTATTTATTAACGAGCCAAATTCGAACAGATATTCGGGTTCGTTAGTTAAACGAGTCAAACTATTCACGAATTGTTCGGATCGTTTAAGCAGTCATATGGTTATCGAGCTGAATTCGAACCAATTTTACAGTTCGTTTAGCTAAACGAACCGAGCCGAACAGTTAGTTTTGACTAAACAAATCCGAATTTGAAAACCTAGTATTCGGTTCGGCTCAGTTCGTTAACACCCCTAATTACAGCCCCATCCTAAATTGTCTATCCATTTAAAAGAAACCAAAAGAACGATCAAATTTTATTTCTTGTGTTTTCTTCACATTTTCTTTAATATACCTTGAATGTGTTCATTATCGTACAACATGTCAAATGTCCATCTCTTTGGTGATAAACAGAGGTGACTACTGTCACCTAATGTGTAATTTCTTGTACAAATTAAAGATAGAAAAGCGAAGAAGGTATGGTCTTGTTTAGTGCAAACTACTTGCTGTTTAATGCATATATTTGACAACAAAGCAGGAATCTAAATTTAAACTCCCTTTTAATCATAAAATGACAAATACTTTGGCGTGTGGAGGGGCCTTATATGTTCCATCCGGTCGTAAGTTGAGAAAATGAAAAGAAGTACAAAGAGAAAAATCCCAAAAGCGCAAATCCATGCAATTGTTGTTCCTTTTTGGTGGAATCATGTGTTAGTGGCGTTATGTATTGGCACGTCAACTCACCTTTTTTGCCTCAAGTTTTTGGCTGATCCTTACTTGGATTCATACACCACACATGCTAAATTACTGTTGTGCTTACTATTTTTTTGTAACTTGGCTTGAGGTTTAAGGGCTCCACTCCAGGGTGATTTTGCATTAACCAACATGGTTTATTGACAAGCTTGAACCAATTTTTATTATGGTTCATCGAAAAAAACCACTTTTCGTTTCTAATACATGTGTATAGTTGAGTACATTCAATCCCACATACTCCATAGTCGGAAGACTCTAAGACAATGAAGTAAGGTTATTATTATTACTTGATCTTCCATTCTCTCCACATATTTGGTGGTCACTTATAGCAAGAATATTAGACTCATTTAATTTATAACACAAAAGCTATTTTACTCTACATTAATTATTGATATCCTTGTTCTCTATGAAAGATCATGAACACACTAAAGGGGATTTTCTTCCATACCCATGTGACGTTTAGGGATGGAAGGAGCCAACAAGGATGCAGAGACTTTTTCCATTTAATATCCCATCTAGTCTTTCCTGAACTTCAGCCATCTAGCCTTTGTGGAACTTCAGCATGAGGAAGGATAAAAATAGCACACTAGAGGTCGTTCAAAAGTTGTGCCAGAAAGACCCTTGCTTTTGTATGCATGATTTGTGATCGATGGCATTCTCCCCACACCCCCCCCCCCACACCCCCCAAAACAAAAGGAGAGATGCATCATGTTTCATTGAATATCTACTTCTATGATAGACGAATTCCGATATTACATCTCACAGAAAACTCAAGACAAAAAGAATATACTATAAAAACTATGTTATACAAAGAAACCTTGAAAAAGAAGTAAATCTAGACACTTCTTGATAGAAAATTACACTCGTTAGTAAGGGAGGAGACTTCTTAATCTTAAAAGTGAGGGGTTTTTTTTTTTTTTGCTAAGTACTTATGTGAGAATGGCCAAAAGACTAATATTCATGAAGGAATATGAAGTGTTTGTATGAAAAACGGTGAGAAGAATGAAAAAAATATTAATCGATTCACTCAAATCATAAATCAACTTTCCATGCTTGACAAAAAAAAATGCCCAATGAAGATCTTGTCTCAAGATAATTCACCTGCTTGCCATGCAAATGGACACCCAAAATAACGGTCATCACTGAGACAAAGAATCTGAAGACTCTTTCTCTCTCTTGATTAACTATCCAAAAATTTTTTGACACAAAATCTTAATTGATGAGTAAAATTTTGGCAGGCGAAAGGCTGCCTTTCTCCATTCAATCATATGAATTTACAGTAATTATAATTCACATGTGATGCTAATCTATTTCCTAAAATAAAGTTAAAAAAATCCTATCATTAATGTACATGATAAAATACAATTAATATCAAATATTTGATGAGATCATGTTAATCATATCATATCGATCTCGATCTTGTTAACACCCCCCTCAAGTTGGCGCGTATAGATTGGAAACGCCCAGCTTGTACATTAAGAAACAAAAATCACGTGCGCCGAGCAATTTGGTGAGTGTCTGCAAGCTGATTAGATGTAGGAACATAAAAGAGACGAATGTGACCGTCCAAAATAGCGTCATGGAGAAAATGACAATCAACCTCAATATGCTTAGTGAGTTCATGATAAATTAGATTATGAGCCAGGTGTAAAACGGACTGACTATTTATGAAGAGTGTTACGGAAGCATCATGAGGTATGTCTAAAAAACGAAGAAGGCCGAGAGACTGTGGGAGGGGGAGGAAGAGGCAAAGCTAGAATGAACATGGCTCTGATACCATGTAAAGAAAGATTTTGGCAACTGAAAGTCTGTCTTTCTCCATTCAATCATATGAATTTATAGTAATTATAATTGGCATGGGATGATAATCTACTTCATAAATTATAGCTTAAGGATAAATGCAAATCCTATCATTTATGTACATGATAAAATACAATCAATGACAAATATTTGACGAGATCATGTTAAACATATCATATCAATATCAATCTCGTTAACATACACCACTATGGAAAATATTTGTATCATCTATATTGAACAACTCCGGACATAGCACGACAATCATTAATATGTGGTCTAGTGCATTAACTATTGGTTGTCATCCAATCTGGAAGGGGAAGAACATCCTGATAAGGAAGAGGGAGCATATTCATGTGTAGAGTAACAAAGTAGATGACTGAAGACAAGTTTGGCAATTGGGATGCATGAAGCTACTCACCTAAACCAAGGTTTGGTCATTTTCGACCAAATTCATCAACGATGAATCTAGAAAAGCGAGTAATATAGGCCTTAAAGCAATCACTTTTTCAGCCTGATGCCCCATCCTACCCGACACCATTTTGGTAGCATATTTTATGGTTTATCACTCATTATCAGAAGCAATCTATCGCATAAGTACCGTTAGTAAGCTACCAGGGCATAGTCCAGTTGGCATTCGGGTTATAGATTGCCAACAAGAGGTCATGAGTTCTAATCCAGGGACGCGTATAGTGTGGGTATTCCTCTGCTGTCAGACCAAAGGTCTGGTTTGTGGGGCACCTTATGTGGGTAACTGTGTAAGATCTCACCCAATCTAGGAGGCCGTTGGACTCTTACATCCTCCACACAGCTCCTTGGGGCTGGGGGCAGTGGGGACCCTTTGGGTTGGGGTTCAACCTTGTGCCAACAACAAGCGTTAGTAAGTATTGCGCCGTGGTCACACTAAAATTGGATTTTACTGGTTTGGGTTTAAGCTCTGCTATCTTTTTATTTCCAATAGAGCCAAGGACACACTAAATTGGTTGCGCTTTTTATATTGTGAAGTAGC
Source organism: Eustoma russellianum (assembly GCA_036186865.1). NCBI lineage: Eukaryota > Viridiplantae > Streptophyta > Magnoliopsida > Gentianales > Gentianaceae > Eustoma > Eustoma russellianum. The sequence goes on from AP025062.1 coordinate 2,964,605, forward strand.
AGTTGATGAACACGCAATTTTTATTATATGTTATTCGGAAACAACCGATGTGTGCTTCTAACACATGGATATAGTTGCGTACATCCGACCTCTCATATCCCGCTATAGGCGGGAGCTTTAAACCAATAGGATAATGTTGTTGTTCTGATGCAAATAGAAAATTGCTGGCCGACGCCATTCCTTCTCTTTTGGTAACAGAGGCAAGCTACTCGGCCACTGTCCTTTCCTCTTTTTGTTCTCAGTTCATTATCTTACTTCAAATTTTATTTCTGAAGGACTGCTCTCAAGGCAAATGCTCCTATATACTTCTGATCAATGGTCAAATTTCATGGTATATGAAATAATTTTTATTTTAGTGTATAAAGATTTCCATATTTTTCCCTTCTCTTGATTTATAGCACCCTATGTATGAAGTTACCTTTCATGAATGTTAATCTGATAAAAAAAAATCAGCATGTCGTTTCTAATATGAATTTGATTAGTTTGGTTTAAAACACTGAATAAAAGTGAGGACATAAAATCATTATTTCTTAACAAATATAAAGTAAAGCGCATGGTACAATGAGCAAAATTTTGAATGTGTCATAGTATCTTAGTAACAACAAAAATATTTTTCTATCATTTGAGGCTTTCGTCTGTGACAGGATAAAAATGAGTCGGATAGATGTAACAATTTAGTGAGTTATTTTGCTTTATTCCATTATATTATAAAATGAAAAAAGTGCGTGTCTTTCATTCTGTTAGAAATGAAGAGATCATATCTTTTGAATTTACACGTAAAATTCCTCTAGTAATATCATAACTAGTACTATAATAGATAATCAAAAGATTATTCCGAAAAGAACTTTAAAAAACAAAGAAAAAGAAATCAGAAAACTGAACGTCCACTGTAGAGCAGGGTAAGTAATACAGCTAACCAAGTTTGTAGTTTTCTTGGTGTTTGTTTTCGCGCCAAAATTTTAGATTTAACCTTCTATAAATGACATTTAATCACTAATGAAAAGCTTCACTTCTCTCACTTTCTGAGGTCAAGCTCGCACATAGAGGAAAGATGAAGGTACGTGTGCTTTGTATTAAGTTAAGTTGATCATAAATCATCACTAAATGCATCTGATCTAGCATCCCTTGTCTCTCATTACAGTTACTAGGTTGGATGCATCAGAAATTTCGACAGAATGCTAATGATCCCCTCAAAGCTTTGTCCATTGGTAAGTTATCTACGTCGGGTTTCACTTTAAAGAAACTTTTTTGTCATATCAAATGTTGTCTGAAGAAAGTGTCAGCAAAGCATATGCAATTATCTGTGTTGCAGCATGAACAGGAACGGGAGTGGAGATTGAATCGGATTATTTTGTTAAAAGCTACCATGTATTTCATTCTTTAGTAGACTGTTTGCTAGAGTTCATTCCATGGAATAGTTTCATAGAGGGAAATGATCTGGGGATTATTACAGGGCGATTCTGATGAGGTTGTTGGATTTAATTTAATAAATCTTTGAATAGGACCGTTTAATCGAATCAATGGACAAAGTAACAAAATGCGGAAATTATACCTTGCTCCATTGCCGTTGTTAATCTGAGCACGTACACTGTAACTGCTCCAGCTGATGAAGAATCTGGCGTGATCCAAGGATTCACGACCTCCCACCAATTGTTGATATACCCCTTGAACGGAATCAACAATTCACTGCTTTACCCGATGGAGAGGCTAGGCAGTGTGGACTTTATAGAAAACTTGGCACACCTTCCCTCTTTACTGTGTATAGCGTTTTTCACCCTCTGATTATATGAGGAGGTGAAGCGTTCTTCATATAGAGGGGATGGAAGGATCTGATAGGTATAAGGTTTTAAATTTAATCTTAAATTTAAAACTCAACCTTATCTTCCTATTAAATATTATCCAATATTTAATTATTGTGCCAATAATTATCTACAAGTCACACGTGGGTTGTCGCCCCTCGGGGACCAGATGTCGTAACTTTATGGTCGTTGCACTTTGAGCCCATCCATCGCGGTCTCTGACCATATGACTGTCTACATATTCGGGGTTTCCATTTAGACCACACTATACATCCACGAACATACCCGATGATCACTTAACGTGTGGATGTTTTACGTAACAATGAATATTATTACGTGACATGTGACATATAATATTATCATACATAACGTCCACCTTATGATTAATTCGTATAAACTTTATCAACGTGCTGCGCATCACACGTATCTCGAATTAATCCCAACAATCTCCCACTTGGACTATGTATGTATCTTAAAGATTATATGTCACCCTTTTGAGCTCATATATCGTATGTCCTTTAGTGTGTCTTTCCTTTTCCGGTCCATCAGTAAATGTTAGCAAAAGACTTAAGCCGCACGCCGCCACATTGAATTAGTGACTTGTCCCTCTTAAATCATGATACTAACATTCTACTGAATGACATGGATACTGAAATGGATATGTAGTGTGGAATTAATATGCTAGGTGATCATACATATCTAATTCCAACTTGGCCCTCTTTAGCGAGATCAATAGAATTCAGAATGTATGCCGTAACTGCTTAATGTACATTACTTCTGCAGAAAAAAAACTTTAATATAACCGGAATGTACATTATACTGTATGTCTGAAATAAACAACTTTATTGAACACAAGAAAAAACCTTACAGACTCCCACTAGGATAAAACATCCTCAACTGGACTAAGACCCATACGGCTAGCATGCTTGTGAAACACAACCGGTTCCACGGCCTTAGTCAAATGGTCGGTCACCATAGAGTCTGTACTGATGTGCTCAATACTGATCAGACCACTCAGAATTCTTTCTTTAACAGCCAGATACTTCATCTCTATGTATTTCGCTTTAGATGAACTCCGGTTGTTATTTGAATATAGCACCGCAGCTTTACTGTCACAGTAAATCCTCATTGGAGACGAGATAGTCTCCAATACCCGCAGCCCTGTGACAAAATTGCGAAGCCATATCGCCTGATTGGATGCGTGGAAGTAAGCTACGAATTTCGCCTCCATAGTGGAGAACGCCAATAAGGTATGTTTCGTGCTTTTCCATGAGATCGCATCTCCGGCTAATGTAAAAACATAGCCCGAGGTCGATTTCATGCTATCCTGGCATCCAGCAAAATCGGAATCTGTATATCTAGTGATCTCTAACTTATCAGATCTCCGATACGTCAGTACGTGTTGTTTCGTTTCTTGTAAATATCTCAGTACCCTCTTTTCTGCGGTTCAGTGATCCTTACCTGGATCAGAGAGGTATCTGCCTAACATTCCCGTAATGAATGCCAAGTCTGTTCGTGTACATACTTAGGCATACATTATACCCCCTACTACCGAAGCATAGGGAGTATTTCTCAACGTTCAAACTCTGTTTGGGGACATTGTTTCAGACTAGACTTGTCTCCTCTTGCCACAGGGGTATTAAGTGGTTTACACTTATCCATGCTATACCGCTTCAACATCTTTTCGATGTATGCCTGTTGTGAGAGACCTAAGATACCTTGGGTACGATTCCTCCGTATCTCAAGTCCCAACACATATGAGGCTTCACCAAGGTCTTTCATCTCGAAATGCTTTCTCAGAAAGGCTTTGGTGTCGCTCAACATGTTTACATCGTTTGTTGCAAGCAGTATATCATCTACGTACAAGATCATGAATATGAACTTGCTCCCACTGAACTTGTGATACACGCATTCGTCAATTTGGTTTGCCTCAAAACCGAAGGAGACAACCACTTTGGCGAATTTGAAGTACCACTGTCAAGACGCTTGCTTGAGCCCATAGATGGATTTCTTTAGTCGACAAACCATGCCTTTTGGATCTCCCATCTCGAATCGTGGCGGTTGAACCATGTAAATGGTCTCGTCGAGTTCTCCGTTTAAAAACGCAGTCTTAACATCCATCTGATGTAGCTCAAGATCTAAGTGTGCCACTAAAGCCATGATTATCCGGAAGGAATCCTTCGTGGATACTAGAGAGAAGTTTCCGTATAGTCTATGCTCTCCCCTTTGGGTAAACCCTTTAGCAACAAATCGATCCTTATATCGTTCTACGTTGCCTTTTGAATCCCGTTTAGTTTTAAATATCCATTTGCAACCAACGGGTTTCGAACCTTTAGGCAACGAGACGACATCCCATACCTTGTTGCCGTGCATAGACTTTATTTCTTCTTCCATGGCCTTTATCCACTTTTCTGAATTTCGACATTGCAATGCTTGCTGGACGTTTTCGGGATTATCGTCCAACATACCAATATCGAATTCGTGTTCTTGGAGATACACCACATAGTCGCTAGGTATGAGGTTTCTCCGTTCACGAGTGGATCTCCTTAGGGGCACTTGTTCTTGGGATACTGTAGGTTCCTGAACTGCATCAGCCGGCAATTCATCGGGTTCTTCAGTAACTTCCTCAGGAACATGAACTTGTTCCTGTGGAGCGTCACTACTGGGATGAGGTACCTCAGGTGCGGGTATCGCTGATGCTATCTCCCCAAAAGATGGTTCGATTCGCATTTCTGTTGCATCTGAGTGTGCCTCATCTAACTCGATGATCTGCTGATGCAAATCATTCCCCCCGGAACCAAAGTATCCTCAAAGAACTTTACCGAATTTGTCTCGAAAAACACTTTACTTGTGGGATCGTAGAATTTATACCCTCGTGACCTGTCTGAGTAACCAACGAAATAGCAACTAACTGTTTTGGTGTCCAGCTTTCTTTCATTTGGTCTGTAAGGCTTCGCCTCTGCTGGACAGCCCCAAACACTTATGTGGTTAAGGCTAGGCTTACGCTTAGTCCATAGCTCATAAGGGGTCCTTATTGTTGCTTTAGTTGGTACTCGGTTGAGGATGTAAGCTGCGGTTTTAAGCGCTTCTCCCCAGAGGAATAATGGTAGTGTAGTTTGACTCATTATACTACGCACCATGTCCATAAGTGTACGGTTTCGTCTTTCAGCTACACCATTCATACTTGGTGACCCAGGCATGGTGTACTGAGGGACGATTCCGTTTTCCTCTAGGTATTTAGCAAATGGTCCTGGACACTGTTCTCCTGATCCATCATATCGACCGTAGTATTCACCCCCATGGTCCGATCTGACGGCTTTAATCCTTTTGTTGAGTTGTAACTCAACTTTAGCTTTAAAGGATTTGAACATGTCTATTGCTTGCGCTTTTTCTTTAATCAAGAATACGTAGCCATATCGCGAATAGTCGTCAATAAAGGTGATAAAATAAGAGTGGCCATTTCGAGTAACCGGATGAAATGGGCCACTAATATCGGTATGAATCAACTCTAATGGACTATTTGCACGATTTGCTTCATATCTTCGGACTTTAGTTTGTTTTCCTTTAGCACAAAATACACACGACTCTAAGTCGGTTAAGTCTAAAGGATTGAGAATTTCTGTTTTGACAAGACGTTCTATTCTGTTTTTTGGACACGTGTCCTAAACGTCGATGCCAAAGTGATCCTGAATTCTCATGAGTTAATTTTGCTTTAACGTTTCGCGTTACAACATGCAAGGTTTCCTGATGTGAAGCAACATTTATTGAATAAAGTTTATCAATTTCGGACATTATACCGTGACCAATCAATCTAGAAGCATGATAAAGTTGGAAATTTCCATTTCCAAAATAACCGTAATATCCACTTTTATCCAATCGATAAAACGAAATAAGATTTCGTTTAAACGATGGCACTACAAAAGTGTCATGCAAATCTAGATAGAAACCGGATGTCAACAGCAATCTGAAATGCCCGATGGCTTCAACCTTTATGCCGCTGCCATTTCCCCAATAGACGTATCTTTCATCGTCTCTTGGTTTTCTATGGCTTAGGCAACCTTGCATAGTCACAGATAGGTGAGTCGTGGCTCCCGTATCGACCCACCAAGTGGCTATATCCGAAACAAAATTAACTTCAGAACAAACTAAGAATGTACCCTTTTTCTTGAGACAAGATATATAACCGGTACAATTCTTCCTTAAATGTCCTTCCTTATTGCAAAAGAAACAAGTCATGCTTTTGGGCGTGTCAGTAGTAGGCATCCCCTTTTCCTTTTGACTTGCCTTTTGCACAGTAACCATTTCCGCAGCTTTGTGTTTCTTACCACCGAACTTGGTGGCAACAGCATTCATAACTTTATGCACCCTTATGCTGTCGATTCCACGGTACTGTTTCGAGCAAAGTTTCTTTAAGAGATTGCCTGCCTCGGCTTTCTCATTCTTTACATATCTTTGCTCGAGATCGGCTAAAAATCCTCTAGCCGTCGTGGACTCAGAAACGTGTCCCCTGAAGCATTTGGGGATAGTCTTTTGCATGATCATAAGACACACGCGATTTGATCGTAGCCAGCGTGCCATGTGAGATTTTTCCTCACTGGTACTTTCGTCTGTTAGCACAGCTGGACGATCTATCTGTAACGCATTGTTCTAGACCAGTAATCCCCAGAAAGATCTCAAATTGATCTTTCCATTGCTTATAGTTTGAACCGTTCATTGTAGGAATATCCTTAATGTTAGACATTATTGCTGAAAAGCAAACAAGAAACGGACTTAAATACACAACATGTGTAATCTTTAAACTGCATAAAACAAATATCAAAATAGAACCCCGAATCCATCTACCAATTGTCTTCCAATATTGGGGCTCTTTGGAGTCATCCCAATACCTTCCAACAATTGGGTGTAGTGGTCAATATGACGGCTCTCCAAGCACAGGTTAACCACCTTCCTTTGGGCCGATGAGTTAACCTACGCTTTTAAAGCTTCGCCGCCGGCCCTATTTGGGTCCACTACCATGCTCATATGTGTTTTCGACAATCACACCTTCCTTTGGGCCGGTCAATGATTGCCTCCAACACATACATGCCCTTCACGATCATAACAAATATAGTGGCGATGATATGATTGCCGCACTTTAAGGGGATCATATTAAAGCCCTACATTTGCTAAGTCGCGTAACTTTATGGTTCTAAATGATCCGCAGTTTCCTGACTGACCCTTTTGCACGACCGTGCATACTTAACACCAACATCCGTTTTGTTTTACTTAAACCAATTTGAACTAGCTTGATTCCCTTTACGGCTCAAATAAGAACCACCTTGAACCAAGCTCAGTTCACCTTACGGTATAAGAAAACAATATCTTTATCAATCAATATAACAAGTGATATAACCTTATGATGGGTCACATTGATTGTGAAGAGAACCGATTCAGCAATACCCACTTGCCATAAGGGTGTATTACCATTTCACATAATTTCCAGGCCACCGGTGGAGTCACAATGGTCTCGCTTAAGTACCGGCTTTCTTAGACAAAACTATGTGTACGGTATTTTTATCACAACTCAATGAGTCATCTATCACGAGTATAAACCGCATTGATTGATAAGTGTTGGTTAATTCAGTCAACTTAACCCATCAAATTAACTTGGTTGAACTCGGTCAAACCGGGTCAAGCAAGATTCGGATCCTTATTGGGTTAAGTTCCTTAACTTTATTTTATTTATTTATTAACATGCATAAACATAAGGCATAAATAAATAAATAAACAAATAACTGCATGCATATAAACATAGTAATGCAATAACCGGAAATTAAACTTAACACTTGATTATTATTATTTTGGATTTCTTTAAAATAATAATAATAACAACAAGAATTTATTATTATTATTATTACTACTATTTCCTTAATAAACTTTAAATAATAACAATAATAATCAAATTATTATCATTATTATTTACTTTATTTCCTTTAAAAGAACTTTAAAATAATAATAATAATTACTTATTATTATTACTATTTTCCGTTAATAATAACAATAATAATAATTAAATTATCATCATCATTATTATTTCCTTTAAAAGAAGGCTTTAAAATAATAATAATAACAACAATTTGTTATTATTACTATTTTCCAGAAACTTTAAATAATAATAATAATAATCAAATTATTATCATTATTATTTACTTTATTTCTTTTAAAAGAACTTTAAAACAATAATAATAATTACTTATTATTATTACTATTTACTTTTAATAATAATAACAACAATAATTAAGTTATCATCATCATTATTATTATTTTCTTTTAAAAAGAGACTTTAAAATAATAATAATAGCAACAATTTGTTACTATTACTATTTTCCTTAAAATGAACTTTAAATAATAATAATAAAAATTATTATTATTTACTTTATCCAAAACAATAATAATAAAGCAAATAAATAAATAAATAAAACTGAAAATAAAATAAATAAATGGGCCAGGGGCGCGGAATTAGGGCTGACCCCTTTACTGAAATTGGGCCGAGCCCTTTACTGAAACCGAATTAGGGCCAGAACTGAAAGCCCAATCCGCCATATTTTTCTCTCAATTCTTTCAAATACTGTAGTGGGCTGAAGCCCTATTCTGGAACAGGTCTGAAACCTGAATAGACCTTTTTTTTTTTTATTTAAATAGCCTTTGGGTCGAAGGCCTATTGTGAAGTAGGGTTGAAACCGGATAAGGCCCAACCCGTTGGAAGCTGCCAGGACTTGCCAGAAGAAGCCCAATCCGCCAGCCACCTCATCCTTTCCCAAAAAAAATTTCAGAATTTCTGGCAGACACAAGTTTTGAACCCGCAACCTTCTGCTAGATGACCAGGGGGAGGACCGCCAGGCCAACCAGTTTTTTATGACTATAAATTGGCCATTTTTTTTTTTTAATAGTTCAAAATAACAGAAATTCCAGAAACCAGAAAAATGCTGAAATTTCGGAAGGAGGTTTCGAAACTAGAAACTCGGATTCTTTACCGCATGCGCAGGCCAACACGCCGGAGCTCTTTTGTTTTATTATGTGGCAGCCATTAATATTATCTTAAACATAATCAGATTTCCAGAAAACAAAAGTTCCGAAATTTTCGCCGGAAGGGGATTGAACACGGAACCTCTGATTACTGAACCATAGGCGCTGGCCAGCAGGCCGAAACCTGTTTTGGGACTATAGCCTCATGGCTTTTATTTATTTAAAAAAAAAAAAGAAGCTTTTTCTTCAACCAAAAATCGTTTCGGGAAAACGCTTTGGGCAGAAAAAATTTCGTTTTTTTTTTTATATGAACAGATTAACGAAACGATTCGATTAGGCCTGCTCTGATACCACTTGTTGGATTTAATTTAATAAATCTTTGAATAGGACCGTTTAATCGAATCAATGGACAAAGTAACAAAATGCGGAAATTATACCTTGCTCCATTGCCGTTGTTAATCTGAGCACGTACACTGTAACTGCTCCAGCTGATGAAGAATCTGGCGTGATCCAAGGATTCACGACCTCCCACCAATTGTTGATATACCCCTTGAACGGAATTAACAATTCACTGCTTTACCCGATGGAGAGGCTAGGCAGTGTGGACTTTATAGAAAACTTGGCACACCCTTCCCTCTTTACTGTGTATAGCGTTTTTCACCCTCTGATTATATGAGGAGGTGAAGCGTTCTTCATATAGAGGGGATGGAAGGATCTGATAGGTATAAGGTTTTAAATTTAATCTTAAATTTAAAACTCAACCTTATCTTCCTATTAAATATTATCCAATATTTAATTATTGTGCCAATAATTATCTACAAGTCACACGTGGGTTGTCGCCCCTCGGGGACCAGATGTCGTAACTTTATGGTCGTTGCACTTTGAGCCCATCCATCGCGGTCTCTGACCATATGACTGTCTACATATTCGGGGTTTCCATTTAGACCACACTATACATCCACGAACATACCCGATGATCACTTAACGTGTGGATGTTTTACGTAACAATGAATATTATTACGTGACATGTGACATATAATATTATCATACATAACGTCCACCTTATGATTAATTCGTATAAACTTTATCAACGTGCTGCGCATCACACGTATCTCGAATTAATCCCAACAGAGGTTACTTCAACACCAGGTCCTCTTTAACCAAATTGATTAGCAAGAGTAGATCAAAACTAAGAAATGTTGTTAAATTCCTGAATATGACCGTTTAATCGAATCAATGGACAAAGTAACAAAATGCAGAAAATATATCTTACTCCATTGGTGATGTTAATCTGATCACGTACGCTGCAACTGCTCTAATGAAGAATCTAGCGTGATCCAAGGATTCACGACCTCCTAAAAATTGTTGATGCACACCTTGACCGGTTTCAACAATTCACTGTTTTATCCGATGGAGAGGCTAGGCAGTGTGGGCTTTATAGAAAATAGGTTGGCACACCCTTACTGGCACCCTATATGGCTGCTGGTTTTTTTGTACTGTGAGGAAGTGAAGCCTCCTCAGAGGGAGAAAGGAAGAATCCTCATGGGTATATTCCTTTTGATAGAGATTTCTTTATCAAAACTAAGAAATCCTTAAAAAATGCATTAGAAGAAGAGACGAGATTTGGGGAGGTTTGAAGCTGGATTGTTGTGTTTCTACGTAACATTTGAGATCTCTGCTCTAGACAGTTTATTACGTGATCTTGACCTTTTCTAAATGTGCATTTTTCTTGGGCCGATTATTGTCCCTTTCCATCTTTTGGTACTAGGTATGCTTCAACATTAGTTTGACATTGGTCTTGTTTTGACCCACATATGTATCGTTGCATACATCCGGCCCCCATACTCCGCTATAGACGGGAGCTTCTAAGGCAATGGGGTAATATTGTTATTGTATGTATATATGTCTCTTTTACTCATGAAACAAAAATAAGACCAAAACAAGCACAATAATTTTGATCACATGAAACAGTACAAGTCGATCCATAGTAATCAACAAAGACCATGGTACAAGAAAGCACAGGTCAAGCTATTAAACTTCTTTACTTTCCTTGTCAAGAACAAAACTTTCTAAATCAATTTTAAATCACAATTGCCGTCCTAGTCACTGTAAATTTCTGGTGTCAGGGAATTCTTGTGTTTGTCTTACAGGGCAACCATCAATGGATGAATTACAACATCCTTCCTTGTCCAATTACAACAGCAAGCACCTGATCAAAGCACATAAGGACAGTAACTATCAGCACCAAAAACATCCTGATGAAGAGGATCCTGAAGATGAAACATCAGCAGAGGAACTTTCAGAAATTTTTCATGGATTTCTTGCAATTGGTACACTTGGCACAGACCACTCCTTTTCTGACCCTTCATCCACACCAACATTTGCCATCTCCTTGGACAACATAATGGAAAAGGAGACTCAAGTAACAGAAGAATATATGAAGCTAATTAACGACGAATTGGAGAAAGAACTTGTGAGTGATGAAATCTGCAATGTGTCATCGGGAAGGAACAGTCATGTTAGTGCTGCAAGGAGTAGCCATTGCAGCACCATTACACTTAGTGGGAAGCCTAGAGAGAGCACTGAAAATATCGAACACGGCGCGATTGTTTGTCCACTTCAAGGCTATCTTCTTGGATCAGCAATGGGATATCAAGAAACAAACTTGCCTTCATCTGTGAAGAAAGAACAGAGGGTATCATTAGGTGAACTTTTTCAGAAAACGGAGGCTGATGATATCTGTGGTTCGAAGGTTGGCATTAGTGAGAAGAAGATGGAGAAGGGGAGTGATAAATGTGTTGCTTTTCTAATGAAAAAGTTGATCAAGAAAAAGATACATTCTTCAACTAGGGAAAACAGTGAAGCTTCTGGAGGAATGAATGGTTCTGTTTCATCTGGTACAAAATTTCAGAAGGTACCTTCTAACAATTGCCATGAATTTTAAGGTCTAGTTTGTCTCCCAACTCTCTAGATTTCATTCAATGTAACGCCCCAAAAGTTAAGCCCACCAGCACTATATGTTCGACGTATGGTTGCGTACATCCGACCCCCCATACTCCGCTATAGGCGGAAGCCTCTAAGGCAATGTGGTAATATTGTTGTTGTTGTTTTGAACATGTTTTCTACTTTTTCGTTGAATATTAACCCAAGTTAACTTTAGCTAGTTGGAACAAAGTGAAATCCCTCACCCGGGGGCCACCGCCTCAACCCCAAGAAGCATATATGAATAATGCAAATCAGGAGCCCAGCGGCCTCCTAAATTGGGTGAGAGATCTTACGCAGTGACCCATACAAGGTGTCTCCCTGCAAACCAGGCCGAAGCAGAGGAACACCCACACTGTGCGTGTCCTTGGAATCGAACTCTTGACATCTTGGAGCAAATCTTAACTCGATTACCAACTGGACTATGCTCTGGGGGCAACTTTAGCTAGGTATCACATTTAATGGTATTACGTCATATAACAATCCAGGTTCCGATTTAAATTCATACTAACATAATTAAGTTCATATTTATATATCAGTCTGTTGTTTCCATTCATTTATGATATAACACATGTATTATATTTATTGGTTCGTCCCACTAGCATGGGATGTTGTAGTGATAACTGCCTTGAAGTAAATTTTCTTGATTTCAAGTTTGAGGGTTGTGTTTTCTTAACATGTTACATGCAGATCCTGAAAGTTTTCCACAGGAAAGTTCATCCAGAAAGCCCAACGGCAACAAAGAAGTCAATTAAGACAAGACTTGGTCTGAAGGGTGACATGGGAGCAGGTGGCAGGGCATATGAACATGCAGGTCCCCAGCACTCTGGTCGTGGAGAGAACAAACGACCCCAAAAGAGCCACCCAAACGCACCCCAAACCGCAGGCAAAGGCAGCAACTCGGTTGGGATTTTGCCCGGAGAGCATTGGATCAAATCCGACTCCAACTGTAAGTAGCTAAGTCCCTCGTGTTTTTTTGGGTTCAGATCAGGAGAGGCATAAAGTGAGTCAAAATAGGAGGCCTCCAATCACGCGCTGACACGTGTAAAAAAACTATTTTTTAAAAACAAAAATTTTTAAGCCTCTTCCCTTTTTGTACACGTGGCAGTGCGTGATTGGAGGCCTCATATCTTGCCTCTCTTTCTGTCTCTCATGATCTCAACCGGGTTTTTTTGATTGTATGCCATTGAATAACCCTGAAATGTGTCATTAGGCCACCGCCTCATTGGCTAGGACCCTGTTAGACCATGTATAAGACACATGATCTAATGGTTCTTAAACCAGCACTAAGGTGTTGCAATGACAGTATACAATTTTCTGTCCAATGGTTGGACCCGTCCTAATGTTGGACCCCCTAGATTAGGTGAATGGACCGAGTAAAAAGCATATTTACTAAACTCTGTCGAGTCCTTGACCCGGTAAGTGGACTGAAGCCAGTAGGTCAAATGGTTTGGGATCTCCTCACCCCCACTTTCCTCAACCCTTTTATGACCACGCCCTTTATGACCACGCGACACGTGGCAGCAAGGGAGGGTGGTGAGGCTAGATGAGGGTCACCTACATCTAGCCTCACCACCCTCCCTTACTGGCACGTGTCGCGCGGTCACGCGTCACCGCACCCCGTTGCGGTGAGGGGATCCTATCCCACCATCAAGTCACCTGGGCTTCTGCGTGGATCTACATTGATAAAGTAATATGATCATTTAATATAATTGATCGAACTGGGTGGATTAGTTAGTCCAAGGGCGAGTAAACTTACTAGGACCTTGATTTAACCAATTAAACAAGGGTTAATTGCACCTGGTATCCATGGTTTTCCACGAAGTTTTAAGTAGCATCCAATGTTTCATGAAACACACTTGGCATCCAGACTTATAGGGTTAATAGACACCTGGCATCCTGCAACCGGGAAAGCACCTGCTATAGGCGGTTTTTAGCAATTTTCCTTTTATTTTTCACTTTTCTCCCACTTGGGCCCAAAATTTTCAAATCATGGTTAATTCCACTTTCTTTCAACCATCTTTCTCTTCCTCCTTTCTTCTCCTTCAAGCACCCCTACCCGTGGTCACCTCCAATCAAGAAGGAGGTAATTTCATCAACATCAAGAGTGAAACCAGCAAATTTGCAGAAATTTCACAGGAAGAAGAAATCCAGCAAATTTGCAGAAACCAGCAGAGCTGTTCCACAACCCACAAAACCTGTTCAAGAATCCAGCAGAGCTGTTCCTGAACCCAGCAAACCAATTCCAGAATCCAGCAAAGCTCTTCAAGAACCCACCAAAGTTGTTCAAGGATCCAGCACAACTTTGGGTTATTTTGGTGTTAATTCCAAATTCGAAATTCTGCTAGAAGTGAAAACGGATTTTGAGGAACGAAAACGGGTTTTAGTGCTGTTTTTGCTTGTAAAATTCACAATCAAAACCCATTCTCACTTACGAAGAAATTGCTTTTGACAATGCTTTTCTTCAATTTGAACAATCTCTAATTGGGTCTTTCGTGCTTCCTCTACCACGTCCGTTCTGCTACAAAAAGTTCGACGCAAACTATGCTGCAATGAAAAGAGCAGAGGAGAAGGAAGAAAGAAGTTTGTAAAGAGAGGAAGAAGATGAAAGGGGAAGAAGGGAAGGGGAAGAAGATGAAAGGGGAAGAAGGGAAGAAGATGAAAGGGGTGGGGATGAGGTGGGGTGTAGGTTTTTTATTGATTTTTGAATTATTTTTTATTGAGCTTTTAATTTATTTTGACTTTATTATTTTATTAATTGTAAACTGTGGTTAAAGTCAGGTTAAAAGTAGGGTTAGGTCCGGTCAAAGGTCGATTTCAGCGGTCAACGGTCGTCCAGCCGGTCATCTGGATGCCAGGTGTCTATTAACCCTATAAGTCTGGATGGCAAGTGTGTTTCATGAAACATTGGATGCTACTTAAAACTTCGTGGAAAACAATCGATACCAGGTGCAATTAACTCAATTAAACAACTTTCATATTCGTAAATGATTCAATCCATAAACCGACGTTGTTCTATAAATGACCCACCGTGTTAATCACTCTGACTTTCGAGCTTAACCAGGTTTAATAACTATGTTTCACTGGGTTAATCACTCCGACTTTCGAGGTCAACCAGGTTCGATAACTATGATAAAAAGGTCTCACCTTAATAATGGTAAGTTTCTCTAATCTCTCAAATGAACACGGTTCTTATAACATATCTTTATGTTTATCGTGCAGATCTCGTGCTGGAGCTCTAAATGCTGTGTCAACTATTACAAAATATGCTGATACGACATCGTGACTATTAAAGTATATGCATTTTATATGTGATTTTGCATATTTGAGTATATGAGAATGTGTATATTTTTAGAAGATTGAGAAAGCGTGCATAAATAATATGTACAATCCCACAGTGGTTGCTCTTTTTCTTGTTTTATATTGTTGTAAGGTTGCCTTTGTGAGCCTCGCGAAGGCAAATATTGAGACAACCCATGAGCGCATCTTTGCATTTGTTAATATGGCACTTTTTTTTAGCCAGTTAATATGGTACTGGAATACTATATTTGTGCTTTTAACTAATTTCATATTTTTCTTTGCCAAACACTGTTCATGTATCGACCCGTCCCGATCCATGTTTCGTTAAAGAAAATACAAGGCGTCGATCCAAATCAATTGTACGTCAGTGATGTAAACCTATATTAGTGGAAGTCGTAAAATAAAAACCTCGAAATTATCATTAATCAATAAACTATAATGTCTAGGAAAACCCAAAGTAATACAATGTCATAATCTGAATAGGAAATAATGAAGTCTCAAAAAATTACATAAACCTCAAGTCTTAAAATAAATGCCTCAACTAAATCCTCGAAATTCTCATCAGAGTATCCTCGAATCTCAGAATATCCACTCCTGATCATCCTCGATATATACTAAGTCATAACCCTGCTTGTCTGCAAATAACATTGGTATAGTATGAGTGACAAAACATCTCTCAGTAAGTAGCCTCAATGTATTTACCATGGGATCATACACGAGGAAACAAGTGCTATAAAATATATAACGATACATAAAATAGCATGTTTCTGTTCGCAAATAAGAATTGCTATTATGCCCTTATAATACTCAAGCAACAAAATTCAATGATTCTAATAATCAAATTAACCAATAGATAGTCAATTAAGTATTAGTACAATCAAAAACCGATGATGCAATTGTTAAATAACTGATATGATTTATTCATTGACCACATTAAATTTACCTAGCTATTCTTCTATCTTAACATATGAAAGAAAACTATGCACTTACCAAAATCAAATGTCACGTAGAATATTCCATAACAACATAAATTATGAGGTACTTGTAACTATCCTAATCTATGAACCAAAACTATAAATGCCCCTTCAATCACTCATTTTTGCACTTTCTTATGTCCACAATAGACTATAGTTAAAGATGTTTACATCATAAACATAAATTCATTAACATTATCACATGCAGTTTATAACGTTTAAATTAATTACATAAGTTACCTAGATAAAAGTCAAGAGGATCGTCTTGGAGCAATTGTTTTGTAACCTTGAGGTTATAGGTTCGAATCGGAAAAAACAGACTCTTACATAAAATGTATGATAAGACTGCATAAATCAAATCGCAACCGATCCAGGTCCTTCTGATATTTATACAAACGCAAAAGTCTGACGTATCTACATGGCTTAACGTGCCGTTCACGTCACCAAAATCCATTCATCTGACTATAAATTATAAAGACACGAGACTCATCTATGGCCGTCAAGACGCCTCACTAGTCACTAGTGGCATCCCACCCTTTTCTATATCATACATAAATATTCCCCCCACGTTGTACAATTCATTTCTCCCCATTTCATTAAAAAAAAAAGGATAAATACTATTCAATCTCTCTAAAACCAAGTTTTTAGTTTTGATGGAGAACTATTCGCCGTCCTCTTCAATAATCTTCCAATCTTCATCTACGGCTCCCCCTTCACATATGATGTCTAGCTTCATGGGCACCGTTGATGATCATTTTCACATGAATAATGATGATCATGGGATGTTGGGATGGATGAATTCAGCATCATCAGCTGATCATCAGTATCCTAGTCCGGATGTTAGTAATGTTTCTCAGAGTGGTGAGGATCATGTTATGGGTCATCATGAGGTGATTAAAAGTAGCAAGAAAAAAGGGGATCAGAAGAAAAATGGTGCAAATAGAAAGCCTAAATTTGCTTTTCAGACAAGGAGCCAGGTTGATATACTAGATGATGGTTATCGATGGAGAAAATATGGTCAGAAAGCTGTCAAGAACAACCGATTCCCAAGGTAATTAACGAGTTCAATTCTTTTACAACATCGTCTATATGATCTTTTATTGCATAGTTTAGATACTTTATATGTTAAATCAGCTAAAATATACAAAATACATCTCCATGATTATCACAAAATGCTCCAAATACAAGGATTTTGGAGAGGAATTCATTTTTTATTATTGTTTTTTTGTTAAAATGCTAATATTAACTAGGTGAAATCAATCATCAAGGAGATACAACCCATACAAAAACCGTATTTATAGGTCTCATACGGATCTACATATATTGTTCAATAATGTAAAACGATTTTAAACTATAGCATCAGTGCCTATATCTAAAATATGTGGGTAGAGTTTATACATCGGTCTGTACACGTGAGTGCAGATTCTATGTATTATATTCTTAGATGTAAATGATTCTCTTTCGAAAATATATCCCTTTTGAACTTACCAAATATGAAACACCGTGACAGCCAAAACAATTTTTACCGTATTGGCTCTAGTAGCTTTCCTTTGCTTATTGTTTGTCACGTATGTTGAAGATCCACTCTTATACTACAATTAAACATTCTGCAAAGTTTTATTCAAAGGAAATGAGTTTTTTTTCACTTCTCTTCATTCATTTTCTGAGGTCTAAGAAATGGTAGAAAATTATCGAACAGGGAATCGTTGATTTTCCTATGTGTCTTAGGTCATGAAAAAAATCAAAAAAAAAAAAAAAAGATGCAGAAAAGTCGGTTGTTTTATTTTTGGTTTATGTTGATCACACACACTAACTTTTGACCTCTTTTTTAATGTAAATTTATGTGAATGATGGAGTTGTAATTTATCTATAGGTTAGAACAACTGTAATAAAAGTCATAGCATAAAGAAGACGTTCTCCCACGTGTCTCTAAATAATTGAGAGGGAGGCGTGAAATTATAATAGAGATATGTTTGAATCTTCATTAACTGCTGAGATAATATTATTCTTTCAATGGTCGTGGCTAAGTCTATAACTCCAATTTAAAGTTTTCTTGTCTGTCAGGATAATAGAGAACAGATGAACGTCTCTACGAATCAGTTTGGAAAATTGGTTGCAGGGTTATTACGAAATGAATTGCCATAACATTTTTAAAAAAAAAACGTTCCCGATGCACTAGGCTACAACGTTTTCCTGAGCAATATATACACACCACATATGTTTGCTATGTTATATCCTACATTTATACAAATGCTAGTTCTTTTTTAATGCTTAAAAAACTTAAATCTCAATTCCTGCCCTATTCAAATTCTATTTATATCACATAGATTTGAGAGTACCATATTTGATTTTTGAAGTTAGTCGGGAAAAACAGTGAACAAATTTGGATTTTTTTTTCTTTTAACATCGATTTTGGATTATGTTAAGGAAGAAGCATGTCGGGTTTTTGTTAACTTGAGCTTTATCTACTCTTTCCCAAATCAGCATGTACTCTTTCATTTTGGTCCAGAAGCAACCACGCATATAACAACCATTAATATTATCTATTGACTTAGAAGCTCTTGACTATGATAGAGTATGAGAAAAATACGATGCACGCAATTATACTCATATGTTAAAAACGCATAGATTTTGTTTCCGATTACTCATAATGTAAATGGCTTAACAACCTAATCGGCTGTTCTTCACTTAATGAACTAAGAACTAGATACAAGAAAGATGGTAGCTTAGTAGTAAAGTAAGTAATATTTAAATGCAGGATCTGCGAGATTGTTTAACATTGTCATCACCATGAAATGAGATCAAGACTAATGGATTACGTGGTATTGTTGGGACATAATCTAATAGGTGGTTACTATCATACTAATAGGCTCTCCTCTTGAAATTTTCTACTGTTAATCGACTGAACAATAACTATCTATATGCTGGGTTGTGGTTCTTGACCATTGATTCAAAATTTGCCATGTGAAAGAACATGACATGGAACGTACGTTTTTAATGTTCTTATGGATTTAACCATTATGAGTGTGTTATTATTGACTGATATGATTTATTTTCTCATTATTATTATGATAAGTAGCGTATAGTATCAGTTTCGAAAATGGCCTTGTTTTCTGTAGGGGTAGTACGGTTAGGCGTACGTAGGTCATTATGTATCATATATAATTATAACATCTTTTTTTTTTTTTGAAGGAATAATATCATAACATTGTTAGACGAAGTTAATAACTTTTAGTAAGCAATGCAACTTAAGTATTCTTTTCATATCTGAACTTCTACGATATGGCGGGAGATAATTAAGAATCTAACACGCTGATCCAACAAAAAGAAATTATAATCTACATGTGCATGAATAGCCATGGTAGATGTAATCTTAAAAAAGTGACCGGTGCATTAGTTTTCTGTGTTTGAACAGACTTAAGAAGGGGCAAATCGTAAAGCGATCTGATGTACACAGCATTACCATACACTTTGTGCAATAGGTTGCTTCTGCGGCTCGAATATGTGACGTCAAGATCACAAAACGTCAACTTTACTAGTTGATTAAGGTCTGGTCTCAATTGTGATGCTTAAAAAATCTATAGGAAAAAGGAAGCTTCCATGTTAGGTGAAGGCATTGGCCTTTTGTGCTCAGTACTATTGTGTTCATTCAAAGTTAAGGAGCAGGACGATTGATAATAGAGAGAAAACACGTGGAAAGTTCATCCAAACAGATATTCTTTTCGTAATAAACAAACGTGTTTGTGCATTTGTGTTTCCACACATACTCACATAGCACCAACCCTCCAGCCCCTCCCCCTCCACCCTCCCCCTCACGCACCACCCCGCCACCCCCCCCCCCCCAACACACGGTCTAATCCATAGTGCAAATTCTTGTCCATCATCAGCACTGGGGTAAGGGATTAATATGCTTCACTAATATGTAATGCTTGTCTTACTTGAATAAATTTGAGTAAATGTAGAACGAATCCATCGTGATATTCTTACCAATAAATTTGTTTTTCTTTTGACATTGCAGGAGCTACTACAGATGCACGCATCAAGGGTGTAACGTCAAGAAACAAGTTCAGAGGTTGTCCAAAGACGAAGAAGTTGTGGTTACAACCTACGAAGGAATGCATTCACATCCCATTGACAAGTCAACCGACAACTTTGACCACATTTTGAGTCAAATGCAATAATACACACCCTTTATAACACGTGCACTCTTCCCTCAATATGCTACTTGGGGCCGTCATGTATGTGTGTAGCTTGAGCTCCCGATGACTTCGAATAGGTTTTAAAATAAATTTTTGTACTTAAGTTCTAGCTATTACTATTTCTTAAGAAACTACACACCCTTATAGATTATTTCGTTCGATAAAAATTATCATCTTTATCAAGAGATAGATACAACTGAGCTCATGCATGACGTTGTTTTTTCTTCTTTTCAAATTTCATGTTTGGATAATTTCAGAGTCAATGTCGCTTGCATGAAATTGGCATATGGTACTTGAAGTCCTTTAGATTAGTCATATATACAATTTTATGCATTAAGATGTTATCGGTATTAAGTTGATCAAAATGGGGCTTTAATTCAAAATGAACAAAACCTAAAGTTGAATACAAACAAACAGGACTCCCCTTAGCTCCATTATTCAACCAAGCCAAACTCAAAATATTAACACGCCTTCTTTGTATATAACTGGTAAGGATATTCAATCTTATTGATTTTGTTTCATCTTCTGGTCTACCTATTACAATAATGTTAAAATGTTTCAATTTAAAAAGAACTAAGTGCACATGACATATTTTTAGATAGACAAAATATGGAAATCAAATTGGTCCAGATATGCTGTTGTTTTCTAAAACAAAAGGCTAGGGGTGTTAACGAACCGAGCCGAGCCGGATATCTGGTTTTCGAATTTGGATTTGTTTAGTTAAACAAAATATTGGGCTCAGGTTGTTTACGGCAACGAATTTCAAATTTTGTTCGAGTTTGGTTGATAACGCTATGACTGTTTAAATGAGCCGAATAGTTTACGAACAGTTTGACTCGTTTTAGTAAACGAATCTAATTAAGTGTACGGATTCGACTCATTTAAATAAAATTAACGAACGAATTCGAATCAAATACAAATCGAATCCAAACAGTTCACGTTCGTAAACTGTTCGATTCGCTTAACATCCCAAGTTTTACTAATAAATGCTGCAGGATTCGGAAACGTGTTCCTTTTTTTTTCTTTTGGTTTTGTTAATTCCTTTTTCCTTTTTTTGGTCAATCGAAACTTTATGAGTCAAGAAAAGCTGATTTCAATACATTGTGGGTTGGGTTAATCTCCAATTCAACTAGAACTCGGCCGTATTATATGGGGACACTAATTAAGCGATTGCATTCCTCGTCAACTCCTAATGGAAAATAGAATGGTCAACCATGCGTGTTGGGATCTTCTGACCCCTACTTTTCTCACTCTCTTTGTGACCGCCGACATGTGGCAGCAATAAGGGTGGTGAGGCTAGATGAGTGTCACCTGCATCTAGTCTAATCACCCCTTGCTACCACGTATCGCGGGGTCACGCGTCACCGCACCCGTTGCGGTGAGGGGATCCTATCCCCAACAAACTTTGAAAATAGGGACAAGAATGGTGTTCATTTTCTACTTCACAAGTTTTTGACCCTTGACTATAATGATCCCGTCCTCGTCATCTTTGTCTCTTCCGTAATTTCTTTGTGAATAGAAAAATAGGAAGACTAGCGATCCATCAGCACGCTCGCATTATTCCTTGTCCAAAGAGTTCCTTAACAAAGAAATCTTTTAATTGACTACAGGCCAATTTCTCCATTAAAAGTGTAACAACTTTCAAATCACTGTAAGTCACAAAAAGGGGTGGAAATAATCAAATAATAATTCCTGTGTTGTCTAGTGAAGAATTTGCAGCAGATGACGGCACCAGAGCAAACGCACGCGTTATAGAAAGAATATACTAGTAATATATTTAATGACAGGATATGGTGAAGTACACATTCTTTATTTATTTTGAAATATAATGGAATAAAACAAAATGACTCACTAAATTGGTTGCGTTTATTATATTGTGAAGTAGAAGTTGATCGATAGAGCTTGACGCAATTTCCTAACCTCTGTGTGTTTCTAACACGTTGGTATGGTTGCGTACGATTCCCATATTAAATCAATGAGTTAATGTTGTTGTTATATTATTGCATTTTGTTAGTCATGCTGAAATTTCAAGCATCCATTTCTCCATACATTATTTTTGTGTTGTTGTAAGATAACCTTAAATTTACAAGGTAATACTCACTATATATAGAACCATCTATTACAGAAATATCAAGTTATGCAAGATGATCAAATCATAATCTTCTCTTTTGACTTTCTTATCATATTTTGGACAATCAAATTAACGTTGAAAACATAAGATACTTTTCTCAGCTTAAAAACCTGTTAGCTTTAGTTGAGAATCATCTTACCTGATACTTGAGACAAATATAAATAGTTTTATATGTTAATCAAGTATGAATCACCATGTAGGGGTGGCAATTTCAGACACGACACGAAACGAAACACGACCCGAACCTGACACGAATTTTCGCGGATATGGGTATGACCTTGGCGGGTTTCGTGTACAAATCGGGTAAAACCTGAAAGATACCCGCCAATGGCGGGTCGTGTCCGAGTATACCCGCGGATACCCGTTTATACACGTTTATACACGAAATTAAAAAAATGTATTTTAAATAAAATTTGTAATTAATAAAATAAAAAATAAATTTTTCTAAAAAAAAGGCTACCGTGCTACTAAGTAAACCATGTTCTATTCCCCCTTCCTCCATTCCCAAATCCTATTTCTTTAATCTATTATTGCAGAGTCAAGTGATTTGAGTTTAGAGGACCTCACTTATTTTAATATTCATTTTGTTGTGTACTTATTGTTGTTTCATATATTGTATCAATAGTCGTTTAAGTATATGAAACCTAAAAAAATACACGAAGCCTGAAAATACCTGAAAAGTACATGAAATGACATGTACATGACTTGAAATATTTGTACTTGTCAAGTTCGTGGGTATACCCGATACACGACACGAAACCTGACATGTACGGGTTTGGGTATTTACATCCATACACGCGAAGCAAACGGGTAAGGTATGGGTATGGTATTTTGATACACGAAACCCGAAAAACACGAAACACGATACACGACCTGTTTGACACCCCTATCACCATGTATTATTTTAACTTTTAAGTTTTTGTATGAATAGCCGTATTACCTAATATAGCCTGCTATAAATATTTCAATTAATATTAGAGCGCGCTCACATTTTATCTATTTATGATGGTCATTTAATATCAATCTTCCTTTATACAAGTATAGATATTCATATCCAGTAAGATTTGTCATGGATAACGGGTTTTAGATGCACGTATATCAAGTACAGATGTTCATGCCTAGTTTAAAGTCTGTTATTAAAGACGGGTTGTAGGACCGTTTGTATCCAGCCATGTTCCTACATGAGTCATATGTTAATATTTGTTCCATGTTGGTTCATTGGCATCAATTTACTGTTAGGTCCCTTAGAACACACTAGAAGGGGGGGTTGAATAGTGTGTTCACCAAGTATGGATATTTTGTGGTTATTTTTTGTTTTTGAGAGCAACCAATACTTGGATGTGTTCTTTAGAAAGAATAAAACTTGAAAGACAGTAAAGAACACAAGTATGTATAGAGGTTCAAGTCAAGAGACTCTACTCCTCTACCTTCTTGATGTTTCACAAGAAGGATTTTGAAATGGGGATTGTTATTTCTTTTTGGGGGAAACAACAATCAAAACAAAATCAAGAAAATACAAAACTAGGCACCTTGCCTAGACCACAACCAAGAATTCTAACCCTTTGAAGTCTAGCCTCCAAAGATCTTCTTTGCCCTCAAAGAAATCTTGTAGGGAGAATAGTGCACCACACACTATCAATTAACCCTTCAAAGTCTAGAAAACTTAAACAAAGAGCACCCTTGCTCCTTGACCAACAATCTACCAAATCACACACTATCAATTAACCCTTCAAAGTCTAGAAAACTTAAACAAAGAGCACCCTTGCTCCTTGACCAACAATCTACCAAATCTCTCACAGAATAATCTCACCAAGAAGAAGACTCTTTTTCTTACAATAATCACTCTCAACAATAAAGTAAGATGTACAAAGATTACAAATATTTTGAGAGCTTGAGCTTGAGAGAACTTGAGAGCTTGTAATGTAGAAAGTTGTTGAAGAAAGTGGAAGAAACCCTATTTTTATCATCTTCAAAGTTTCTTCCCGTTTGAAACCCTATGCACTGACATTAATGGGTTTTGGCATCATGTGTTGGTGAGTCCTCATCATTGGAGATCTCCCTTTGGCATGTAGCAACATTCTTGGAGAGATTTCAAAGTGAATGCCAAGAAAGGAAACCTGAAAAACTCAACAGAGAGGAGCCTGCAAAAAAGGCACTAAAAAGAGGGTACAAAGAGTCAACTGATGTTAAAAAGTGAAGTTCAAGACCTTTGTAACGTTAGTCACATGAAGCGCCTAATGTGCAAAAGCACAGGCGTTCGAAGTGACATTGAGCGCTTGATGTAAAAATGAACAGTCGTTCGAAGTCACATCAAGCGTCTAATGTGGGCTTCTTATGTCGTTCGAAGTCACATGAAGCGCTTAATGTGGCACTTCATGCTTGTTCGAACTAATTCTGACTTTTACTCAGAGAAAGTACTTAGGAGTACGTGCCCAGCCAGGGGAAAAGTACTTTTGGCATAGTGGACTGCATAAAGCGCCTAAAGGGGCGTTCAAAGTGTTCGCACTTTTCAACAGGTCACATAAAGCGCCTAATTAGGCGTTCAAAGTGTCCAGTTTTTTCAAACACTCACATGAAGCGCCTAATCTAGGCGTTCGAAGTGTTCGCAGATTCAGACACTTCACATAAAGCGCCTAATCTAGGCGTTCGAAGTGTACTGGACTCCACCAAGGTACATTAAGCGCCTAATGTAGGCGTTCGAAGTATACTGACTTCAAACAACTAACATGAAGCGCCTAATGGGTTGTTCAATGTGCCAAATTGTGCAAATCATCAAAACTCAACATATTCTAACATTTACTCCCCCCCCCCCCCCCTCTATTTTGTTGGAGCATCAACCGACTTATTCTTCTTTTCCCTATCGGGCTGGTTGCCATATATCTGTGTGACAACATAGTTTAATTTATGCATGTGCAAAAACTTGATAACTAATTGAATTTTTTTCGAAAAACGTGCCTTTTCCAATTATGCTTCTTGTGTAGAAACAGAAAGTTATTGTAATGGGGTTTTCTTTAATGCGGTTTAGATACCTTCTGCAGCTTGCTGGAATCTGCAGCCCTCAAAATTTCAGTTAACATGATTTTCTACTTAATGAAAGAACCATCTCACAGTTTCAGGAATTTGTTGGCTCAGTTCTAGCTAAGGAAAGGCGTATGCCTCCTACCTCTGATTTAGTCTCCGGTCCCTTCAAGGTTATTCTGACTGATGAAATCAGAAGATAATATGTTTTGCCTCTGCATGTAGTACACTTTGGATGTTAGAAAATTTATGTTTTAATATTGGTGGTTTTTTTTATTGTTTTGACATTTATACTTTTAGTGCAGAGTGATATAAAAACAACAACATTACTTCGTTTTCTTAGAGACTCCCGCCTATGCCGGGATATAGGGATCGGATGTATGCAACCATAGTCATGTGTTAAAACCACAAGTTTCCCATGACCAATAATGAAAATTGCCTTAAACTGGGTGGATCAACTGATACTTCACATATAAGAAGCGTATCCAATTTAGTGAGTCATTTTATTTTATTCCATCATATTCTAAAATTAAAGAAGATTGTGTTTTTAATTCTATTGGAAATGAAAACAGAGGGTGATCTATGGAAACTTGGGTTAAATGATTCTCCTGCTCCAAATTTCAAACCAAAAATGACGGTTGGTTGAAACAAGTGTGCAACCTGCTCATACTAAAATTATAGGGGCTTATTCCTTCTGTTGTAGCATAATAAGACTAATGTTGAAGACTAACATGTTAACAGCCTTATGGAGGAGCTCAATTTCTATGCATCAAGTAGACCAGTTACGTCTGTGACTTCAACTAGTCCAGGTTTGCCGCTGTAAGGAGTTTTGAGCTTTACGAGCTACCAGCATCATGTTTCTTGCTTATTGGATGGTCCGGTCATTGTTGTTGTGTTTAAACTTTTAAGGCTTCTGCAAACCCTGAATAAAAGTTTTCTTGGACAAAGCTCATCAAAGAGATAATGTTGCATGCTTTCCTCTTGCATATGTGAAGTTTCAGTTCAATTTTTTAGGGCTCTGTCCCTTTGTTGATGTGCTATGTTCCCAAACCATGACTTCTCTTCTCGCACTATTTCTGTTAATGAGCAATTGAGCGACATACAACCTAGTTGGTTCGGCGATGTGTGATGATGACCTTGAAGCGTATTGCCTAGGGATCGTGAGATCCAATACTCATTTGAACAGAAAGGATACAGAAGAAAGCTCAAAGATAAGGCAGCAAAAATTGACGTAGCAGCTACAATATATCACATATGCCAAGCGTAAAATAGATACATTTTTGAAAATACAAATTTTGTATCTAGGGATGTAGTACATAGAATACGCACTCATGTGTACAGGGTGGTGTTTAAGCTTTTCCCCTACATTTTAGACATAGACAATGCCTCTATTGTTTGAAATAGATTACATTACTAAATAGTGTATGTACATCGGCAGCCTGATCTGCAAGTAGGGCTATTGTATGGAATGCATCCCTTTGATGTTTTGACGCTCAGTTAATACAAATTTGTATTTCAACGTAAAAAAAAAAGGATACAGAAGAAAGCCATATGAGAAAGAGATGAACGTTTCTAGAATGGAGAGGTGCTACCATTCAGACAGCTTTGGCACCACTAACTCATGCAAAGATGGGATTGGTTGACAAAAATCTTATTTTCTCTACACATTCTGAATCTTCCTTGATGTTTTACCTTCATCACAGCCCCCCCTTTCTCCAATTACGCTATTAGAGTTATGCTCAAGCTGGTGAAGTTGATTCTGCTTATTATTCTTCATGAATCAAGTGTTGTGTTTTAAAGGTTACTGAAGGTCAAATTGTTGAAATAGTCCATATAGTTTTACACTTCTCTTTTTATCTTCTTCTTCCTTCAGACATTTTACTGTTTTTGAATAATACTGTACAATGTTCTTAAATTTGAGTCTGGTGTGTTAGCTGTCATTGTTGCTGTGCGTAGAAGGGACACCAGATCTGTTCATCAGTTAAAAGATTATTTATAGATGAAATCCTTCATCCGCGGGGCCCGCCGCTCCAGCCCCAAGGAGCATGTGTGGAGGATGGATGTAAATCAAGAGCCTAGCGGCCTGGTAGGTTGGGTGAAATCTTACGCAGTTACCCACACAAGGTGTCTCCCCACAAACCAGGTCTTCGGTCTAGCAGCAGAAGAACACCCACACTGTGCGCGTCCCCGGATTCGAACTCTTGACCTCTTAGATTAAATCTCAAACCGAATACCAACTGAACTATGTCATGGGAGCGTTAAAAGATTATTTATAAGGTGTTCAAGAAGAGGGATAAAAAGATAGACGTCTAACGATGATTTGCAAGATAGACATCTAACGATGATTTGCAATTTTATGGATGCAGTATTTATTGGTTTTGGAGTGACATCTGTTATCGGGGGTTGTGAATATCCTTGTTGTGGTTTGTTTATGTGTAAGGTATTTTGTTCATATAACAACTAATATAATGACGCTTCATTGTAATTTTTAGGTAGCTTTTCAGTTACCATGCGTTTTAGATTGGAAAAACATATAATGTTCTTTTGTTGTCTGTTTCGTTAATGCTCCAACAATATAACATTATTCCATTGTCTTAGATACTTCCGCTTACAGCAGGTATAAGGGTCGGATGTACACAACTATATTCATGTATTAGAAATACATAGAGATTGTTTTCCGATGAACCATAATGAAAATTGTATCAAGTTATGTTGATCAACAGCTACTTTATAATATAAAAACCACAGTCAATTCAATGATATTTTTTTTATTCCATCATATTCGAAAGTTTAAAAGTGATGTGTCTATTGTAATGGAAAGACCAATAGAATATTGATTTTTTTAAACAGTCGAGTCCGTTTTACTTCTTTTATTTGAGTTAGTGCTTTTCGTGTTTGACTTGGTACTGGAATTAAATTTAGTTCCCCTTTTTCACTTCCCTGTAGCCTTGCAATGGAAATATCTTTTAGCATATGGATATTCCTTATGAATACTGTTGCTCTTCTCACAATGAGGACAAGCTCTTGAGCAGTTGGGTATGTGAAAATTTTAGATTTCTGGCATTCTGAGAGTTAAGTACTTGGTAAAAAGAGATCATGTTTTTTTGGCGATAAAGTTTCTGTGTGAGCCCCCTTGCATCCCTCACCCCTCCTACAAGAAAATGAAGGAGAGGGGAGGGTAGAAGTAATGTTGGATTTAAATCATGAATAGGACCGTTTAATCGAATCAATGACAAAATAACAAAATGCGGAAAATATACCTTGCTCCATTGCTGTTGTTAATCTGGACACGTACGTGCAACTGCTCCGGCTGATGATGAATCTGGCGTGATCCAAGGATTCACGACCTCCCACCAATTGTTGATACACCCCTTGACTGGTTTCAACAATTCACTGCTTTACCCGATGGAGAGGCCCCTTGAGGGGCCTGGTTTCAACAATTCACTGCTTTACCCGATGGAGAGGCTAGGCCCGATGGAGAGGCTAGGCAGTGTGTGATTTATAGAAAACTTGTCACACCTTCCCACTAATATACTGTAATGGTCGCTATACTGTATGCGTCTGTTTTTTTGATGATGTGAGGAGGTTTCTCCTTTTTATAGGGGGATGGAAGAATATGATATGTTAAGATTTAAATTTAAACTTAAATTTAAATTTAAATTTAAACTTAAATTCAAATTTAAATCTGAATTTAAAACACAACCTTATCTTCCTTTATTAAATATTATCTAATATTTAATAATAAATATTATTTAATATTTAATTATTGTACCAATAATTATCTACTAGTCACACGTGGGTTGTCGCCCCTCGGAGACCAGATATCGTAACTTTATGGTCGTTGCACTTTGAGCCCATCCATCGCGGTCTCTGACCATATGACTGTCTACATATTCGGGGTTTCCATTTAGACCACACTATACATCCACGAGTATACCCGATGATCACTTAACGTGTGGATGTTTTACGTAATAATTATATTATTACGTGACATATGTGATATATAATATTATCATACATGACGTCCACTTTATGATTAATTCGTATAAACTTTATCAACATGCTGCTCATCACACGTATCTCGAATTAATTCCAACAGATGATGGTTAAGGTGAGTAGATCACAAGACTCTAAATGAGATACATGTCAAAAGAAAGAAAAAGGAAAACTAAAACCTTATATTTACGTACTTTGTGGTTTTGCTTAAACTGTTTTTAACCTTTGTTCCCATAGGAGGACACTCCTAATGCTAACCTGTACTGTTGTGTCGGGCATTAGAGATGTGCGTGCGTGTGCGTTAATGTGCCCAGTGTTATTCATGGCCGAAGATCTAATTGCTTTGCTAGAAGAGATATATGTGGGACATGATGTGTGCTGAATTTGAACTATCTAGCGAAGAAATACGTAAGGTTTCTTGTAAGCATGGATCTTCATCTTCAGTCCAAGTCTCTTGTCATCAGCTCCTCCATTCCTAGCCCTTTGACTCGTATGGCTATGAAATGAGTCAATCACTGTTAAGAGTGATTTATTTCAACCCCTTTGGATGGCTAGACCTAAGACATTTTGGGCCCCTTCTGAAGAAAACAACGAGTACCATTGCGCATCACCATTCACCGAATCAGAGTAAAAAGACGGCTACTTTCTAGGACAAGAATGATCTACCAGTTCAGGATGTCTCTGTGTGTGTGTTTTTCTTCTTCTTTATTTTTGCCCTTTCTGGAATTAAAATCTACGAGGACAGGTAATTTCCAGTACACAAAGCACAAGAGTTTTGTAAGCGAGCCGTTGCTGATCATCTCTACATGTATAAGTACTTATACATTTTAGTTGACATATATGTATATACACAACAACACAACAACAACATATACACCATTGACTTAGAGCTTCCCGTCTATGACGGGGTACGAAAGGTCGGATGCAGTCATGCCCATGTGTTGAAACAGACGGAGGTTGTTTCCCGATGACCCATAATGATGCGTCAAGCTGTGTCAATCAACTGCTACTTCACAATATAAGAAGTGCAGTCAATTTAGTGAATCATTTTACTTTATTCCATCATATTTCAAAGTCAAGGAAGAGTGTGTCCTTGACTTCGTTGAAAATGGATAAGTATGTATATACACACATACATATGCAAATATGTTTGTGTACACATTACGCTAAGGATTACACCTGAAAACTAATCAGATTATCACATGGATGCTGTAAAATCTTAATATGCTGCACTAGTTGATTGCAGCCAGCTCCTAACTCGAATGGAACCAGGCCATCATGGTGTTGGAGAATTTAAGATTTGGGCTTTGGCCCATCGTTGGAGATTGGAAGATTTGGGCTTTGGCCCATTAATGAATGTTGCAAAACTTGGTTGAGCAACGTACTTTGAGCTTAATGAGTTTCCGATAATGAAATCGAAAACTAATTATCTACGTGACAAGTAGTTAATGTTAGGATGTGGACTCACTCAATTATGGTATTGGGTGAATGTGAAATTAATGCTCAAAGTGGATGGAAAATGTGGTGGATGGGTGACGTGTCACCCTTATGGAGGAATATCACGTTGGATGTGTCCATGTGGTGTAAAAGAGCTTCTGACGGACATCGATCGATGACTTCGATCGATCGATGTCACTTCGATCGATCGATGTCATCGATCGAAGTTGATCAGAGAGCTTCGATGTTTCTGTCTCACATCAGTCGATCACTTCGATCGATCGATCGAAGTTGGACAGAAAGGTAAGGAACGATTCTGACGTACATCGATCGATACATCGATCGATCGATGTGATCGATCGATGTCGAACAGCGTGCAGAATCTCTTCAGTTTGAGTGGTTATGTTTCAAATCTGAAACTAACACTATCCTCCTGTTTAAAATAATCAACTGTTTTGATCTAACGGTGGTGGGGAGGCAGCTTTGATCTAACGGCCGAGATTTAAACTGTCTTAACCGCTTAACCGAATATGGTTTCCATCTAACGCTCCAGGTTTAAACCTGCTAATCTATCTTCGATCTAAAGGCTGAGATTAAACCTTCCTAATCTAGATAGGAGGTTTTAATCTAACGGTCTAAATCAAACTTCGGTTTTGATCCAACGGTCACGGTTCCTTGTTCTCCAACCGACTCCCCTATATAAAGAGGGCAAGGGTGCATTCATTTACACCACTCTAAGCATTTCATAGCATTCTTCTGCATTCATAGCACGTGAGTCTTGCATATTGTCCGGGAGAAGTCAGGACACTCTAAGCGTTCGAAGGAGTTCAAGTTCAGCAGTGCCGCTCAACTGAACAGGTACCCGTTGTATCCTGGGAGACGATTGCTCACACCGGTTGGGCACAGTATACCGGAGCAATACGTCTTAAGGACAGAGTCCTCGACTCGCCCCGGGTTTGATTTATTTTGTTGTTTCATATGCACACATTGTACGACTGCGTCTGGTACAGGATTGATTGTCTCCAACAATCTTTAAGACGTATTTTGATTATTCAAATTAATTTCTGTACCATTTTTATTCTCGCAAAAGCAGTTTCGTACTGATTTGCAGTCTACTACTTTACTCCTTTCTTAAATCTGATTCTGTTCTGATCTATTCGTTTTTGATTCAACTGAACAGTAATCTGATGGAGAACGCAAGCTCAGGCTCGGTTCATGGTGCAGACATTCAGAGTTCTGCTCCAATGGCACCAACTGCTGGGAGGTGCCAAGACATGCTCCTCCTGCAGCAGGGTCCTGTAGTGGCCCAAGTTGGAGAAACCAGGAGGAAGTTCAGTGGGAGCTTCTTCAAGCGCTGGCTGCAAGAGAAGATGCTGTTCTTCTTGACTGCTGTGGGATTGGAAAAATTCCTGACTGAGGACCCGCCTATGGTGGATCCGTTGGAGGACCAAGCCCAGGATATGCAAAACCAACATTTTGTTGAAGGTTGGAACTTCAACAATTATGTTTGTTTGAGCCATATTCTGAGTTGTTTGGACAACTCCTTGTATGGTTTGTACTGTACGTACAAGACCGCAAAGTCTTTGTGGCAGGCTTTGGAAAAGAAATACCGTACGGAAGATGCCGGCACTAAGAAATTTATTGTCGGCAAATTCCTGGATTTCAAAATGTCTGATTCTCGCACTGTTGTTTCTCAAGTTGAGGAACTTCAGACGTTGGTTGCTGAGATGGAAGAGGAGGGCATGTTGCTCAGTGAATCTTTCGTCGTAGCAGCAGTGATTGAGAAGCTACCTCTTTCGTGGAGGGAATTCAGAAGCTATCTCAAACACAAGAGAAAGGAGATGACATTGGAAGATCTAATTGTTCGACTCCGCAATGAGGAGGACAATCGTAGATCTGAAAGAAAGCGCCACAATCTAGCTCTGGTCAGGCTAAGGCCCAAGGTTGAGAGGCCAAGAAAAAGAAAGGCCCAAATCGGGGTGAAACAAGAAAGGCAAGCAGATCGCCCAGAAGTTCACCCGGGAAATGCTACAACTGTGGCATCTCGGGGCATGTCAGCAATGAATGCAGAAAGCCCAAGAAGAAGCAAACCAAGGCAAAAGGCGAACATAGTCGATTGCCATTGGATGATCTGATCTCTGTGCGGTGGTCTCAGAGTGCAATGCTGGGGGTGGGGAACGTACGTGAGTGGTGGCTTGATACTGGCGCCACTAGAACATGTTTGCTCCAGCAGGAGAGATGTTCACGGAGTAGTACCAGCCCGGGAACGAATGAACAGCTTTACATGGGAAACTCGGCCTCTCGAAGATCGAAGGCGAGGGCAAAGTTGTTCTGAAGCTCACATCAGGGAAGCATCTGACTTTGCAGAATGTGCTGCACGTCCCTGATATTCGGAAGAATTTAGTATCTGGATCTCTTCTAGTCATTGCATGTTTTAGACTAGTGTTAGAGTCCAATAAAGTTATTCTTTCGAAAAATGGCATGTATTTGGGGAAGGGGTACTTGTCGAATAGGATGTTTAAATTGAATGTCATCACTATTGTACCCAAAAGAGATTTGCCCGCAGAGGCTAATAAAATTGCTTCCTCTTCTGCTTACATGCTTGAGTCTTCTTGTTTATGGCATTTTCGTTTGGGACATGTTAATTACAAGTCAATACAACGAATGAGTAATCTTGACTTATTGTCCCAAACTGGACTTTAATAATAAAGGAAAATGTCAAATATGTGTTGAAGCGAAGATGGCAAAGGCGCCATTTCCTTCAATAGAAAGGAACACTGAACCTTTGGATTTAATTCATACCGATGTGTGTGATTTAAAGTTTGTGCAAACAAGAGGTGGTAAAAAGTATTTTGTAACTTTTATCGACGATTGCACACGATACTGTTATGTATATTTGCTAAGTAGCAAAGACGAGGCCCTTGATGCTTTCAAGGATTATAAAAATGAAGTTGAGAATCAACTTAGCAAACGAATTAAAACAATTCGTAGTGATAGAGGTGGCGAATATGATACACCGTTTAATGAATACTGTTCCGAACATGGCATTATTCATCAAACGACTGCGCCATATTCACCTCAATCGAATGGTATTGCTGAACGCAAGAACCATACTCTTAAGAGATGATGAATGCTATGTTGATAAGTTCGGGTTTACCTCAGAACTTGTGGGGGGAAGCAATCCTCTCAGCCAACGTCATTTTAAACAGAATTCCATCTAAGAAGATGGATGTAACCCCTTTCGAGCTTTGGAAAGGCTACAAGCCTAGTTACAAATACTTGAAAGTGTGGGGGTGTCTGGCGAAGGTTGTTGTACCTAAACCAAGACAAGTTAAAATTGGGCCTAAAACGGTTTTGATTGCATATTTATCGGTTATGCAACTAACAGTAGTGCATTATCGGTTCTTGGTGCACAAGTCGGATATTCCTGACATACATGAAAACGTTGTCATGGAGTCAAGGAATGCAGTGTTCTTTGAAGATGTCTTTCCGAGAAAAGACAAAATTCAAGAAGAAACAAGATTTGGTAAGCGAATGCGTGAGGCGACTCCTCAAGGTGATGAGGAGCTTCGTCAAAGCAAGCGTGCGAGAATGCCAACTTCGTTTTGGACCAGATTTTCTAACCTATATGGTAGAAAATGAGCCGAGGAACTTTTTCGAGGCTATGTTTTTCCGAGGCTATGTCAACTCCAGAAGCTCCATTCTGGAAAGAGGCAATTAACAGTGAGATAGACTCAATTCTTCAAAACCACACTTGGGAGTTGGTTGACCTTCCACCTGGAAGTAAACCACTTGGTTGTAAGTGGGTTTTCAAGAAGAAACTGAAAGAGGATGAGTCTTTTGAAAAGTATAAAGCCAGGTTGGTAGCTAAAGGCTATCGACAAAAAGAAGGCTTTGACTTTTTTGACACCTACTCACCAGTGACTAGGATCACTTCTATAAGGGTGTTAGTTGCAATTGCTGCAGTCTATAACTTAGAAATCCATCAGATGGATGTGAAGACTGCTTTTCTGAATGGTGAGTTGGATGAAGAAATCTATATGGAACAACCCGAAAGGTTTGTGGTTCCAGGACAAGAGTCTAAGGTTTGTAGACTCGTTAAGTCCTTGTACGGACTTAAACAAGCACCCAAGCAATGGCATTTAAAATTTGATCAAGCTATGTTAGCTAATGGTTTCAAGATCAATGAGTGTGACAAGTGTGTCTATATTAAGAGCACACAGAATGCTTATGTGATAGTGTGTCTCTATGTAGATGACATGCTAATCATGGGAAGTACTCGGGACATAGTCTTAAACACAAAGAAGATGTTGACGAGGAACTTCGATATGAAGGACATGGGAGTTGCCAATGTTATTCTAGGAATTAAAATTTCTAGGATGACTGAGGGACTCATACTGTCACAAACACACTATATTGAATCAGTCCTAAAACGGTTCAATATGGAGGATGTGAAACCGGTAAAGACCCCGCTTGACTTAAGTGTGCACTTGAGGAAGAATCGAGGCGAACCTGTAGCTCAGTTGAAATACTCTCAGGTGATCGGGAGTCTGATGTACATAACGAATTGTACAAGACCAGACTTAGCTTGTTCGGTAAACAAGTTGAGCAGGTTTACCAGTAATCCAAGTGATGATCATTGGAAAGCTCTTAACAGAGTGATGAGGTATCTGAAATACACAATGTATCTTGGATTACATTACACGAGATATCCAGCAGTATTAGAAGGATACTGCGATGCAAATTGGATATCAGATAGTAAGGACTCGAAGTCCACCAGTGGGTACGTGTTCACTATTGGTGGTGCTGCTGTGTCGTGGAAATCCACGAAACAAACCTGTATAGCTCGGTCCACTATGGAAGCTGAGTTCATAGCATTGGACAAAGCTGGGGAAGAGGCTGAGTGGCTTCGGAATTTCCTGGAAGATATTCCGTGCTGGCCTAAGCCAATCGCTCCTATTAGCATACACTGTGATAGTCAGTCAGCTATAGGACGTGCTCAAAGCAGCATAATGGTAAGTCACGACACATACGTCGGAGACATAACACCATCAAACAATTGATCTCTAATGGCGTGATTTCATTGATTATTTGAAATCAATGGAGAATCTAGCGGATCCGCTTACAAAAGGCTTGCCTAGAGATCAGATGTCAAGGTTGACAAACGGAATGGGACTTAAGCCCATAATGCATGAATCTTTGTAATGGTAACCCAACCTTGTTGACTGGAGATCCCAGAATCTTGGTTCCATGGGACAACTAAGTTATGAAGATTCAGTTAGCACTTACTCATTCCGTCTGATAAAAGTGCTGTCTGCAGAGATTTTAGGGTAAGCTAAGGCTTTTAATGATGTCCTATATCTTGATGCGTCAAGTGGAGTATGGCAGAATACTCTTGATAGGAATCACCTATGTAAGTGTGAAGTGGGGCCGCTTCTATGAGAAAGTCTGGGGCAAGATTTCTCAAAAACACTTTCTGAAACCAGGTTGTTCATGGCCAAAACGAACACAACCATGAGAACCAAAAGGGTGTTAAAGGAAATATTGTGTGAGTATCATTGTCTTGGTTCACAATAAAGGCTGACTAGTTCAAGACATCAAGTCACTATTTAGCCGAGTGAATCCGATGGTACATCACTATGAAAGGTTCAAAGCCAGAAGCTACCTCTTCTGATGCAATATTTTCTTGTCTGACTTCTCCTCAGAGTCTGCATATGCGTCTGCATTAATTTCCATTCATGTGGGGGATTGTTGGAGAATTTAAGGTTTGGGCTTTGGCCCATCGTTGGAGATTGGAAGATTTGGGCTTTGGCCCATTAATGAATGTTGCAAAACTTAGTTGAGCAACGTACTTTGAGCTTAATGAGTTTCCGATAATGAAATCGAAAACTAATTATCTACGTGACAAGTAGTTAATGTTAGGATGTGGACTCACTCAATTATGGTATTGGGTGAATGTGAAATTAATGCTCAAAGTGGGTGGAAAATGTGGTGGATGGGTGACGTGTCACCCTTATGGAGGAATATCACGTTGGATGTGTCCATGTGGTGTAAAAGAGCTTCTGACGGACATCGATCGATGACTTCGATCGATCGATGTCACTTCGATCGATCGATGTCATCGATCGAAGTTGATCAGAGAGCTTCGATGTTTCTGTCTCACATCAGTCGATCACTTCGATCACTTCGATGTATCGATCGAAGTTGGACAGAAAGGTAAGGAACGATTCTGACGTACATCGATCGATACATCGATCGATGTCGAACAGCGTGCAGAATCTCTTCAGTTTGAGTGGTTATGTTTCAAATCTGAAACTAACACTATCCTCCTGTTTAAAATAAGATCAACCTGTTTTGATCTAACGGTGGTGGGGAGGCAGCTTTGATCTAACGGCCGAGATTTAAACTGTCTTAACCGCTTAACCGAATATGGTTTCCATCTAACGCTTCAGGTTTAAACCTGCTAATCTATCTTCGATCTAAAGGCTGAGATTAAACCTTCCTAATCTAGATAGGAGGTTTTAATCTAACGGTCTAAATCAAACTTCGGTTTTGATCCAACGGTCACGGTTCCTTGTTCTCCAACCGACTCCCCTATATAAAGAGGGCAAAGGGTGCATTCATTTAACACCAAGCTCTAAGCATTTCATAAGCATTCTGCATTCATAGCACGTGAGTCTTGCATATTGTCCGGGAGAAGTCAGGACACTCTAAGCGTTCGAAGGAGTTCGAGTTCAGCAGTGCCGCTCAACTGAACAGGTACCCGTTGTATCCTGGGAGACGATTGCTCACACTGGTTGGGCACAGTATACCGGAGCAATACGTCTTAAGGACAGAGTCCTCGACTCGCCCCGGGTTTGATTTATTTTGTTGTTTCATATGCACACATTGTACGACTACGTCTTGGTACAGGATTGATTGTCTCCAACACATGGAACTACCATTTTTTTCTTTTTATTTGTTCATGTGTTATCGTTACATAAGAGGGACATTCCTCTTATCTTCACATATAAGCTTCATTCATGTCTTTGCTAGGTGAATATTTGATGGTTTCCTATTTCTTTTAAGTGCATTATTTGTCGGGCTTTTCTGGATGTATTCAAGCAAGATTCTCGTACTGGGGATGAATTGGTGGGCAAAATTCTGGGGAAACCATAATCAATTCACTTTCTCCAAAGCGCACACAATTCTTTTCCTTCTTTGCCCTCCTTTCTTTGGAGAAATAATTCATATAAGATTGTTGTGAGCCACCTGCAAAATGAACCTTGAGCATCAGAGCAAAGTGCTTCATCATGACTTTGATTGTCAGAGGCTAAGCATAAGGAAGTTGGTCTATCGTTCGCTTCCCTAGTCTGTGTTGGAGAAATGAAATGGGAAAAGATTGGATGGCAAGTGGGTTTGTCAAAAGTTGACAACCACCATACTTTGAGTTTAATTATAATTAGTGTTCGTTAATTAAAAACAGAAACTAAAAATTTCTAAATTATCTACGTAACGAGTAGATGATTTTAGGCTTTTGAATCACTCAATTCCGATACCGGGTGAATGAAAAATTAATGCTCAAAGTTGGAGTAAAATTGGTGGAAATTAGAAAATTTGGTGATGTGGCCTCTTGAGGAGTGAACACATCACCAATTTGCTTGTATACCACATTGCTCACTTGAGAGAGAAATGCCACCATATAAAGTTCAAGTTGGAGCCTTCTAAGATGTGCCCTTGGGCATGAGAAGTTTTTGACGAAGTCAGGACGCAGCTCAGGCAAGGTTCACCACACGCCGCCGCCCGGCCGGCCGGCCGGCTCGTGGCTCGTGGCTCGCCCGCCCGATTCTTATTTTTTTGGATAAATTTTCTTTTAAATTTTTCACTTGATCCTACGGTCTACGATTCATCTGCGGTGATCCAACGCTCCAGATCAAATCTGATCCTACGTCAGCGCGGTTACTGATCCTACGTCTCAGATTTGATCTTATCTTCGGTTTATTGATCCAATGGCCTACGTCTGTTCAGACAAGGATTACGATCTAACGGTGGAGATCTTAACTGTTTTTAATCCAATGGTCCAGATTCGTTCTGACCATAAACCGCCTTCAACCTCCTTCAACCACCCTCCATCTATATATTCTCGTTACCATCATGCATTCGAACTACTGTTTTAAACACAGTACCGCATTTCTTCTTCAAAGCATTCTGCATTCCACTACGATACAATCCACACGAGAAATCAGTATACCTTTAACATGTTCGTCGATGTTCCTACGCTGTAGTGCCACTCGTATGAACGAAAACCGTTGTATCCTGGGAGACGTTTGTTCCATCCGGTTGGGCACAGTATACCGGAGCAATTCGTCTTAAGGACAGAGTCCTTACACTCGCCTCGGTTTTGCTTGCGTTTTTGTTGTCAATTTACTCACATGCACACAGTGCACTTGTTCTGATTACAGTGCTAACAATCTGTGGTTTGGCACCTGAATTAACCTGTGCAGAGCGATGAGGTAGGTTTACAGAATGTTCAAGTTTGAAATTTGGAACCAAGTATGTTAACAGTAGATGATATCAAAGAAGGCTAGGAGGACTGGAACTCTGCAGGATAGATCTCGGGAGGGGCTAGATCGCTTCACGATCTGATGCCTTATTAAAAATGCTTGCAAGAAACTAAATTCGAGTGAAATGATCATATAAAATTTTGGATCATGCCAAACTTTCACGTGATACCTAAATGCATCCTGGAGAAGGGTAAAGGTCTCAGAAATACATAATATGGTTTGCATATGGCATTTCTCTCTGATTGGCTGGCTAAATACTTGTTTTCAGCATTAACTGTATGAACTATTCAAAAGTTTTGGTCTTGCCCTTATCTAAAAGGGAAGACTCTTAGCTTATGTTAGCCCTTTATGTAATTTTTGCAGGCTGGGTCTGTGCCTTCTAATTTCTTCTTGGAACCTTCATCACCATCTCCCTATACTCCAAATGGACAGGTATTTAATCCGAGCAGAGTCGTTTTGTGCCGAGATAAAGGTTGCTTGTGAAGTTGCTGGAAGAGTTATGATTTCCTTAGAGCACTTCCTTCGTTCACAGAGGTGATATGAATTTAGTGGGTAACAATGTATTTTCAAATCCAGATTATTGTGTCATGACAGTTTTGACATTTTATTCGTTATGCATGTAGATGTTTCCATTACCAATGGAGTCAATGACACACTCTACCCTGACTTTAAAATATAATTGAATAAAACAAAATGACTAACTAAATTGGTTACGCTTCTTATATTGTGAAGTAGCAGTTTATCGGCACAGCTTGACGCAATTTTCATCATAGTTCATCGGAAGAGGGTGTTTATAACACATAGATATTGTTGCGTACATCTGAACTCCCATACCTCGTCATAGGCGGGAGCCTCTAAGACAATGTGGTAATGTTGTTGTTAATCCATTATGCATGTAAACAGGTGTTGGAAAAGTACTTAAAAGTACTTTAAATCTTGTGATCCAACCTTGTATAATGTTATGTAACCTTTTGATAGGAGATTGGATGAAGTTTGGAGTGTTTTGTGAACAATGGAAGGAAATGGGGGTGTTCCAAACACTTTAAGCGCTTAATGTAGGCGTTCGAAGTGTTCTGGAACACTTCCAGATCACTTGAAGCGCCTCATGTGGCGTTCGAAGTGTTCGGGGATACTTCCAGAACACTTCGAACGCCTTGTAGGCGTTCAATGTCACATGAAGCGCCTAATGTCATTTTGTACAGTCGTTCGAAGTGACATTAGGAGCCTAATGGGTCGTTCGATGTCACATGAAGCTCCTATGTCATTTTGTACAGTCGTTCGATGTCATTTTGTACAGTCGTTCGAAGTGACATTAGGCGCCTAATGGGTCGTTCGATGTCACATGAAGCTCCTATGTCATTTTGTACAGTCGTTCGATGTCATTTTGTACAGTCGTTCGAAGTGACATTAGGCGCCTAATGGGTCGTTCGAAGTGACATTAGGCGCCTAATGTGACCTGACTGTTCACAAAAGTTGCATCTTCTTCTCCAAATGACATCTCCTTTCATATTGAACGTCCATAACCGATCCATGGAGGAAAAATCTGCAGAAAAAGGGTCTTTTGAACTTGTCTCAAAGCCTATAAATAGTAGGCTTTGCTATCTTCAATAGATACATGAAAAACTCTTCAATTCTTGTGAAAACTC
Source organism: Eustoma russellianum (assembly GCA_036186865.1). Lineage (NCBI taxonomy): Eukaryota > Viridiplantae > Streptophyta > Magnoliopsida > Gentianales > Gentianaceae > Eustoma > Eustoma russellianum. The sequence goes on from AP025062.1 coordinate 3,005,635, forward strand.
TGCAGCATTCTTCTTCTACCTTTCACTATCATTCACTTCTACTAAACAAGTTCAATACTTTCTCTCTAAGAGCAATAGAAAGGAAGTAAGCCGTTATATCCTGGGAAGCATTTGTCTGAAGACTACCTTGCTCACCGGTAGAGGCAAAATTGCTTTAAGGACAGTGACAATCTAGTCACGTCTCGGCTGTTTTGGTTTGTTGTTCTTGTTGTTTTTTCAATTGATTCTATATCAAATTCTCATGAAATTCATCATTTCCTAGAACCCTTTGTTACAGATTCATTTTGTGTTCCCTAGCATAATAACGGTGTTCTTGGACGAATTTGTCAAACTGTTATATTCCATGTTTGATAGCCATATCGACCCATATTTTCCAACAATCTTAAAGCAATTTTTAGTTGATATGGTTCCCAAACAGTTTTTGGATTCCGCAAAGTGTGGGGGTTGAGTCAATGATGAAAATATCTTAGAAAATTCTCTTGGGACATACGAAGCCTTGGGAACTTTCTTGCTGCAGACATCAGAAAGCACACTAAGAGAAAGAGGAACATTAAGATTCTAGGACGTTTGCCTTAATGGCTGTGCAAAGACAAACAACGACTTCTAAATCGGCTAGTCCTTTGATCACGCTACAACACGGCTTCACCGGCGTCTTACCTAGGTTGTCTTCATGTTCGACGTCAACTGAAGAAACTCCATAGGAGGATGTGGGTAAGCAACTCCTGCACTATAATAGAAGATGAAGGCTAACAAGATGAAGAAAAGAAGTTGCGTAGAGTAACAACGTGATGGAGGATAAGGAGATCAGAACGGTCTTCTATGAGGTAATCTTGTTGATAGTTCCTCGGAAAGGATGATAGATTATATCTATCAAATTTATTGCAGCCAGTAGAGAGATAGCTTAGTTTCTTTAATGATGCACTATGAATCCAAGAGTTTGGATAGTAGAAGATGCACTTAAAGTTAACTTTGTCTATAAAAACTGGAGTTGGCAATATGTGTGATATTCTTACATATGTAAGAATGATTTCTGAGTTGCTATCGAACAAGAGTTTTAATGTTTGCTTATGGTGCATATGTGATTTATGAGTCTTATTAGATTTGCATCTAGTTTATGTGAAATCGTTTCATGCATTATGCATGGTGAGAGACAAGAACGTGAGTCTTGCTAATCTATTGAGAAAATAAAGGAAAATACTAAGACATAAGAAACATGTTTTGTATGATTGTGAAGAAATAGATGCCTGTATTTAATCTCATTAAATATGGTGTTAAATATATGTTCTAATGTGTGTAATTTGTTTTGCATTTCAACTTGGAGTTTCATGAAAAGAGAAATCGGCCTAGAAGTTGAAATGTGAAGAATGCTAAAAGTATTCTACAGTAAAGAATAAGAAATCTAAGAGAGAAAGATTAGATAGCTTGCTTTCTTCCTTCAAGAATAAAGTTTCTTGTTGAAATAGATTGGCTGACACTAATTGTTTATGTTGAAGATAAACTTATGGAAATCAAGTTCTGTAGTCTTAGACATTTGTAAGCGTTCTGTGATAAGTGAAGCACTAACAGATAAAGTTTAATGGTTTGTTGGTGCTAGTAGAACTCCATGTTGAAAATGGAATAACTAAGTTTAGTTATGTTCAAGGCCTAATGATGTTGCTTAATTATACATGAAGTTTCTTATTCAAGGTGTTTGTTCTCCGATAAAATGTTATTATGCTATGTGAAAACGTAGAAATCATTGATGTTGGATTTCTAGTTTTAGTTGTTAGCATTTAGAAAACCATGTTTAAGAAAACGTTAGTCCTACATTTAGTGAAGAATGAAAAAGGACTGAACTAAATATAAGGTTGATGAATTAGTGTGAAACAATGGTATGGTTGTCGGTTCAAAATGGCTAGTTCCTTATGAATCCTGGTTCATAAGAAGATTGTTGGAGTTTACTCCAAAGTGACATAGAGAGTTGAGTCTATGTTCGTTGTTGAAAGCCTTTTGAATTAATCTATACTATAGCTAGTTGTTTGTTACTGTGTGATCAGTTAAAGATGAATGTTGATGTAATTGTTGATGATGAATAAAAGTTAGTATGTGATTAATATAGATCGAGGTGAAATGTGGGGGTCTAGCCTTTCAATACTTTTGTTTAACAACAAAGTTATTAGAAAATGTGAATGCTGAGCATGTAAATAACTTGTGTTGTTTAATCACCAAAGTAATGGCCACTATGCTGTTCTAATTGTTTGATGATTAATGTTCCAAGTCTATAAGGGTGATAGACTTGCTTGCTCTTTATGACACACCATGATGATATTCATGAGGTTTAGTAATCAAAAGTTTGTATGTTTGTAAGCATTTTGAGCTTGCTTGATGATGATAATGAAGTGTGATGATTGAATAATAGTTGCAAGCATATGAATGTAGTTAACTAGTATGATGTTATGATGAGTTCATCATGCTTGACTATTTGTTGTTGATAAAACTGACTCTTGGATAAGGTCGTTCATGATACTATTGATCATGCTTGTAAGATTCAGTTTGTAGAAACAGGTTTGATGATTTGCTTGATAAAAATCATCACAAGTTTGATGATTTGCTTGACAAAAATCATCCCAAGTTTGATGATTTGCTTGACAAAAATCATCCTAAGTTTGATAATTTGCTTGGTGATGAATCATCTAAGTATGATGATTTATTTCACGGAAAAATTATCTTAAGTTTGGTGATTTGCTTGTTGAAACATCATCCTATTATGTTGAGTGATTTGTTAAAGAAAATCACTGAAAGGATTTCTCATGAGATTGTGCACTATCATGAGCTTCCTTGGGTAAAATATAGCCAATGCAAGGTATATGAGAAAGACCCAATGTAAAATCGAGAGGAATGAGACTAACTCCATCTGATGTGAACTCTCTATGACAGGAACCCAACTCACTATTAGTAGAGATCCTACAAACGGAGTTCAATGTGGTAAAAACACGTTGTAGAAGAGTTCTGTTAAGTACTATCATATATGTCTCTTCCTATGTTGATGTTCGAGGATAGTACTCACTGCATGTTTGAGGGTGAGATGTAAATCTCTTAATGGACAATTCATAGCCATCAAAAATGGTGGTGTGTTGCAGTACACACTTGATGAATATCACCTATATAAGTGTGGAAGTGGGGCCGCTTCCTATGAGAGCTTGGAAAACTCTCTAGAGCGCTTATGAATCCTGGGATTGGGTGCAGGGCCTTTAATGCACCACACCGCGAACTTGTAAGAAGTTAGATAATGGCATGTCATTTGTGCGTTCATATAAACAGTAGTGAAATATGTGGTTCAAGACGGTTGTCACCCTATTTCCGTTTATATAACTGCAAATTGTACTACCGGACAGTTCAAGACGTTTGTCACTGCTCCGTTATGTGTCATTATCTTCGTTTGATAGTGAAAAGATTGGTTAATGTTCGTTAGTTTGAAATTATACAAGCTTGGATCATGTGGGGGATTGTTGGAAAAGTACTTAAAAGTACTTTAAATCTTGTGATCCAACCTTGTATAATGTTATGTAACCTTTTGATAGGAGATTGGATGAAGTTTGGAGTGTTTTGTGAACAATGGAAGGAAATGGGGGTGTTCCAAACACTTTAAGCGCTTAATGTAGGCGTTCGAAGTGTTCTGGAACACTTCCAGATCACTTGAAGCGCCTCATGTGGCGTTCGAAGTGTTCGGGGATACTTCCAGAACACTTCGAACGCCTTGTAGGCGTTCAATGTCACATGAAGCGCCTAATGTCATTTTGTACAGTCGTTCGAAGTGACATTAGGAGCCTAATGGGTCGTTCGATGTCACATGAAGCTCCTATGTCATTTTGTACAGTCGTTCGATGTCATTTTGTACAGTCGTTCGAAGTGACATTAGGCGCCTAATGGGTCGTTCGATGTCACATGAAGCTCCTATGTCATTTTGTACAGTCGTTCGATGTCATTTTGTACAGTCGTTCGAAGTGACATTAGGCGCCTAATGGGTCGTTCGAAGTGACATTAGGCGCCTAATGTGACCTGACTGTTCACAAAAGTTGCATCTTCTTCTCCAAATGACATCTCCTTTCATATTGAACGTCCATAACCGATCCATGGAGGAAAAATCTGCAGAAAAAGGGTCTTTTGAACTTGTCTCAAAGCCTATAAATAGTAGGCTTTGCTATCTTCAATAGATACATGAAAAACTCTTCAATTCTTGTGAAAACTCTGCAGCATTCTTCTTCTACCTTTCACTATCATTCACTTCTACTAAACAAGTTCAATACTTTCTCTCTAAGAGCAATAGAAAGGAAGTAAGCCGTTATATCCTGGGAAGCATTTGTCTGAAGACTACCTTGCTCACCGGTAGAGGCAAAATTGCTTTAAGGACAGTGACAATCTAGTCACGTCTCGGCTGTTTTGGTTTGTTGTTCTTGTTGTTTTTTCAATTGATTCTATATCAAATTCTCATGAAATTCATCATTTCCTAGAACCCTTTGTTACAGATTCATTTTGTGTTCCCTAGCATAATAACGGTGTTCTTGGACGAATTTGTCAAACTGTTATATTCCATGTTTGATAGCCATATCGACCCATATTTTCCAACAACAGGGAACATAATGTAACGCCTCTTACTTTAGCTTTTTTGCCTAGATAGATTGATCTGTGACATGGATGATATTTGTGGCATGGTTGTTTCAGAGAAGCTAAGGACGTTTTTGCCTAGGGTCTAAATTTTCCCACAAGCCTTGAATGAATATAATGTACAGCTTTCCTTTATGTGTCTACTGGCATGTGGCCAGGACCTCCTGGAATCAGCATTCAAGACTCCCTCCGCTCCATCCCCTGCTCTCTACATTCTTTATTTCCCAGTCCTTTTTTCTTTCCCAAACAGCTGATGCGCGTCTTTTTCCCCACCAAACACAGCAGAAGCAGGGCGCTAGCTTAGACACAGGACTGAAGGTATGCTATTGTTTTTTTACTTCTGAAAGTTTTTGCTTGTCTTGGCTGGGTGATGAGATGATGAGGTTGCAAAATTGTATTCTTGTTAAATTTGATCTAGCAACAAACGAAAGCAAAGCTTCAAGCATTTGAACAGTTTTCCCCCCTCAGAAATAACTCACTTCTGAGTTGTGGTGTTGTACACAACCACAACAACCACCATATTCAATATATCATAACGATAGCAAAAGCTATCGCTAGAGTCTGGGGAATGTGAGAGACAGACAAACAATACATCAATCCCAAGAGATAAGGAGTTTGATTCCAGTGAGAACTCCGGCTCTACATGTACCTGTATGAAATAATAATAAGAATATTGTATGCTAGTGTACTAGTGAAGGAATTTAGTAAACACAAATAGAAAGCTTCTGAAATTAAGATAGTCATAACTGTGTATCTGCACAAATAATAAAAACAAATACAAAAAAATACAAAATCAACCTAAATTGTGGAAATTATCTAAGGCCATAAATATAATCAAAGACGTCCCTATATACTTCATATGGATACAACACGTTATGCCTTTTTCACATTGATGAGCCGATATGTGTCATCATCATACAAACATTGATGTAGGTCAAGACAATCTGCCAACTAATAATTGTTGAACTAATATATGTAGGGTCAGGCGTTGCTACCCATACTAAAAACATTTTCATACTTCTTATTTTTTTTTTGTCTTAAAAATATTGTCTATTTTTAAAAAATAAAAAAATGTTAGTAGTCAATTTCTTTTTTGCCATTTCGATTGGCATTTAGAAGTTTTCTAATTTACATCAACTAACTAACTAATGTAGAATGATAAAAATAACCATAACGAGAATATTTTTGAGGCGGAATCTTACATATACTCTCTAGTTATCATCGTCATCATTATTATTGAAATCATGAAGTGATCACTGTTATTATTATTGAAGCAAATAAATTTGTTTTGGCACCAATACGAATGTTGGAAATAACTATAGATCCCTAAGATTCATAACTTATTACGAAGTTGAATCTTCACTACAGGATCAGAGATGATCTGCGGGGTAAGCCATTAACACATCGTGAAAATACCAAGGCAATATTCCCAAAAACCTACAGGAAAGAGACGATGTTAGAAGTACCTCCGACGGTCAAGTCAGTTGTGGACATATGCATGATGGTAAATAAGAAGTAGAGCACAGAACATCTGTTTAGGTTTTCCCTATTAAAGAGGTGGTTGTTTTTGGGCTGGTTAACGAGGGCTGTGTGTTCAGCCTCTCTTCTGTTCTGTTGGGTTATTCAGTTTGGTTCTCCCCTTTCCTGCTGGGGAGCCTCTTTTTTATACGTTGGGGCGAACTGTGCATGGTGAGGAGTTGTGAGATGATGACATCTGACTGCCCTACTGGCAGTTCTCGTCCATATGGTGGCCATGTGGTACCACGTGCCACGATACATGGCTAGAGTGGCTTGTTGGCATATGTCTATTTTTGGCATGCATAGCCGAGCTGAGGTGCACTCTGAGTATAGCAGCCAAAGGGCGAAGCGGGATAGCATGGCCTGAATTGACCCGCGAAGGTCTATTGAGCTGAGGTGAAGGGTGCTGCTTCCCTCGCTTGCCGAGCTGAGTGAATCCAGCCGCGGTACGCTGATCTGGTAGCAGCTTGTAACATTAACCGGACGATCTGAGATGATTGAGGCTAGCTGGTTCGATGATCTGCTCTTGGATTGAGCTAACGTAAGGCTGAGTAGGGCGAAGTAATGACATGCGTCTATAATGGAGCCCTAGCTACATTGGTTGTTATTAACCGAAGTTGATTGATACTGACAAATGTAACTTGCCTTTACTAACGGTTAGTCTTCGAGCTCGTCACTCAACTATGTATGTATGTCAGCTTCTTCTGCTAGAAGTGAATACAAGCGTCGAACCTTGGGGGTTTTCACTTTCCAGGCACGACGTGTGTCCCGGCATATAATATATTCAAGTCTTAAATAGGGTTGGGATTCCCTAACAACCATTTTCCTCACCCCTTGAGTGGTGATACTAGATGCGGGACTCCCGTATCTAGTCTCACCACTTCTCTTTGCTGTCACGTGTAGTAGATCATATCCCCTTAAATGTAGGTATGAAGGGCCCCTCTATTTGCGGTTCAAAGTTATGCATCATTTCTTTTTGCAAAGATTTAATGACGTAAAGGCCCCATTTGAGACAATCATCCAAACAAATCTACAGCACCTAACATGCATACGACTTCGTAGTGTGTACAAGACTCTTGACTTTTGCTATCCCCAAAGCATAACAATTTATTGTTAAATAATACAAGAGGATTGTCATCATGAGATAAATTAGGAAGTTATCTATAGAAATTAGAAAGTTAACTTTAGAAACACTTGTTAAAAAAAAATGTCTCTCGACTCACCCTAAATGGGGTGAGATCTAAGGATTCGGTAAAATATTACGATTCCAATTACGCGTCGCCACGTGTAAAAAAACATTTTTTAAAAGAAGGATTGATGGTTATTTTTATAAAAAAAACTGTTTTTTATACATGACGATGCGTGATTAAAATCATCATATTTTGTCTCATTTTTATCCCTTCCATATCTGAACCGCGCTAAATGGGAAGCATTTGGGCAGACACTAGAGCGTGGGGCCCACAGCATGGCCCTTTTTCCTGTCTTTCTTTTTATTTTTAAACACGAGTAAACTATAAGGGTGTTTCGCTAAGCTCCAATTTAATGCATATAATCACTACAAAAATAATCACTACAAAATGTTTATAAACACTTAAAAGTGTTTATAAGCTAAAATACAAAAGCTAGGTGTGAGCAACTTATTTTTTTAGCTTATAAACTGGTATGATATACGTAGGTTTGACTAATTAATATACATAATTACTTTTCAATTATCTTATTTACTCATGTTTAATAAAGATCAATCTACCATTAAGAAAATAAAACAATACAATGCTTATTTGTTAATCAATTGGAACTTGTGACGTGATTAGAAGAGCCAAGTACTAAATATATATGATATACTAGTAACAAATGTCATTTCACCTTTTTTTTTATGTCATTTCGTAGTTGAATTTCTTTTCGTTCTTTCTCGAGTATGTGTGTAAAAAAGTTTAAGAAAACGATTGATCCCATTCAAATATATATGATATTATATTAGCCTTTATATTTAGTTTGCTGTAAGAAAACGGCTAGAAGAGCCAAGTAATAAATATATATGATTTGAACCTATATGTTTAGTTTGTTGTGATATAAGTGAACAAGAAGTTTAGATGATGAACCTTCTTTGGCCTAGTAAAGTCTATAACCAAACAAAGGCTTGTGGATGAGATTCTTTCACTGTCCGATCAAAGTTATCGTCCGCTATCCAATCTTACATTTTTTGTTGATCTTTTATTCAGTTTTATGATTCTCTTGTTGTGATACGTCGATAGATCATACATCGCCGTGTCTTACAATGAAGAGATCTGGACCCGTATACCTGCCACATGGTCTTCTTTGTCAGAAAATATTCTCGTATCTGTTTGAGAGAATCAGTATAAAGGGATGGGATCTCATGCCCCTAAATCCCCTCACCCCATTCATGACCATGCGACACGGGGGCAGCAGGGTGGGGTGGTAAGGCTAGATGCGGGTGATCTTCGTCTAGCCTCACCACCCTCTTGCTGCCACGTGTCGTGCGGTGACGCGTGGTGTGAGGTAAAATGGATGAGAAAATCTTGTCCCGATTATAAATACCTTGTAACAGTGCAGTAGCATGACAAATTTGAAAACTAATTTTAGGCACGTGCAAACTTTATCTTGAAGAGATCCCTGTGGGTCTCACTACATCGTTTTAACCCTTATAGCCTTTATATATTTAAGTAACTCTTAAGTAAGAATGTGACTTTATGTGGGATAATGGTCAACCAATATTTACTTAGTCAACCAGAAGGCCAACTTGGTCATTTAAGCCACACGACCCGGAGACCCATCTTTCGTTACACATGTCCATTCGCAGGAAGAAATGCCTCTATCTGCCTTGTGCTCAAGTCCAATATAGAAAATACGTTTCATGTACATTAGGCTCGTATAAGATCGGAAGAGGAATTAGATTGTTTTATGATCTGATGTACGTATCTTTATTCTATATTTTGTGTAAGAGGCTAGTTTCGCGGTTCGGACCAGTGACTTTAATGTGACAAAACAGCAACTTTACCAGTTACTTCAATTCTCGCTCAAGTCAAATAGAAGGTTCATAAAAATAGAAAAGGTCACATTTAAAATTCTTTCTTCAAAGAAAAATATTAAAGTGCGACATGTCTCTTCTTAAATAAACCTTTTACATATTTACAGGAGAAAAGACATTGACATCATTGTCTTTTAAGTTGGACCTATTCAATTCTACAGAATCAACCATTCTCCACAGGTTTGCTTTCCCACAAAATTGTTGTTTAGGCATGTTAAACTATGTAAATTAATTAATAATCGCCATGTTGATAATCCCACATTGGCTAATTTGAGAAAAAAATACATGTTTATATGAGGATGGGTACCACCACCCTTTACCACCTCATGTAAGCCCAAGTTTCAACATGGTAGCAGAGCAGGTTTAAAATGTGGACTCGCCCCTTGTCTAACCCATGGTTGGCCACTTAATGTTTCCCCTCACATAAGTCCAGATGTTCATGTCTAGTTTGTGATTCAGGGCGGGTTGTAAGATGCGTGTGTATGTCAAGCCACGTTGCCACGTGAGGGCGGGTGTTGAGAATCTCACATTGGCTAATTTGAGAAAAAATGAGGGCGGGTTGTAAGGCGCGTGTATATGTCAAAGCCACGTTACCACGTGAGGGCGGGGGTTGAGAATCTCACATTGGTTAATTTGAGAAAAAATGCATGGCTTATATGAGGATGAGTTACCACCACCCATTACCTTAAGATTTTGAGTGGATATGGGCCTCACCTCATGTAAGCCCAAGTTCCAACACGCCAAAATGGTAAAATCATTTCACTAAATACAAACGTCATTTAAACATTTTTCTCTTTAGATGAAGCCACCTATATAGTTCGTCGGCATTAATTGCGTTCAATTCCATATATCTTCTTCAAGTACTAAATAATTCATATATATGGGTAAATAATATTTTAGCCCTCCTATTTTTGTAGTTTAAATATAGAAATATAAGTTATTAAAGAAATATCATTCAATTCACTAGGAATTACTAAAAAATGTCTAATTTTTATTTTTGCCTTTTTATACATTATTTATTTATCATTAATGCATTGTATTTACTTGTTTACTATCCTAATTTGAAACTGATGCGTGTTTGGAGCGCGTAAGAAACTATCTTTTTCTTTATTCTAATAATTTTTTCACAAGTTGTCGTATTCGATTTTCAAGAACAGATTCCTCCACCTTTGATCGTGTGCTACTTAACTTGGAAACGTGCAAGATCCTTCAAACAGAAACATGTTTATTTTCAAGAATGTTTCCATCCTTGGAACGTGTTTTTAATGTTGAAAGACTCAAATCTCCCACAAAGTTTACTCAAAATATTATATAGATTCTAACGATCAAGAACAAAAGTTAAAACTTGCAAAATTCTGGCTTAGGCATTTGCTGCACTCCTGTTCTTATCAACATACACAACAAATCAATTGAATACAAAATGGGAGCATCAAACCTACAGATCAAGTATAGCACAAGAAAGAGGGAACGTCTTCAATAATTAATGAGACAGTTTGTTTTGAAGGGATGAGCTAAAAGATGAATAATGTAAAAGAGAATGCAAAAGAGAATTGCACTACAGTTGGTGAAAAATGCCGTGATCCTTGTCAACTGAGCACCGGCGCTATCCTTTCATATATACAATTCAAGATTGATCAAAATGGTTACAACTGTTTACAGGATAATATTTCAAATAACAAATACAAATACAAATGTGGAAAGATAAGGATAGAACAATATAGTTGAATTTAACTCTCTAGCTGTTGGGATCATCCTTATCTTTTTTATATGCTTTAACACGCCTCCGCAAACTCAACGGTGGGTCACACACGTTGAGGTTGGTCCGCAATGTCATGAACCGACGGTTGGCTAGTGGTTTTGTAAGGATGTCAGCGAGCTGGTCTTGAGTGCAACGATAACGAACATTTAGACTGCCGTTTTCACGCGATCTCGCACAAAGTGAAAGTCAATCTCAATGTGTTTTGTGCGAGCATGAAATACCGGATTGAAAGATAGATAAGTTGCGCCAATATTATCACACCAAAGCGTGGGTGGATTCGGAAGACGGAAGCCAAGCTCACGGAGTAGGGATTGGAGCCAAAGTATCTCGGCAGTGGTGGCAGCGAGAGCACGGTACTCAGATTCTGTACTAGAGCGGGAAACAGTTAGTTGTTTGCGGAAACTCCATGATAAGAGATTAGGTCCGAGAAATATGCAGTAACCACTTGTGGATTTTCGATCATCTGGGCATCCGGCCCAATCAGCATCAGAATAGGCTTCAAGAGTGGTAGAGGTGGATCGGCGTAGGACTAACCCGTGCGTGATGGTGTGCTTGAGGTATCGTAAGATGCGTTTAACTGCTTGCCAGTGGAGTGTTGTTGGACGATGCATGAATTGACAAACTTTGTTGACTGCAAAAGATACGTCAGGACGTGTGATAGATAAATATTGTAAAGCGCCAACAGTGCTACGATATTGTGTGACATCAGAGAACGGATCACCAGAAAATAAGGAGAGCGTGTGAGCCGTACTCATCGGAGTGGTGATGGGTTTGACATGCTCCATTTTTGTACGCTTGAGAAGATCCAATATGTAGCGTTAGTAAGAAATAATCCATCCGATAAAGGAATGACTTCAACTCCAAGAAAATAGTGTAAGGGTCCAAGCTCCTTGATGGCAAAGTCTTGGCGCAAGCAAGACAGGAGCTGCGCGATAGTTTGTGTGTTGGAGCCAGTGATGATGATGTCGTCCACATAGATAAGAATATAGATGATGGCAGTAGATGATGTGTAAATAAATAGAGAGGAGTCCGATTTGCAGCCAAGAAAACCGAGTTCTAGAAGGCGATTGCTGAGTCGAGAGAACCATGCACGGGGAGCTTGTTTTAAGCCATAGAGTGATTTGCGGAGTTTGCACACATGATTAGGATACTGAGGATGGATGAAGCCAGGAGGTTGAGACATATAGACATCCTCATCAAGGAACCCATGAAGAAAGGCATTCTGTACGTCTATTTGCTGGAGAGGCCAACCACGGGAGATCGCAATAGACAAGACTGTGCGAATAGTGGTTGGTTTGACCACCGGGCTATACGTTTCATGAAAATCAACGCCAGGTTGTTGATGGAAGCCTTTAGCGACGAGACGGGCTTTGTATCGGTCTAAGGTGCCATCAGTCTTCCGTTTAATACGAAAAACCCACTTGCAACCTACAATATTCATTGAGGGGGTAGGGGGAACAAGTGTCCATGTACCGTTGCGGAGGAGTGCATCAAACTCGACATTCATGGCTTGGCGCCACTCGGGATGTTTGGAGGCAGTGGTGTATGATGTGGGTTCAGAAGGTTGTGTGGCGGATAAAGATAGAAGTGCTTGGGGAAGAGGATAGCGAATGGTGCCGTCAGTGTGTTGTTTGGGTTTGTAAATATGAGCTTTTGATCGTGTTTGCATGGGATGAATGTTAGGTTGAGTCAAAGGAGAGGGGGATGTGTTCGATGATATAGAAGGCGTTTGGGGGGAGGCGATGGGGGGTGTGGATCGGGGTCTCTTGGTGGACGAGTCGAAGGGCGTGGAATGTTGGCCGAAGGATTGGCGGTTGGGAGCGAGGGGTGGAGGAGGGGTAGCTGGACCGTGGCATGAGCAGGAGACGGGGTGTGAGTGCTGAATGGTATGGAGGCATAAGGGAATAAGGTTTCGTCAAAGACGACATTGCGAGAGATGTAGTATTTGCCGGTGAGAGGATCAAGGCATTTGTAACCATGGTGATTGGTACTATAGCCAAGGAATAGACACTTGGTGGATCGAAATTGGACTTTGTGGCGATTATAGGGGCGAAGGAGCGGCCAACATGCGCAGCCAAATGTTTTAAGAAATGAGTAATCAGGTTGTTGATAGAGTGTTTCATAGGGTGACTTGTTGGAGAGGGTGGGTGTTGGGAGACGATTAATGAGATAACAAGCGGTGGTGAAAGCATCAACCCAAAATTGATGTGGTAATGACGCGTGACTGAGTAGAGTAAGACCTGTTTCAATGATGTGTCGATGTTTGCGTTCAACTGAGCCATTTTGTTGATGAGTGTGAGGGCATGAGAGGCGGTGAATGATGCCGATTGATTTGAGAAGTGAGTCCAATTTTTGAAACTCACCACCATTGTCAGATTGAATAACTTTGATTTTACGATCAAAAGAGCGTTCTACGGTGATGTAAAATTGATTAAAGACACGAAACACATCAGACTTGGCATGTAAATGAAAAAGCCATGTGTAGCGACTAAAATCATCAACGATACTAAGGTAATAACGTTCACCATTTATTGAAGCAATTGGGGAGGGACCCCATACATCAGCAAATAAGAGATCTAAAGGAAATTGAGATTTATGGGGAGAGGGGGGAAATGGAAGTTGATGACTTTTGCCCTGCTGACAAGAGGAGCACACAGCTGGTGGCTTGCTTGGGTTGACAGGGAGACGAAACTTTGAGATGACCGTGCGCACTGTGCGAAGGGCAAGGTGTCCGAGGCGGCCATGCCAAGTGTTGAGGGTGGTACGTTCACTGATGTAGGCACGAGGGAGGTGAGGAAGAGAGTTGCGCGTGTAGAAGGAGTAGAGCCCAGCGTTACTCGGTCCGCGATGAAGGATGCGTCCCGTGACTTGATCCTTAACACAGAAGAAATTGGGGTGAAACTCAAGATAACAATTGTTATCTTTGGTAAATTTTTGAACAGAAAGAAGATTTTTGGTGATGTGTGGCACGCACAAAACATTGTTTAGTGTGAAGTGATGAGAAGGAGTGGGAAGAGAGGCAGAACCTGTGTGAGAGATAGGAAGGGTGGCGCCATTGCCAACTTGCACTTTGTCCGTTCCCTGATACTCCTCAGAATGAATATTGAGGTTGTTAAGATCAGATGTAAGGTGAGTTGATGCACCAGTGTCCGGATACCAGTTAGAATCATTGTAGGTTGGAGTGGTCAGAAATGCCGTGGGGGAGTGAGATTGATCACCGTGATAGGCATGATTGAACCTGTTATAGCATTGAAGAGCAGTATGACCAGTTTTGTTACATACCTGACACACTGGGCGATGGGATTCAGGCATGTCGGTTTGAAAGTGGCCCGATGATCCAAAAGTTTGGCCGCCTCGACTACGGCCTCCTCGTTGCCCACGGGTGGAAAATTGTGGCTGGCGTGGGCCAGCATAGTTGGAGGACCCACGGCGTGATGCACCTCGACCACGGGTTTGGCGCGCCAGGTTGGCTGTGGGAAAGCTCTCTGTGGTTGGTGAGATGTGTTGTTCCAGACGAGATTCATGGGTAAGAAGATGACCAAACAATTCATCAGTGGTAAGGGGGTCAGCACGGGTAGTGACGGAGGTGACAAATGGATCATACTCTGGTCCAAGACCTGCAAGGAGGTACAAGGTAATCTCAAAGTCTTTGAGTGGTTGCCCAGCAGCAGCAAGGGTATCAGCAAGATTTTTGATTTTTTGGAAATAATCTGAGATAGACGAGCCAGCTTTCTTAGCAGTGGCAAGCTGGTAGTGAATTTGCATGATTCGAGCCCTGGATTGGGAGGTGAACATGCGTTCTAGTGTTACCCAAATATCACGGGACGTAACGCAGCCAACAACTTGTGAAAGGACTCCTTCTGTGAGAGAGGAGAGTAGGGTGCTGAGGATCAACTGATCTTGTTGTATCCAGGCAAGATATTCTGGATTGTCAACTGGTGTTGAAGAGTTGTCACCCACAGTTGACATCATAGGCGGTGGCGGCATGGTGCCATCAAGAAAGCCAAAAACTTTCTGGCCACGTAGATAGGGCACGGTCTGTGCCTTCCAAAGCAAGAAATTATCCTTGTTAAGTTTGACAGTAACAATGTTAGGAGAATGAATAAAGGACGGGGTGACGGGCAAAGTGGCGGTCACAGTGGAGGTGGGGGTTGTAGTAGTAGATGAAGATGTGTCTGCCATTTATGTTGGTCTTTAGCTCTGATACCATAAAAGATGAATAATGTAAAAGAGAATGCAAAAGAGAATTGCACTACAATTGGTGAAAAATGCCGTGATCCTTGTCAACTGAGCACCGGCGCTATCCTTTGATATATACAATTCAAGATTGATCAAAATGGTTACAACTGTTTACAGGATAATATTTCAAATAACAAATACAAATACAAATGTGGAAAGATAAGGATAGAACAATATATTTGAATTTAACTCTCTAGATGTTGGGATCATCCTTATCTTTTTGATATGCTTTAACATGAGCTACATATAAGTTATGCATAAGTCAAAATAAATACCATACATTCTCACACAACACTTGCATTTCAACTGCCTGGAGTCGATGCACCATTGAGATACAAAAAGGGCCAAAAGAGGGCAAAGTTTTCACAAGAATTAATCCTTGTAAAATAGGTGAAACTTAAAGAGACAGGTAAATGCTTACACTTATGCTTACTACTATTGAAGCTTTCATAATACAGGTACCTGACACCTGAAAGAACACTACTGGCAACGTAAGATCCAATAAGAATATTCGTGTTTCAGATTTGCTCCAAGAGATCAAGAGTTCAATTTCAGAGATATAGATGCTAGGTCGAAGGCCTGGTTTGCACGGAACACCTTGTGTGAGTCACTGCGTAAGTCCTCACCTAATGTAGGAGACGTTTAGACTTCTGATTTGCATCCTCCACAATGTTTGGCGGTGGAGGTCCAAAGCGAGAGATTTCGTTTTTTTGCTCCAAGATTCAATACGAATAAATTAATTCAAACCAAAGCAGCAAACGACACGTCAAAATCTTATGCACGACCATTTCTAAGTAAAATGGAAATCATGAGCAGAACAACTAATTAAACAAAGGAAAGCATAGTAAAGCAGCACAGAGATGGGTTGAGATCTCCGCACCTCCACTTTCCTCACCTTCTTTGTGACCACGCGATACGTGGCAGCAAGGAGGGGCGGTGAGGCTAGATGAGGGTCACCTGCATCTAGCCTCACCACCCCCTCTTACTGCCACGTGTCGCGCGGTCAAGCGTTACCGCGTCTCCTTGCGGTGAGGGGATCCTATCTCCACAGAGATTGCCGTTAAGACAATATCCAAATTTTAGAAATTCAGGACGCCTTGAATAAATCATAACATTTTATCCTTCTTTGAAAATAAGATGTTCAATGATTAAGCTTCCACATTTTGTAGCAAAAAGATAGAGACAGAGACTACGGTAAGGAGAAGAGGAGGGAGATAGCAAGAGGAACAAATAGGGGATAGGATACCCACACCGCTCCCCTCTCACCGCGTACATGACCGCGCAACACGTGGCAAAAAGGGAAGGTGGTGAGGCTGGATGAGGATAACCCTCATCCAGTCTCACCACCCCCTACTGCTGCCACGTGTCGCGTCCTGGGCTGCACGGTGACTCACCGCACGGTGAGGAGATCTCATCCCGAAATAGGGTAGATTGGTCAGTTGCACAACAATTTTGAGGCGACGTGGCTGTACTTATCCCACTGGATCCTTTTGTTCTGGACGCGTGTAGTAACAATGATGTGCCTGTCCCTTTATTGTACCCATCTGCTGGCAATTGGAACTTTTGCAGGCTCATCTAATTTGTGTATCAAAAGGCTAAGACCCATAGGTATCAAAGAGCTTCGTAGATAACGCAGATTAGAGTTTCAATGTACTTCTAGCTTGGCAATGCATTCGCAGGAACCCGTCTAAGATGTATACTGCAACCTGAGCCAACAATATTCTAAGTCTAATTAGGCCGGATACATGGTCTAGCCATTACTGGCATAGACAGTAGTAAAGCACCCACGTTGCGCGTGTCTGTTGAGAATATTGCCTCACACTGAACAATCTGAGATAAAATGCATAGGTTATATGAAGATGAGGTACCACCACACATTGCCTTAAGGTTTTGAGTGGATATGAGTCTCACCTCATATAAGCCCAAATTTCAATATGGTATAAGAATCATTTTAAAATATGGACTCACACTTTTTCTAGCCCATGATTGACCATTTATTGTCTCCCCTCACCCAAGTCCAGAAGTTCATGTCTGGCTTGCGGTTTGTGATTGAGTGCGGGTTCTACGGCGCGCGTGTATGTCTAGCCACATTGCCACGTGAGGGCAGGCGTTGAGAATATTGTCCACATCGGACAATCTGAGATAAAATACATAGGTTATATGATAATGATGTACCACCACTCATTGTCTTAAGGTTTTGAGTGTATATAAACTCACTTCATGTAATCTCAAGTTTTAATAGTATCATGATTCGAACCTACGTCTTTCTAAAGTAATGTCCCAACACGAGTACTAACTGATCTCATAGCTGCTCATCTAATTTTTATTTCATCTCTTTCTTTCTTTTTTTTCTGCCTTCGGTATTTTTAACTTTTCTCTTATTTTCATTGTCATTTTGTGAACGGTTTGGAGGATGTTCTTTTCAATCATCTCATTAAATTTAAATACTTTGTTAAGCAGCCATAACACTTAGACTCGAAGGATAATCCAGTTGGGGAAAAAACGACAAACTCATTTGCCAATGGGAGAAATTTGTAGCCTATAAGTCAACTTGCCGTCTTAATCATTCTTTTTCTCAACGAAACAGTTTTATAAGGCCGTCAGGCCAATTTTATAATGTAATATTATGATAACTGACATTCTCTCTTGTACTATATTTATTTATTTTATGCAGTAATAAAATAAGATCAGATATTTAAGTTTCATATACTCAAAAAAGTGGATAGACAGATTAGTAATGACTTACTAAAGTTGCACCTCTCTGAAGAGATGGTCCAGGATATGAGTTCATGAATACAGATGATTAAGGTTAAGGAGGAATAGACAGGATATAGGGTCACCTTAGTTCATGCTTAAATGATTTGACTTGCACTCTTTTGTTTTAGTATTTGTCTTTCAACTTTTTGTGCATATCTATTCACTAGTATATATTCCTATTATTGTACTATCTATAGATGTACATATATAGCCGGGGATCTCGCTGGAAACAAATTCTCTATCTTTTGGATGGAGGTATTGTTTGCATGTCTCTTACCTTCTCCAGACCCTAGCGATAGCTTTTGTTGTTCGTGGCATATACTGGGTATGGTTGTTGTTATTGTATACTCAAAAAAGATTATCACACACTTTTTATTTGATGAATAAGTCGTAAAATAATAATAAAACGTTAGATGTTTGGTTATCAAATGTTTGTACAAACATGTCACTTCACAGAGTTTGTCAATATATTAAATGTAAACAGTAGTTGAAGTTTGAACGCAAAAGTGTGCTGTCTATCAAATATCAATAATACTCCCTCCATCACAAACTAATTATTAGTATTCAAACAAACACTTAGTTAAATATTAAATTAACACCGAGTTTTTATTTTATTTAACACAATAGTTACTTTGGTAATTTAATTTAGTGTTTGATGAACTATATGTTTGACCATCTCGGACAACAGTTTTAGAACAGATGAAGTATTAAATATGACATTCCTTGAAATGATTTCATAAATTAAATTGCCTTTATTTAAAATTTAGAGTTGCAAACTCTAGCGTAAGACTAATCCTAGTTATGTTGACTTTATCCACACATAAATCATTGTCTGATTGGGATTTAATCACGCAAGCAAGGAACATATTTTTCGATTTTTCTTTTCCTTTTGAAGCAAATCATGGGGTAGAATTAATAATTAATCTATGGCTAAATTTAGAAAAAAAAAATAAACCGTTCATAGATATGATCAATCCAGCAATCATCCATTGATTAAATAAGGCATCATAAATTATTTTGTTTGTGACTAACTTAAAATTTTGTACTTTTGTGATATGATTAGGATGATTGTAACATTTTCCTAAAGGTGGAAAAGTCATTAGGACTTTTCTTAGGCAAAATCAAGACGCCGTCCATAAAGGATTTGATGAAAACAATAGTATTAAAAAGTTTATGAAAAAATATTGTCACAAAACATTATAATAACTTGAACAATCGTAATCTAAAAGTCCACCGACTTATCTTTATCTTACTGAAGCTAATCGGTGTCAGTTTTGGCATTTTGCTAAAAAGTGATTTATACATATAGTTTCCAACATATCCTTTAAGAGTTGCAACAATAATAAAATTTAATTTATGCCCATCATGTTTTTAGGTATGAAAGTGTTACGTGAAAATAAATGCACACCAACGGGTATCACGACCAATACCTCTTGATTCGTTAGCAGCAGCAGCAACAACAACATTATCTCATTGTCATAGAGGCTTCCGTCTATAACGGGATATGGAGAGGTCAGATATACACAACCATACCTATGTGTTAGAAACACATAGAGGTTGTTTCCCGATGACCGATAATGAAACTTGCGTCGATCAACTGTACTTCACTATATAAGAAGCGCAGTGAGTCATTTTGCTTTATTCCATCATATTCCAAAATCAAGGAATAGTTTGTCATTGACTCTGTTATTAGATAATTCTACATGGACTTTAATCAGGTTATACTTTATAAAAACATAAATCCTAATCAAGAGTATTCGCCTTAGTGGTAAAGACTCTGATACTGCTGACTGAAGTTCTTTGTTCGAGTCTTTTTATTAGTAAAATAGTGGAACTGTGCCTCTTCAAGAAATCTCTCATATGTGTAGGCCTGATAGGTAATAACCCGTAGGGCCAGACCGCAGGGCGTTTCAAGAGTATGAGGCCATACTGCAGTGCGGCCAGTCACTTTAAAAGCTTACCCAACACTTTTTTATCCTTAGGGAATAGCTCAGTTGACATTCAGATTAGGACATTGCTACAGAAAGGCACAAGTTCGAACCAATACATGCGCAGCGTAGGTGCAATACTGATGTCTGGGCCAATAATGGCGAAGTCATTGTCACTGGCCCAATTGGACTAGAAGGTTTTGTTGGTCCGATTTGCAGTAGACACCTTGCACTGGGTCTCTGCAAAGCCTTACAAACCTAAAAGGCCGATGAGCTTCTGATTTACATCCTCTACGAAACTCTTTAGGATTGAGACGATGAGGTCTACGAAGCCAGATACATTGACCTTTTGCTCTAGAAACAACAACAACATTACCTGATTACATTAGAGACTCCCGTCTATAACGTAATAGTAGGATTCGGATGTACACAACCATACCTATGTGTAGAAAAACACATAGGTTGTTAATGTTAATGTTTACATTTGAAGTACATCTAATGGTGACCTTACAAATTTGACTCATTTTTGAATTCAAGAAAAGTCCACCAAAAGAGGCAAAGATAACAGGACAATTTCCACCACGAGTGACAAACAAATAAGAAAATAATAAAATAATAAAAAATATTATAAAACGAAAAGTACCCACCTTTCCCGGCCCATTCTGTGTACTTTTGTGCCTCTTGCTCTCAGTTCAATAGCGTTGAAAGCTACAAAAAGGAAAAAAAAAAAGAAAAATCGCCATGTCCTTATCTAATGTCTTTGTTCTCTTCCTACTTTTAAACTAAATTAATTTAATCCTTAAATACTGTGTTTATAATTTAATAATTGGCATAAAGCAAGTCTTTTAGCCTAATTAGGAAAGGGAGATAAGGTGGCGCACTTGCCCCTCCCGCTTTTCAATTGAAAGTCCACTCCGGCTCGGCGTTTCTCATCTTCCGGTCAATATTGTTAGCTCTAGGTTTTACCAAAAACAGGCGGTTTCTTTAAAAGAGATTGTGCCCATTTTAAGTATTATTTACTGTTGATTAACGCCTGTTTAGTTGTTTATTATTTTATTTAATCTGATGATTACCCATACATGTGATAGTAATCAGCAATTGTTTACCTCTATATGCTAGAACCTACGATAAGTAAAGGTGTTCTCGGTACACTAGGATCCTTCGTTAGTGCGGAATCTGGAAAGAGGCTGGATAGCTTTGCAATCTGATGTACGCAAGAGACTGTTTCTGTAGCTCGAACACGTGACCTCAAGGTCACACATATGAATATAAGACTGAAGTGAAGGTTTATGTATATAGGGGTCCGTTTGAGATTGTATAAGAATATGAAGATACGTGCGTATATTAGGTGTTGTGAAACATAATATAAACAAGTTTTATGGCGTTGAATGAGTAACTATTTGACATTCAATAACTAATAACATGACTAATTGACATGAGACAGTGATAGTGTGCAAAGCAGAGGAGTCCGTCCATATTATTATGTTTTCTGCTAGTTGGTGAGGAATGAATTTCATCATTTACAATGGAGTTAAGAACACACCTTTCTTTGACTTTGGAATATGATGGAATAAAGCAAAATGACTCACTAAATTGGTTGCTTCTCATATTATGAAGTAGCAGTTGATCGACACGCAATATTCATGGGTCATCGAAAAACAGCCTCTATGTGTTTCTAGCACATGGGTATGGTTACGTACATCCGACCCTTATACCCGTCATAGGCGGGAGTCTCTAAGGCAATGAGATAATGTTATTGTTGTTGTATATGGTTTAAGATAAAAACCAAAAAAAAATAAAATACAACGAAAATGAAAACTCCATATAGTCGATTTCACCTAATAAGAAAATACTGAACATGAATATGTCGATCTCACATATCTTCTCGTTGTATTCTTTTTGTGATACTTCAGTATCATAATTGAAGTTTCAATAACACTGTCCATCTCAACAATCCTGACACCTCTTTCATCTTTAAGAAGTTAAACATGTTAAATATATAAGATGTTAGTATGAAGGGCATGTTCGGTGCAGTGGGCATCCACGTTTATACAAAATCTGAGAAGGGACTAGGTCGCTTCGTGATATGATGTACGCAACCTTACCTTACATTTTATGCAAACAGCTGTTTCCGCAGCTCTAATTCATGACCTTAAGGTCAGAAAGTAAAAAACCTTACCATATATGAGATGTTAGTACAAGGAAATGCATAATACATTGCCTTGAGAGGAAAAATGCGTAATAAAGGAGTTAGTTAACTTGAACTTATTTTTATGGGTAAAACTTAGTAATTATTCAAGCACTAATATAAAACATAATAACTAGGACTGGATCCTTTATTTTGTACATTTATCATCACTACATGTCAATTATTTTGTATCTCTATTTTATTGATATATAAATGCCAAATAGTTACTAATTGACTATAAAAGTGACCTATTTTTTAATTCACGGTGACCTTATCCTTAGTGGCTTTCTTACAATTGGATAAAAGCAACATTTTTTTTAGAGCCATAAAAGCAACGCTTTTAGCATTTTCTTTTTATAACAAGACTTTTGTACTTTAATTTATGAACAATACTCCCGTCAATATTATTTTTTATACTCCCCTCAATAATTCAATTAATGTACTTGTCAAATTCAGATGTTTGAATGTCGAATAGGATGTGAAGGTGATATTCAGTAATTCAATCAATGTTAATTCAATTTTTTTTATACTCCCCTCAATAATTCAATCAATGTTACATCTTTCTTCTTACTAACATAAGTTTTAAAGTAAGATGATATTCAAATGAAATTTGATTTAATTTGTGTGAGACTTCTCATGTTCTGTCAGTTCGATACCCAAATGTGCATTTTAAATCGTTTGGGTATTCTAACTACACAGTTGAATATTCAATTTCGATTATTATTTGTAGGTGTAAGTTTTTATATAATGAAAAACACGAATGATATCAGTTACGATTGTAGCATGAATTATTTTCGTATGCATTACAAAAAGGCAATTTGCATTGAAGTGCTTGAAAGTTATCATATTATATCTCGTCACAATCTTTTAGGAAATATGAAACTAATGAAACAATATAATAACGTAATAAATAAAAGAAAAATTATATAGCAAAGTCACATTTTGGAATTTGGAGTGTTACTCTTGCTCAAAAAAAATTTACATCGATTCGATTCTCTCTAAGTTCTGCACAAAAAAAACAGGAGCCTAATACATAGATAACGTTCTTTCTTTTTCTCTAACACATATTTTGGAGTGTTTTTAGATTATTACTAATGACACACTACAATAACAATCATATCCAGCATATCGCAATAACAAAAGCTATCGCTAGGGTCTGAGAAAGATGAGAGACAGACAAATAATACCTCCAATCCAAGGGATAGATAAATGACACAATGCAATATTGTAATGACAAAGAAACAGAAGAAAAGAAAAAAGAAAAAGAAAAAAACAAATAAAAAACTCCAGTTATATAGCAATGGCATATTTTGGACTGTGTTGTTTATCTCTCACACACAATAACACCGCTAGACACACTCACTGAAGCTAGCTAGCCAAGCTATCTTTTGCCAATTGCCACTTATACATGTATGTAAATTTAGATTGCTATAATGGAGTCGTTCTCAGAGAATGAATGGTTGAGAAGACCAGGTCAGTCTCTACTCTATAGCAAGAATTGTCTGCAACTCTTCTGACTCAGCTCCATCCTTTTTACATTCACTTTTGAAGATCAGAGGCTGAATTATTAGCTCCCATTTTATCTGTTCTATAATCAAGCTACAAGTTTAATGCTTTATTAGATCTCTTCACTCCACCTCTATTTTAGCACTCCCCAGCTTCAGTTTAGTTGCAGTGAACTTTGTGAGGAATTTCTCAAGTTTCATTTTCTTTTCTTCTGTGCTTCTTGAACTTCCTTTCTTTTTTATTTTTCTTGATGGGTAGAATAAAAATTTGTTCTTTGTGTGTATGTATACATATGTTTTGAGTGTTATCTACTTAATAAGCTGACAGGTGCTTTGTACTGGGGCGGTGGCTCAAAAGTAATGGAGATTTTATCTAAATGAACTTAGATTTTGAAAGTGATAGATGTGTTTGATTTTTTATTAGTGTGTTGCTTTGCACTATACAATTATGGGAAAACAAATATATAGATTACCATAAAATTGTTGGGATTGATTACAGTTAGGTTTCTCTTACAAGAACTGTGACTTGTGAGGGTGATATCTTGGTCTTGTTTCCTCATCTCTGTAATGGGTCATGGTAGGGCTGTGTTATTTATAT
Organism: Eustoma russellianum; assembly: GCA_036186865.1. Taxonomy (NCBI): domain Eukaryota; kingdom Viridiplantae; phylum Streptophyta; class Magnoliopsida; order Gentianales; family Gentianaceae; genus Eustoma; species Eustoma russellianum. The sequence continues at coordinate 3,029,817 of AP025062.1, forward strand.
CTAGCACATGGTATGTAGATGTTTTTCACGTTTTGGCAGTGTACTTGGCATGAGGTGGGAGACATTTCCTTTAGAACAACCATATGGAAGACTGCTAAGCATCTTGAATGATATTGGCCCTACAAAACGTCATCTTTTTACCTTCTTGGCCTTCCTCTTTACTTTTTAAGCTCTAGAATGACCCTATTGGTTTTGCTGCTATGTTTTGTCTTGTTTCTTTTGAGTTGTTTGGTTGGTGGAGAGTTGTTGCTAGTTGGGGGAATTTGGGATGGTGAAGCATATAGATTTCCTTTCAAGGCCCCAACTACTTTCATGTGGTGTGTCATGTGAAACTCTCAGAGGTACACCTTATTGCCAGGTTTCTCTCTTATGGCTTCTGCAAGAAATCATGAAAGCCCCTTTTCTCATAGCTTCAGGACTTGGAAGTTAGCACTTTCTTTTAAGGGTTTGTTGCCTGATGTGTCATGGAATTTGGGACAAGGAGATGAGGGGTGGGAGGGACCCTACTTAAATTTTTCTTTATTTCATTTCCTTTTTATAATGTCTGAAAGTTATATCTGATTGATATTAAGGTTGACATACCTATTCAAATATAGCTTGAATTGAGATCTGTCCTGCCATGTTATGTTCTTTTGAAATTTTCCAATTAATGAACTTGTATTATGATTGTTAAGTAGATAGTATTAAGTTTTCATGTGTATTTGTGAGTGTTGCATTTCTATTGAACTCGAGTGATCTTTTATGATGTACTAGGTGCTAATAATCACAAGAAATCTTTGGTGAAGCTGTTGGAGAGTTCATTTCAGAAGGCCATACATTAGTGAGAGTCTCCTTGAAGTTGAGCTGCGCTAAGGAAAGGTATTAGGCACTACCCAGGTATTACTAAGCACTTGACGAAAGGAGCTTGTTTATGAAGCAGGAGAAATTAGGGAGGATTAATTTAGCATAAGGAATTATTGTGGAGGGGCTCTCAGAATAATCACTATAGGGCATCACAGAATCTTATTGATGGAATCTTCATTCTTGCCTGGATCATCAAAGAGGGCTAAGGCACCAGGAAGTATGTCTCTTAATGTTCGCTGTTTGGTTGATGGATGTAATGCAGACCTTGCTCTATGCAGAGACTATCATCGCCGCCATAAAGTTTGTGAATCTCACTCCAAATCACCAAAGGTAACAATTGGGGGTCGAGAGCAGCGGTTTTGTCAGCAGTGCAGCAGGTAAAGTTTCGATTTTTTTTTTTGTAAGTTAAATTTCATTAAAAGGCCAAAAGGCAAGTTACAAATATTAGTTACAAAATGATGACATAGCCAAAATAATGGATTGGCTATTCAAAAGAAAGGCGGCGTATATTTGCAAGCTATAACTAGTGCCAACCTTTGAACAAAAGGTGGACCACAGTGGCCACAATAAACACAAGCTAACTACAATTCTAATTACAGGGAACAACCAGCAATAGTGGCAAGTAGGGAACTGACATTCTACCCAAACAAAATAAGTAACAACATGAAAGCAAGTATGGGTATCACAACAGCAGGGAGGCTGGTATCCGACGATTCCAAGAATGAGCACCAAAGAGATAAGAAACACCAAGCCCAAAGAATTCAACAGTGACAGTTCCAGCAGCAAAAGGGAGCTCCAATCGTCCAAAAAATAGACAGCATTAACCCAGCAGCGGCACGAAATGCTTCTATCGTAATGGGAGTCCAGGGAAGCCAAGAGATCCAAAACACCAACACTCCAGATGATGACTGCGATGATGGATCCTACAAGAGAAGTAAAAGCAGCAGTACCCAGGAAGCAAAAGACAATGCAGCAACTCTCTCCAAAGCACAAGAATTTAGGAAGAAATGGACAAATAACCATAGATGTAGCATTAAGATGAGTAAGAGAGTTATGTATAGAAAATTGACATAGGAAGCCCCAAGTTTACCGCAATGTGCCAGTTGTTTTGCGTTTTCCGATAATTTCTCCATGTAGTAGCAGCCATTCGGACATTATGTAGAATATCCCCCGTGATCGTCTGGGGGGTTCTACACAAGGAAGTGTGAATTCTTTGGTTTCGTTCTTTCCATATACCATAAACAGCGGCAGAGAGGCTTAGACAAACTAAGTTCCACTGAAGTTTGGATTGCCATACGTTGGCGAGCAGCCACTCTTGGATCGAGTCCAGGGAAAAAACAAGGCAGGTGCAATTTAGTTTCTCCAGCACAGTCTTCCAGATCAGCTTTGAGATGTGACAGTTGAAAAACAAATGATCTTGAGTTTCCGGGTGTCTGTCACACAGTTTACAATGGTCTGAGTCAACAATACCCCAAAGGGCAAGCTTTTGAAGAGTAGGTAGCCTCTTCCAAAATGCAAACCAAAGAATGATAGCATATCTAGGAAGAAGGGACCTACTCCAGACAATTTTTGTCCAAGGTATGGGGATATAGGGGGGCGTTAAGGCAGACATGGCACTGTGCACAGAGAAATGTTTACTGGGTTTCCATTCCCAGTGATCATTCCTAGGGTGAATTGGGATCCTAGTGCAAACATTTAAAAATTCCATAACCTGACTGTCCCAACCTCTACCAAAAGGCAGATGCCAACAATAGTTTTGGATGACATCCGCGACCTTTGCATCAAGGCAGATGTTAATCTTCGACCTGAGATTTGGGTGGTTTTTAATTAGTATGCCCCAGGGATGCCAGGGATCATACCAAAAGTAGGTGGATGAGCCATTACCAATAACACGGGAAATGTGCTTTTCAAAGATGTCTCGAACCAAAATCAGTTTCTTCCACAACCATGAATCCTGCTGCTTAGGGGCAGCCATCCATAAAGACTTACCTTTAAGAATGACTGAGTGAACCCATTTAACCCAAAGGGACTCTTTGCCTTCACAGATGAACCAAATCTGCTTCATGAGGAAAGCGTTGTTTGTCTGTACAAGATTTGGAAGACCAAGACCACCAGCTTCTTTTGGCATACAGACATCCAGCCATTTAACTCTGGCTTTCCTCGGGCTACCCCAAAGAAAAGACCTAAGGAGCCGTTCAATCTCCCTAATGACCTTCCTAGGGAGGAAGAAAGCAGCCGTCCAGTAGCGGACGATAGCCAGCAGCACAGAGTTGATTAATTGGAGTCTCCCACCATAGGACAGCTTGGAAGCTGTCCAGCTGGTGGTTTTGGCTTTAAGCTTATCTAAGAGTGGCGTACAGTCAGAGTATGAGAGTTTTTTGTTCACAAGCGGAAGCCCCAGGTATTTAATAGGCAAAGAGCCGATAGGGATACCTAGGATTGAAGCAAGGGTGTTCATTTGTGAGATTGAGGTGCCAGAAAAATAGACTTCGCACTTTGCAAGATTTGGGGTGAGACCAGATTGACTAGCAAAAGAGTTTAAAGTGCCCTTGATTGTTCGAATGGAATACTCATCTGCCTTTGACAGAATGAAAAGGTCATCTGCAAAGGCCAGAGAGGAAATTTCCAAGTTCCCACATTTGGGATGGAAGTTGAAGGGTTGGCATTGAGTATGTGTTTTGAGAATCTGAGTAAATCCTTCCATAGTGAGGATGAAAAGGGCAGGGGACAAGGGATCACCTTGACGCAGCCCTCTTGTGGATGTGAAGTTCCCAGTGAGGGAACCATTAAGGTTAATGGAGAAAGAGGCAGTGGAAATGCAAAGGAAAATCCAATGACGGAATTTCTCCGGGATATGCATATGGGTGAGGATGGAGAGTAGGTAGTCCCATTTGACAGTGTCAAAAGCTTTCATGATATCAACCTTAATGGCACACCCACTAGGGCCCCCAGGTTTCTGGTAGGTCTTTACAAGGTCATGCATGAGCAGGATATTATCCTGGATGCATCGACCTTGCACAAAGGCCGACTGGTTTTCATCAACCAGAGAGGGGAGGATGGGTTTGATTCTGTTTGCAAGGATTTTGGAGATTATTTTGTAAGTCACATTGCAACAAGAGATTGGTCTGAATTCCTTCATTTTGACTGGACTTTCAGTTTTTGGGATAAGGGAAATAGCCGTGGTGTTTATAGGATAGTAAAGATAGTCATGAGTGAAGAAATACCACACAGCATGGGTAACATCATCACCAACCAAGTCCCAATTTTCTTTAAAAAATTCGACAGTAAAACCATCAGGACCAGGGGCACTATCTGTTTTCATGGAAAACAGAGTGTCTTTTATTTCTTTGGATGTGACCTGTGAAGTCAAAGCGGTGGCATACTCATCACTGAGAACTTTACCAGACCAGTGATCAATTTGTGATTTTGTTGAATTGGGTTCTTTGAACAAATTTTCAAAGAAACTGACAGCCAGGGATTTGACCTCCTCATAGTTAGAAGTCCACCTGTCACTGTCATCTTGTAATCTAAGGATTTTATTCCTGGCTGTATGTGCTTTAACAGAACGGTGGAAGAAATGAGTATTTTTGTCCCCATCTTTCATCCATCTAATCCTAGCCTTTTCTTTGAGGAAAGATTCCTCAAAGGTGGATAGTCTAACATATTCTTCAAGAGCATTTTTTTCAAGTTGACTTGCAAAGGGGTTGTTATCATCTTCCATGGCTTTGAGTTGAGCCATTTCCAAAGTTTGTCTAGCGTTTTGGACTTTTGTGGATATGTTGCCATAGTATTTTTGGTTTAATTTTTTTGAGTGGTTCTTTGAGTCTTTTTAACTTCTTAAAGAGTCTGATTTGGGGGTTACCCTGAATAGGGATGGACCAACTACTTACAAGGGTATCCTTGAAGAGCGGGTGCATCATCCAACCTTTAATGAATTTAAAAGGTTTAGGGCCCAGGTTCTTTGAGACCTTTATAGATAAGATGCCAGGGGAGTGGTCCGAGATTAATGGGGCCTCATAATCCAGTTGATAGTTGGGGAACATGTTATTCCATTCCTCATTGACAAACATATGATCTATTTTAGTATAGATTCTATTTGTAATGTCCCTTTTGTTAGACCATGTGAAATTAAAACCACGTGAGGGAATAGACATTACATCAATAGTTTGCAGACATTCCTTAAATTCCTTAATTGCGTTTTTATCGAACTTCTTATTACCCTTCTTTCCACCACTATCAAGGATGGTATTGAAATCACCCATTAAAATCCATGGTTGCTGACCATAGATGGCACTGAGGTACCTTAGACAAGACCAGAGGTCCCTGCGTCTACTGCGTTCGTTGTAGCCATAAACAGCAGTAACAATGAAAGATTCTTGGTCAGAAGTTTTAGCAGTAACCTTACAGGTGATGCATTGATCATCCAAATGGAGGGCCTGTGAGTGAAACAAGTCTGGGTTAATACCCAACCAAATTCGAGCCACCGAGTTTGGTTGGGTATTATGGAAGACCTCCCAGTGCCTAAGGGTTCTTTTTGCAAAGTTTTCCAGGTTGTTGTGTCTAACTTTAACCTCAAGTAGACCAATGATACTAATGTCTTTACTAGCTATAAATGATTTGATTTCTTTTTGTTTTAAGGGGGAATTGAGCCCCCTTATATTCCAACATCCTAACTTAATCATCTAGGATGCTTACCTCCTCTACCCCTATTTCTTCCCCTAACTGCACCCCTACTAGAGTGCTTGACTTGGACTATTTCCTTCTCTGAATTTGGTTCCTCTTCATTAGAACTTTCGTCCGAAAGAGTGCTTTTTACTTTAATTTGCCTACAAGTACTGTTTTCCTTAAGATCAGAGGGAGCCATTTGGACTTCATCCTGGTCAGGCCGAACAGCATGAGCCGAAGGAGATATTTGAGTTGAGTTGTGTATCCTAGACTTTACTTTGGTGCTACTATTGATGACCAACTTAAGAGGGGTTGTTGTGTCAAGGCTGTCATCCTCAGAGGATGAAGTATCAGAGCAGGTCAAATTTCTATCAGGAAAAGTACCATCAGACCTTTTTTCCCCTTCACATTGTTTGGCTACAGGGGCAGGACTGTGAACGAGCTTTGGAGAGGAGCAATCCTCGGTAACATCCTCAGCGACAGAATGAAGAACATCAAATTTATTTGCAGAGTTACCTGAGAGTTTAGGAGAGGCCACGGGAGACTCGTTCTCGCCAGCAGCCTGGACTGGAGCTGCTATCCTTTCCATAACAGCAGCCTGCTCTTCAGTGAGTTTAAGGGTCGAATCCTCCACGGCAGGTTTCCGTTGATGACGGAAACGGCTAGGACCAGCTGTACGCCAAACATTTTCACCCTCAGTGGCCATATCCAAAATTTTGCTCTTACCTTTGTCAAGCCTCTGATTAACCTGTGGCCTGCTCTTTGCTGCGTTTTCGGATCTTGTGTCACATGAATGCCCGAATGTTTTGCAGGTTCCACAACGGAGAGGTATCCACTCGTACAGCACCTGCTGCGAACGTTCCACCCCATTTTCATCAATGTAATTGATAACCGATGGAGGGGAAACATCTGCATTTATCTCTATGCAAATCCTTGCATAGGCAACTCTAGATTGGAGTGTGGTTAACTTGTCCATAAACAGAGGCTTACCAATAATAGAGCCTAAGCCACTAAGAACACGAGAGTTGAAATAGTGAGGCCTTAGTTTGGGAAACTGAACCCAAACCGGTACTTTGTTTAGCTTAAGCTTTTGTATCGGTTCATCAAGAGTCCAAGGCCAGAGAAAAAGTACCCGGTTCCCAAATGGAAGGGGGGACTGCTCCAGAATCTCCAGTTTTGAACCTTCAGATTGGAATCTGAAGACAAATAGACCATCTTCAATTTTTTGGACCTCTAGTAACCCCTTGGAAGACCACCTCTGTTCAGCGAAATGTTTCATATTGAAGAAGGAAGCACTATTCCCCATCACTTGGCCTATAATAGCAGTTGACCATTTCACTTTGTCCTCCGCTACACTGGAAGGATCAATGGCAAAAGATTTTGAGCCATTATAATTGTCGATTGGAGTTGTAGATAGAGTAGAAGTAGCTTCTGGGCAAAAATCCGGCTTAAGCAAGGATGCCCAAGCGGATTTCGCACGGATTGTGGCTTGCATGTTGTTTAAATGGACAGATCCAGGAAGAAAATGCCCATCTTTGATTATTTCTGGAGAAAGCTAGGTTGAAACGACCTCTGTTAGCAGAGGCCGAAGGCCTTCACGGCCTTAGATTCAAAAGAGGAGCAACTCAGAAGTTATTGTGGATCTTGTTTACAAAAACTGTGTAAACTCCGATGAGAAGAAATGGGAGGAAAAGGGGGAGAGAAGCGGCGGAGATGAATATTTTTCGAACGTTGAGGGTGGCAGAGGAGAATAATTGAGGAGAGAGAAGGTGGAAGTTTCCGTGAAAATTAGAGAGAGGCGAGAGAATAATTGAGGAGAGAGAAGGTGGCTTGAGTTAAAGTTTCGATTTTGATTGACAGTGAAACTATATACATTCGATACTGAGTGTTTCAAATGATTTTAGCATGTGCATTTTACTCATGATAGTCCCATTGCCAATCATCTTAGAAAAGTTACATCCTTTTGTCTCTCTGACTAATCTTGCGGTGGAGATAATCTATTTGGCAATAGTTAGGTTCTTCTCCTTCCTCTTCTTTTATCTGGCCTTTTGGCATCCTCATTTGGTTTCAGGTAATCACAAATTGAGGGAACTTTTGTGGTGTATGCTTTGAATAGGAGATATGAAACTTCTGCTGAGCATTTATTCAGTGTTAATGCGGATAATGCTTTATAAACAGATAATTATTATCTGATATGAATGTCTTGTTTATTCGCAACTTTCATGGGAAAACGAAGAGATTTTTCAAGAAACATTAGAAGGAATCTTAGATGAGAATACGTATGGCATTCAAAGCAGCATTCAGCAGCTGCATAATGCAGATCAAAGAATAACTTCTAAGAGTTCTCTATGGTATATTTGTCGGTAAATGCTATCTCGTTACGCTACTTGTCCATTTAGTGACGTTCAACACACAGACCATAAAAGCTTACTTTTCTAGAAGACAAACCTTGGAAGTATAAAGAGCAGCTGGTGTAAGAAGAAATGTTGTGATATTTATGTCATGTAAGTTATCTGAAAGTGAATTTTTCACCTTTTTCTCTTTTTTATCCAATTTGGTTCAACTTCATCCCTGTGGCATATGAAAGGTATTCCTGTTTATCTACATCTCTGTGGAAACGGCGTGGTTAGATAATGATGTAATGGCATACTATCGCTGGAATCTGGATGCCATGCTGTAATTCAGTTGTACAGAAGTTCAGTAGACAGTCAATCTGTGAAGTTGGATAAAAACATACTGCGGTAGATAGGCTTTCCCCTTTTTCTTATGTTCTATATATGGATCTAAGTAGATTTTAGTTTCCCTTAATTTTATCCAAAGGCAGGAGTTTGGTTGCCATGCTTGGGATGAAGGTATTGTTAGCCTGCCTCTCACCCTCCCCAGACTCTAGTGATAACTTTTGCTGTAGTTAGGATATACTGGGCATAGTTGTTGTTGTTGTAGTGTTTAATTGGTCGATGAATCCCTGTATATTGCAAATCCATCGACTCCTTTTCTCAATGGAAAGTTGTGATGTTTTGGAAACAATTGTCAATGCTTGAAATTTTGACATTCTGAAGTTACACTGTTTGAATGAAAAAAAAAAGGTTACTCTTATGTACGGTACACCCCACTTCCTCTCACCAAACCACAAAAGGGAAAAGACTGCATAATTTGAGTTAAGTTGCTTCATCTGGTAAAGAAGCTAGAGCTGACTCCAATCAACTGCTTCCGGCAGCTAGTGTATCTCCATAGATTTAATGTCATTTGCAATAAGTTGATCTGTATTCACATTCCTCAATTCTTCTCACTTGAACATAATTTCTGTAGGTTTCATTCACTGGCAGAATTTGATGAAGTGAAACGAAGCTGCCGCAAACGTCTTGAAGGCCACAACAGAAGGAGAAGGAAACCTCAACCTGAGCTTTCAAGAAGTCCTGGTTTGGTTTTGTCTAATCAGCAAGGTATATATTTTCCACTTCAACTCCCTTTAAAGCAATGGTACAGCACCGTCAAGAAATTGTCTTTAGTCTGACAACCTCAGATGAATGATAGATCATATTATCTAACATAAGCTGACGGTTTTCGTACTAAAGAAGCTATACTCCTTCAAAGCCTGCATGCAATGTTCTCGCTTGTAGCATTTGTCAAGTTCAATTTACATAATTACGAGCTAATTTATTTAGTATGAAATTTCATGTATTTTCTTTCCACAGGCACAAGAGTTCTGCCGTTTGGTGCTCCACAAATATATCCTACTGCTGTTATTAGCTCCTCATGGACTTCCATGATCAAACCAGAGAATGATTTTGTCCTTTACAATAACTGTTCAAACCTAAATTCATCAAAGGCTTACCCTGAATCTCCTTCAGTTCAAGGCTACAAAGGAGGAAACCACATTCAATTCATGCGAAACACCGAGTCCTTGGTCTGTCAACCACTTCTTGAACATGATACCAGATGCGGACATACCAATACTATCCAAGAGATATCCTCAAATGTGGTCAATCAAGTCACTCATTCGGATAGTGCTCTCTCTCTTCTGTCATCTCGGCCCGTGCCCACAAGGGAGGTTGGTTTCAACAACTCAATGGTGCAGCCTGGCTCTATGCCATCGCACTCACGTACAGAACCTCTTGTTCACCCTTCACAGTTTGGCAGTCCAGGCCAGTTCCTTTTCGCTCCGGAAGTGGAAAACAGGTCAGCAGTTTCAGTGGTAGACTCACCGGCCAGCAGCAATGCCACTTTGCAGTTTCAGGAGATGTTCCAAAATGGGCCTGATGAGTCTTCCACGAGCGGACCTCATCAAACGCTCACATTCCTCTGGGAGTAGCTTCGTCTGTCTCTCTAACCATGGATGAATCTTTCTCTTTAGGTATTGGTATCTTGGCTTTGGCAAGATAAGTTCCTCATTCCCAGGATTTTTAACTGACAACGTTAAAAACACTAAATTTCAACTTCTAAGATGTTGCACATGGTTGTCAATCAAGCTATGAGCCATCACCATTGATTAGTTTTTGCAGTTCTGTCCCTTGACTCATATGTTTCTAGGATGCTCCTTTGTTAGCAAGTGTTCTTAATTTTACTAGAAATTTGTAATTAGGAAGAGAATCTTTAGCAGCCTGTATTATAATTTATGGTTCGTGGACTATGTGGTGACTTTGAGATCTATTATTTCATGTTTTCTTTTCAGCTTTCAATGGTTAAATTTATTTATGTGTTTTGTTTGTGAGTCAAGTGCAGGGCGAGACTTCCAGTAACTGGTAAGGTTGCTGTTTTGTGGCTTTGAGGTTACGGGTTCGAGGCGCAGAAACAGCCTCCTGCACAAATCGTAGGGTAAGACTACGTACATCAGATCACGAAGCGATTCGACCCCTCTCCGGTTACTAGTTGCTGCTTTGTGGCTTTGACGTCACGGGTTCGAGCCGTAGAAATAGCCTCTTGCACAAAGTGTGGGGTAATACTACGTACATTACCTCTCCGGTTACGGGTTGCTGTTTTGTGGCTTTGAGGTCACGTGTTCGAGCCGCAGAAACACCCTCCTGCACAAAGTGTAGGGTAAGACTATGTACATCAGATCGCGAAGCGATCCGACCCCTCTCCGGATCATGGATAAACGCGAGAGGTTGATACAGCAAGAACGCTATTTGTTTGTGAGTCGAGTGGTTTGAGATATAAAGTAGCTTGATCAACTTGACAAACATGTGCATCTACAATTTTCTTTCCTCAAGGGAAAGGTATGTTCAAGATAAACTGATATTGTGGCTGGGAACCACGCTAGGGATTCACCTTGACTCCTTTAATGAATCTTGTCTGACTTTGTTGAGTAATTAAGGTATATGTAACATTCATGTAGAAGTGTAGAAAATTGAAATAAATTATGAAGTGAAGACTGAAATAGATGCTTATAGGGTTCTTTAGGCCTTTTTTAAATAAAAAAGCTATCCTAATAGTAATAGAAAGGTTTCTTTCTTGTAAGGGAAAATGATACATTGTAATTCACCTTTTTTAGGCTTTTTTATGGTCAATGCTCTCACTACTCATTGTGTAAAATGTCTTCTGTATATAATATACACATAAAAATACACACATACTCGCACATATATACACACACAAATAAATGTGCATATATATATGTGTGTGTTATATTGCAGGAACAGCCTAAACAATGGCTCTAAATCTCCAATTTATTATAGCAGTGACTATGAGCCAATTCCAATTTGAATCGCTAGCAATAGGAAATGTTCACACTAGGCATGACTGTGGGTCTTGGTGAGTCCCCATCTCATTTGAGCCGATAGGACCGGTTAATAAAGTCGCGGCCCGTAGAGACGGTTATGACTTTTGATTGCATGATTTTGTAGACGTTTCTAGTAGTTGTAAAAGGGGTGAGATATGAGGAGGTTGGAAAGGAGGCAAAATATGAGGCCTCCAATCACGTCCCGCCACGTGTAAAAAACATTGTCAGTGGTCCCACCACATTCAATTTTTTAAAAAAAAAAGACAATGTTTTTTACACGTGGCGAGACGTGATTAGAGGCCTCATATTTTGCCTCCTTTCCAACCTCCTCTGATCTCACCCGGTTGTAAAAAGCCATACTATGATCTGTTTCTATCGTTTTAGCCATCAAGAAATTTCGTGGAGGATGTAAATCAGAAACCCAACAGTATTCTTGATTATTAAGGCTTTTACTAGATCACACAAAATATCCACTGCAAAATGTGTCACCAATCCTTTAATGCAATTAGACCGTATGATATGATCTAAGTTAGTGTTGGTCTAGATAGCAGTATTGTATCCACACTGCGTGTGTCTTAGTTCGAAACTGCGCTTTAGTTGTAATATCTCAACTCAAATATCAACTGAATTATGTCTTAGAAACTGTAGAAGTATCTAAATGGGCACGAATGCAAGGTATGTTACTAGGTTCCACATGTCCCCTTTGATGGACAAAGAATCTAAAATTTTAATTTAGTTTAGATTTTCAATAATCTATTAAATCAAATTACATAAAATAATTATGTACAACTGTAAACTTGTATGGTTGAAACTTTCATTTCGAATATGAACAAACATATTAATATGGAGAATGTTATGGATACTATTTTTCTTTATATATTGTGGCCTTTTTTGGGAGCTGAATTTTTATATAAAGGTTATGATTTTTTTTTTCATTTTTTTAAAAAGAGGATAGTATAAATTAGGAATTATTTCTCACCACTTCATTATCTATATTCAATTATTGGCAAAATCCGCACATAGAATTTCATTAAAACATATATTCTCGTTCCAAAATTTCATGGCCCACCTAGTTTCAGTGAGTCCCACACATCAAAGATTTATATGTAATAATCATGTATGTGAAATAGACCAATTCCACTGTAAGTCTTCGAGATATCATATATTTTGGCCTTAGATTATAAAGATTTTGTTTCCATTTCCAATATTCTCAAAGACACGTTCTTTCTTGACTTTAGAATATAATGGAATAAAGTAAAATGACTCACTAAATTGGATGCGTTTCTTATATTATATTATGAAGTAGTAGTTGATCGACACAACTTGACGCAATTTATGGATCATCGAGAAACAACCTCCGTGTGTTTCTAACAAATGAGTATGGTTGTGTATGTCCGACCCCCCATACCTCACCACATGCAGGAGTATCTAAAGTAATGTAGTAACGTGGTAATGTTGCATGTATTATAAATATTTTCTCTCACCTAAACTTTTACTCCTAAAAGGACAAAATATATGTGAAAAGGACCATAAATGGTCCAAGCTTACTTCAAACTCCACTATAAAAGAAAAGGCGATATATTCATTTTCATCAACCCAGACAACAAAATACATGAAGATGTCATCACAGTTTCTCTGCTCTAGAACTTCTCTTTACCTGATTCTCTGTCTCTTGGGTATTACCTATGATATTTGCTTGTTTTCCTTGAGATCTTAGAACATTTGTCTATGCATTATCTTATGATTAAAGTATGTTTCCGGTGCATTAGACTTCCGCGTTATGTATTAGCTTAGGATTGATTACTTGATTTGGATTTTTTCTGAATTAAACAGTAATTTTTCTGGATTTCCTTTTGCAGTGAATATGATGGTTTTTCAGGTGCCGTTAGTGAAGGGCGACACGTGCCACAAAATACTAAAAGATATTATATGCGATAAGGGCAAAGTAGAACCAGTGTGCTTGCCAACATGTAAGAAGCTTTGTGGGCCTTCAGCAGGGGCCCAGTGCTTTGAACAGATAGGTTTAGAAGGCCCAACATGTGCATGCTCGTTTACTGCTCCTGACTGCACAGACCCGAGCCGAAAACCTTGTTAATTTTGATCCCAATATTTTGGTTTAACCGTATTTTACTCTATATATTTGTATTCTCAATATCAGTTCTGATAATTTCCAAATATTATTTCGGTGATCTCTCGTTTTTATTTCTCACACTTTTTTTTTGAGCCAATAGTCCAATATTATAGAAAGAAACAATTTGGAATTGTCACCTTTTGTTTAAGGTTCTGATTCATGTCATACCTTCGTGTCTCTAAAATATTTATATTAACTTACTGGATCATATCATTATCAAAATAACTTATACATTAAGTAACGTGACTATGCTATGCTACGTTACTTGATGTACATTATTTGGTTTCTTTTTGAATTAATCCAAAGATCCAACTTCCCCAAAAAAAAAATAACTTATACATTTCTCTACAGAAGCGGAATAGAAATACTTTAATCATCTTGGGTTCTTTATTAATTTGTTTTACGTTGTGGAGACAAGCATGTCTTTGAATTGACAAGAAAGTTACTTTCGAGCCATTTAAATAAGACCCGGGTCTTAAAAATAGTTTTACGGATCTAAAATTAGAAAGTGTATGAGAAATACATGTTTTGCCAAAAAAGAAATAGATAAAAGGGGTTCTCGGTGCATAAGGTTATTGTGTTTGAGCAGGATTCGGAGAAAGACATGAGTATTTTGCGATCTGATGTGCGCACCTTTACCCTATACTTTGTGCAACAAACTATTTCTGTGGTTCGAATCTGTGATATCAATCATGCAAAGCATCATCCTTACCGAACAAGAAATAAATAATAATTTAAAATAGCCGCTACATGACGACGTCACAATACTACAGTCTTTCTTTAATGATCTTAAGACGGTGAAAAGGGACCATTTAGTTCTTTTTTTTTTAGTTTTAGTGGTTAAATGACACACTCTTATTTGATTTTCAAATATGATAGAATAAATCAAAATGACTCATTAAATTGAGTGCGCTTCTTATATTGTGAAGTAACAGTTGATTGACACAGCTTGACGCAATTTTCATTATTGATTATCAGGAAACAACTATGTGTGTTTCTAACACATGGGTTACGACTCTCCCATACCCGCCATAGGCCAAATCTTCTAAGATAATAGAATAATGTTGTTGTTGTTGTTGTTGTTGTTGTATTATTTTAGCATATCGGTTCTATGGCCCCATAGCCATCCAACTGTGCGAGATTGCATATGAAGCTGATAATCAAGACATTACACTTACTATGATAAATTTGATGTTCCATATCATTAAATCTGAGCTTCGGAAATGGTCCCTGCATTTTGATTAAATAAAAAAAGCAACTGGATTTCCATCTTAGTCTCGGTATTTTCTTAGTTGACCGTCACCCCTGTTTAATGTAACGGCAATGTCTAGCACAGCCAACACGAAACGTATCATAGAACTTGAAGAGATCATAAAATTCAAGTATGTAACAAGTGTTGTGTGATCTCGATCGGTTTACAAAATCAACATGATAGTTGTTACTATTTTAGAACGAGTAACGAAAATTGCGTTAAGTATCTTATTTAGACGTCCACATGATTTAGAGAGGATGAAATCATTGCCTTATCATTTAATAAATATCATTCACAATGTTGTTTTTGTGATTTAGAGAGGATGAAATCATTGCCTTATCATTTAATAAATATCATTCACAATGCTGTTTTTGTTAATGGAGGACACGTTAATTTTTCTAACAGCTTTTAGTAAATTTGGGCTAAAAATGAAATAACAACAGACTAACGGAACTTATTTGAGCTAGAATTCGAGTTGAATATGACTATTTGAGCCTATAAATCAACTTAATCCGGCGGATGAGTAAAAGGTCAGAGGCCTCCGGAGCTTGATTTCAGAAAAAAATTTCAACATTCTAGTTAATGATATGATTTCGAAGTAAGCAAACTTCAGGAGCTCAAGGTCCGTTAGGAGTATTAATGTCCAAATCTTTTGTCTTTGGGTCTGAGACCTTACTTATAGATATTTGAACAAAGGTCACTTTAGAGGCCACGAAATCTTTCGGGTTGAACCTGAGTGTCAAACCCAGACCAATCGAGTGAGGAACTCGGCTCTCTATCTTGCGCCACGTGCCTAAAGTATAACAAAGACATCACCTAACCGTGTATTCGGTCAATAGAGCAGCACCTTCATGTTTTGTCATTTAGTATTGTGCGAATCACAATATCAGAAATATATCTTTGGTGCTTGATCAATGGTTCCCTCCTGTCCGGAGGTGAACACGTCTGTTTACTGAAGTCTTATGATGCTGGAGTTTCGTTCATGTCATGATATGCATATAGAATGCGCTAAATCTAAAGGTACCAGTATAAGATTCGTAGACTAATAATTGCGAGCATGGAAGGGGTTGGGATCTCTTCACCCACACTTTCCTCACCTCCTTTGTGACCACGCGACACGTGGCAGCAAGGGGGGATGGTGAGGCTAGATGCAAGTGACCCTCATCTAGCCTCACCACCCCCCTTGCTGTCACCGCACCCCCCTTGCGGTGAGGGGATCCTATCCCGCATGGAAGGTCTATACTTTAGTACGTTCAATGCGGAGCTTTAGAGACTTATTTTCCTATGAGGCTCATAAAGATGTTCATAGCTATCCTCAATTATGATTGGTTTAAAACTGAGTTTAATTCGTCCAATTGTCGTGTGATACTAGAGGTTTATTAATCATTTGTCAATCATGTTGGTATGCTGAAAAAATGATATGATTCAATAGTGGAGTGAACGATAATATTATTCTCATTTTTACATAATCTTTTTTTATTCGTGTACTTATAATCATATATACTTAACCCATTCATGTATTAAACGGTTCATGACTAATGTATATACACTAAAGTATAAATACTGTACTTAGATTATCCTTAAATTAAAGAATTAAGTAATCGTGTATTTTCTTATTAAGTATACATGTACGCTAATGTATTCCAAAATACATGTATGTTTATGTATACAAATGTAATTAATTAGCAACTTCCAAGTTCTACCAACTGCCCTTGCTTTGCATCTATCTATAGAAATTATAATATGTGCTCAGGACAAAGATAGAATATATTATTGGATAATTGTGTTGAAGTATTCCACAGAGTGTTTGAGGTTATTTCCTCATACCTTTTACTGTACAACAACCTACTTATATACATATGTTAGATGGCAAAAAGTAGCCAGTACACAACGGCTATAATCCTAACGTCTATATTGCAGCATATTACATCATCAACCTTGATGTTGATCCTTTATTTTCCACACTCCCCCTCAAGCTTGGTAAACACATTTGTACAACCAAGCTTGGATAATAGTCTTTGAAACTGTTCAGAAGAAACAGATTTGGTAAGAATGTCCGCAATTTGTTCAGCTGAGGGAACATACCGAATACTTAGAGACTGATCCTCTATTTTTTCACGAATGAAGTGCCTATCAATTTCAACATGTTTAGTTTTGTCGTGATGAACTGGATTTTCAATCATGTGAATAGCAGAAATGTTATCACAAAAAATCTTAATCTGTAAATCAGATACATTTTGATGAAGATCTTGTAGAACCCTCTTTATCCATAGTCCCTCACAAACACCAAGAGCCAATGCTCTCAACTCCGCTTCTGCACTACTGCGTGCAACAACTGATTGCTTCTTGCTTCGCCATGTTACTAAGTTACCCCAAAGAAACGTGCTGTAACCGGAGGTAGATCTCATGTCATTTTTAGAGCCTCCCCAGTCTGCATCTGTATACACATAAATATCTCTGCAATCACTTTTACCAAAAAATAAGCCTTGACCAGGGGATCCTTTAAGATAACGTAGAATACGCATTACAACATGTAAATGCACACTAGTTGGTGAATGCATAAACTGACTAACATAACTCACTGCATAACATATATCTGGTCTAGTATGTGATAAATAAATTAATTTGCCTACTAGTTTTTGGTACGAATGAACATCAGATAATTTGTTACCAGTTTGCATTTTTCTTGAGCATACAGATTCCGTGGGAGTAGAAACTGGTTTGCATCCCAACATACCAGTCTCTTGTAAAAGATCCAACACATATTTTCTTTGTGAAATAAACATACCTTTCTTACTCCTTCCAACCTCCATTCCCAGAAAATACCGCAATGAGCCAAGATCTTTTACCTCAAAGGCAGTTGCAAGATACTTCTTTACACACAAAATATTAGTATGATCATTTCCAGTCAAAATTATGTCATCAACATATACTATTAGAATTGTAACTACAGTATCTGATGTAAAAACAAATAGGGTGTGATCACTTTGTGCTTGTTTGAAACCATACAAAAGAAGGACAGCAGTAAACTTGCTAAACCATGCTCTAGGAGATTGTTTTAGCCCGTAGATGGCCTTTTTTAATCTACATACTTTTCCACTGTTTTCTGCCGAACCAAAACCTGGTGGTATTTTCATGAAAACCTCTTCTTTAAGCTCCCCATTAAGAAAAGCATTCTTGATATCTAGTTGTGCAAGTTCCCAATCAAGGTTAACTGCTAGGGAAAAAATAATTCTAATTGTATTTAGTTTTGCAACTGGAGCAAAAGTCTCCAAATAATCAATCCCATAAGATTGAGTAAAGCCCTTAGCAACTAGTCTTGCTTTGTACCTGTTTATGGTGCCATCTGAATTGTATTTCAGAGAAAAGACCCACTTGCTGCCTACCGGATTTATACCTTTAGGAGCTGATACTAATTCCCACGTATTATTCTTAACTAGAGCTGACATCTCAGCCATTACAGCTTCTTTCCACTTATCTTGCCTTAACGCTTCTTCAATAGTCTCAGGTATGCATTGTGAATCCAGGTTAACAATAAATGCCTTAAAGTTGGGTTTCAACAAATCATAGGATATAACCTTATTCAACGGATAGTTACAACAATAACTTTTATCTCCTAAGAATTTATGGTATTTAAGGCACTCTCTAGTTCCTTTTCTTATTGCTATAGGTAAATCAGAATCTGAAATATTCTGTGATATAGATTCTACTTCCCTAATATCGATTTGCCCATCCGAATGTAAAACATCTGAAGTAGGTAGAGGTACCTGTGATAGTTGTTGTTTCCTTCTGGTACTTACTTGTTCAATGGGTGGTTGTTCTATCAAAAGATGGCCATCATGGTCATCAAACCTTATTGCTGGATCACTTCCTGTTTCAGGCAAGTCACACATCTCCCCAGATTGTTTCTCCCTGTTTGCTGTAGAATTTGTTGAGGCAGTCTCAACAGTTGAAATATCAATGATACTCCACAAATCTTGAGGTTCTTTATCAAGGCTGTTTGTCAAGACTTCAGGTGTATAATAAGACGATTTTTCATCAAAGAAAACATCCATTGTAGTATAAAATTTTCTACTAAGTGGGCAAAAACACTTATACCCCTTTTGAGATCCAGAATACCCTAAGAACATGCATTTCACAGATTTTCTATCTAGTTTACTCCTTTGCTGTGGCTGAAGATAAACGTACACCACACATCCGAATGTTTTCAAGGGCAGTTCTGACATCAGCAAACAATGAGGAAACCACTTTAGCAATTTATCTCTAGGACTCATATAATCTAAGACTCTTGAAGGCATTCTATTGATCAAATAAGTAGCTGTTAATACAGCTTCCCCCCATAAATACTTAGGAACATTCATTGTAAACATTAAGGATCTAGCAACTTCTAAAATATGTCGGTGTTTCCTTTCAGCAATGCCATTTTGCTGTGGAGTATAAACATTTGAAGTTTGATGATGAATGCCCATTTGTAAAAGAAACGACTCGACCTCTTTGTCAAGAAACTCACCTCCATTGTCAGATCTGAAATTTTTCATAGTTACATTAAACTGATTCTGGATCAAATGAATAAAGGTCCTGAAAATCTGAGATAACTCTGACTTATGTTTCATTAAGTAGATCCAAGTTATTCTTGTATGATCATCAACAAAGATAACAAACCATCTACAACCATTTACATTTAAAACTCTAGAGGGTCCCCAAATATCTGAATGTATTAAGTTAAATGGTTTGCTTTCCTTGTATGGTTTAGCCGGGTACTGACATCTAGTTTGCTTACCATACAGACAAGTTTCACAAGTCAATGAATCAAGTGCAATATCATTAAATAAACTAGGTCGGATCCGTTTCATATATAGAAAGTTGGGATGACCCATCCTTCTATGCCATAACAAAATGAGTGCTATTCTAGAAGCATAGTTATCTATTCTAGGAACACTGTTTCTGTTCATGCAAGAATATATACTAGAATAGCCTCCAAAAACTTCTGATGAAACATTATCCAGGAAGTACAGTCCATGTTGATGATTAGCACTGCCAATCATCCCCTTGATAGCCTTCTCTTCCATTGAATTCTCCTGAATGCAAGAGGAAGAAATGGAAATAAAGTAACATTTAGAAGATGAGAAGACTGTCCAGCAGTTATTGTCACTCATGATCTTCTTAACCGAAACTAAATTACAGTCAATATCAGGTACATAAAGCACATGTTTAAGAATTAAAGTGTCAGTTACCCGAACATTACCATATCCCTGTATATTTAGACTGTCTCCATTAGCAATTGTTACTTTTCTGGGGACAGTAAGACTTTCAAATTCATCTAGCTTAGATTTGTCAAAGGTCATGTGATTGGTGGCACCAGAATCAATAATCCATAGTTGTGACTTACCTCTCATACCTGTGCTGGCCATCGTAGCTCGGATTTGTTCATTCTGAGTTTGAGATCGTTGACTCTCCAGTACTCGCAGCAAAGCATCGAGCTGAGCTTGGGTAATCATGGTCTCAGCATTCGAACCAGCATTAGAACCTGTATCAGCAACAGCTGCCCTTGATGGCTTCCAAGAGTCTGCATCAAACTTCCAAGAGTTACTGCTTTCAGCTCTCCCTGTAGAGTTTTTCCTAAAGCTGTTCTTTCTAAAGAAAGGTGGTGGTTTGATATTCGATCCCGGCCTTCTATAACACTCTTCAATCACATGCCCCTCTCTGTGACAAAACTTGCAATATTTTTTAATAAAATTGCGGCCCTCATCAGTACTAGATCTCTTAGTCACTAACGATACCTCTCTGACATCCTGGAGTTTGCTTGCCTCTGAAGATAACAGAGCAGATGACTCAGAAAACACCCCTGTTACTCCAGTTGTTCCCATCATAACTTTGAGACGACTCTCCTCCTGCCTCACTTCAGAGAATGCTGCATTCATGCTGGGTAATGGCTTAGTACCAAGAACTTTCCCCCTTACTCCGTCCAGATCTTTATGGAGGCCAGATAGAAATGCAAATAACCGCCGTGTCTCCTTAATCTTCCTGTATAATTGATCATCTGCAGTACACCCCCACTGGTATGTCTCCAAAGAATCGATCTGCTGCCAGATCTGAGATAAGGAGCTAAAAAACATACTCACTGTTTGATCCCCCTGCTTAATATCTTTGAGTTGGCTCTCAAGCTCATATAATTCAGACATATTGTCCCTTTTTGAATACATTTCTTTTGTTGCATGCCAGATAGATGCAGCAGTTGGATGAAGCATGAACGTGTTGCTAATTTCAGGAGTCATTGAGCCTAGCAACCATGACATGATCATTGAATTTTCAGCCTCCCATGTTGAGTATTTTTCGTCAGTTTCTTGAGGTATAACCATCTTTCCAGACAAGTAGTCTTTTTTTCCTCTTCCAACAATAAACAACTCTACAGCCCGACTCCAGGGGAGATAATTGTTACCGTTCAACTTTTGATTAGTTATAGTAACTGGGGTTGAATCCATGATAGTCCCTGTAGAGATGGTGGTTTTTCCCCCAGACACAGCTGAGGTAACCTCAGAACCTTGTTCAGCCATGAAACTGAACCCTTGGAAAATTTTTAAACGAAAAGATCTAGATGATGGGGTCAGTTTAATGAAGACAATGAAGTTTGTGGGGGTGGTTCTATTGAGGAAGAAAGGAATTAAGTAGAAAGAGAAAGAAGTGCAGAGGTACCGTGTAGGAAGGTGGTAATAAATGAGGTTGTCATTCGAGCCTTATGGGAAAACGGATGGATGCAAAAATTTAGCTTAAATGCATAGTAACCGAGGCTAGTTTGAACAGAATCATTCACGTGGGGTAATGATAAAACAAAGGCAGGTTACAGAAACCTGAGGAAGGAAAAGAGAGATCAACGGAGAGGATTGCTCCGATTTTCGTGCAAAGCTTCCCTGAGAAGATTCGTTTGTCTCAATATTTAATTGTTTTAATTTCCCACTATCTCAAATCATGGAGTACACGTGGAATGAAACAATCATCCACTCTGAATTGTACTCTAAGACTTTTTCTTCTTCTTCTTCGTCTACCTCGTCTCCTTCTTGTGCCTTCAATGCAGGAATGCTCTCAACAATAATGGACTGTATTAAACCGAAAAAAAAAAATTTGTTTTGAGAGCAGGAATCTTTGGGCAACACTTAGAAGGAGCAACCTTGCTCTGATACCATATAGAAATTATAATATGTGCTCAGGACAAAGATAGAATATATTATTGGATAATTGTGTTGAAGTATTCCACAGAGTGTTTGAGGTTATTTCCTCATACCTTTTACTGTACAACAACCTACTTATATACATATGTTAGATGGCAAAAAGTAGCCAGTACACAACGGCTATAATCCTAACGTCTATATTGCAGCATATTACATCATCAACCTTGATGTTGATCCTTTATTTTCCACACTATCAATAAATCACAGCTTCGTATTTTGTTTGACAACATTAAGGAGTGATTATGGGTTATCGGAAAATAACCTCTCTGTATTTCTAACACATGAATATGGTTGCGTACATCCGACCTCCTATACGCCACCATAGGCGGGAGCTTCTAAAGTAATGGAGTAATGTTGTTGTACCATTAAGGAGTGAAAAAAATTATTCGTCGTTTTCTATGCATAGTTTTTCTTTATTGGGATAGAGGTATTGTCTGCCTACCACTTATCCTCCTCAAACCCTAACGATAGCTTTTGCTGTCGTTGGGATATATTGGATCAGGATGATGATGATGATCGTTTTAAAAGAAAATAATTCGAACTCGAATATGTATACATAAGTTATGTTATTTAATCGTTAAATCTAAAGTTTTCCGACATCTGTCAACACTTGTGGAGTTGGGTCCGCCAAAATGGGAAGTATCAATGAGCAAAATATTTAACATTTACTAATAATATTTAATCACGATTACATCACTAACTTTGTTTCCCAAAAAAAAGATGTATTTTCTGAAAAAGAATATAAAGGTGATGTTAATTTATATTCCACGGCTATTGGAGAAACGATTTAACAACCGTCATGCTTGGGCCAAAATTTGGAAAATGTGATTGAACTAATTAATTAAAATGGGATTAGATGGTAAAGCAGCTTCATGTAAGACATGTTAAGTATTCAAATTAGGATGTGTTTAAGGTTAAACTTAAACATAATTGGCCCCAACATGAGAAGGGAGAAATGATGATTAAGCTGAAAATGATGAAATAAAAAAATCATGAGGAATGTTATTGACCGGTCTGCATCAATCATGTGATGGATCATAGGTGAGCTGGGTGGAAAGAGACCTTACGGGAAACGACGGGATGAGATGCTAATAGGCTAGAATTGAGGAAGAATATGAGGCCTCCAATCACGCGTCGCCACGTGCATAAAAACAGTTTTTTTAAAAAAAAAATTTGCAGCACCTATTTGCTTTTGTATACATGGCGACGCGTGATTGGAGACCGCATATTCTACCTCACTTTTATCCTCCTAAGATCTCATCCGGGAAACGACAGGTTCCTTCTGATAGTTTTCGCACCACCCATTGAAGCATAAGTACATGGCTGTCCATTATTTTCAATAGCCAACTTTCTTTTACTTCCTCAATCCCACCTCCCCCACCCACCTCAGTATAACGATTTCTTTTATGCAAAATGTCAAGCCATAGCGGTGGAGGCATCCGGGTGAGAGATTTTACATTTTGTTCCAAAATGTCGAGCCATAACTCCAAAGACCCATACCATTTCAGTTTCGATGAGCTTCGTATCAAATATATATTAAGTCGTGCAATAGTTTTTTAGATGAGAGGCTCATAATTTGTTGTCCAAAGAAAATCCGAGTTCAAACTCGTTATACTATAAAGAGCTGACGACATGACTCAAACACATATAATGCGGTTGTCAAGATTCGAACTGACAAACTTAGATGCAATCTGTCGCTTGAGTACTAATTACTATAACACTTTCTTTTAAAAGAGATGAATGTGTTGTGTGTGTGGGGGTGTGGGTAGGTGGATGGAGGAGTGGGATACAAAGCATCATGATTTTCAACACCTATTAATATTGACTAATCATTCCCCCCCTCCCCCCTCCATAATAGAAGATAAAATAGGAGTGCCCCCAGGGGCATAGTCCAGTGGTAAGTGACAAAGGTGATTGAGGCTAGAACCCCGACGTCCCGAGTTCGAGTCCGTGTGGAGACAATCCTTGTTGAAATATTACAAGGGTTGCCTCTGAGCTGGCTGAGTCTCGAGTGTCCTCTCCCTTTGCAGGGCTGCCGGTGGAGCACATCCCTCGATTTACATCCCACCTGGCTAAGGGGCCTCTGGTACAGGTGGGGGGGAGAACTCACTCCCTCATCAAAGATAAAATAGGAGCCTCCAAGGCATAGTTCAGTTGGTACTCGGGTTTATATTTACTCCAAGAGGTTAAGAGTTCGAATCCAGAGATACGCACAGTGTTGATGCTCCACTGCTGCTAGGCCAAAGGCCTAGTTTGCGGGGACACCTTGTGTGGGTCACTAGGTAAGTCCTCACCTAACATAAGAAGTCGCTGAGTTCCTGATTTACATCCTCTACGATGCTCTTTGAGGCAGGGCCAGTGGAGACCACCGGGGTGAGAGATCCAAGATAAAATAGTAGAGTTACCCAGTTATCCACGAGGAACTTTAACAAGAATATTCCCCTATTCCTTTGCTGAAGTTTCCCATTGGAAACTGAGGTAATGTCCTTAACACATGGGTAAGCCTAGGAATATCTATACTTCGAGAATCATGCCAAGTAGGAGTAAGTTTATCCTATCATGAAGGTTATCTAAATTACATATTTGCCTACAAAAATGAGCTATGCTCTAAAATTACTATGCATTCTTGACCTATTAACTTTTCATGGAACATAATGCAAAACGAAACTCCTAACAATTATAAATCAATGCACTTTGTTAAGCCTCTTATATTGGCACGAATGTTACAATTAAGTAGTAGAAAATCTATTTTAACCTCTGTTAGGATACTTAAAAATTAGGGATATTGGAACTTTGTCTTGCACCTCCAATAATCTTAAATTGATATACAATTCCAATTTTTAGAATGCAATCATTTTGCATACATATAAATTATTCATTAGTTAGCAACTATGTTGAAGTATTAAGACTTAGCTTTGCCATTGTAAAAATGATCCAACTTGTAGATACCTTGTTAAAAGAATGTAAAAACATCCTTGGCAAACTTTATATACTTTGGGATTGATGTATTATTTGTCTGCTTCTCACCCTCTTCAGATACTAGCGATAGCTTTTGCTGTCATTGAGATATATTGAGTATGTGTTGTTGTTGTAGAATATACCAGTTTTAAAGTTAAAATTTTTTTCATTCTATTAAAAGGATTCCAGGTTTTGGATGGAAGTTCTTGAGACTTAATCCATCTTCCTTTCCGTGACTAGTATGTCCAACTTCTACTCATCTCTATATGTGAGGTTGGCACATAAATAATATGAAACGCCTATTGTACATGGAGGAATTTTCTGGTCAGCCCGTACGGGATAGTCCAGTTGAACTCGGGTTGAGGATTGTCAACAAGAGGTCATGAGTTTGAATCTAGGGACGCGCACAGTGTGCGTGTTCCTCTGCTGCTAGGCCAAAGGCCTGGTTTGTGGGGGCAACTTGTGTGGGTAACTGTGTAAGATCTCATCTAATTTAGGAGGCCGCTAGACTCCTGATTTACATCCTCCACACAGCTCCTTGGGGTTAGGACAGTGAGGTTCCTTTGGATTGGGGTTGAACCTTTTGCCAACAATAAGGAATTTTTTGGTCTCTCTTCTGGACCAATGAACATTGTCTGTTGGTAAAAATCTACATGTCGCATAGAAAATCCTATTTTTTACACAAAAGTATACATGATGTTCAGGTTAAATATGAGTCCATAGTTTTAATTTACCAGTTAAAAGTTTGTCTACAAAGGCCGATCTTAGAGCAACTGGTAAAGTTACTGCTTTATGAAATTGAGGTTACGGGTTTGAGCCGCAGAAACAGCCTCTTAGACAAAGTATAGGGTAAGACTGTGTACATCACATCGTGAAGCGATCCTGCTCCTCTCCAGACTCTGCGCAAATGCAGAAACCTAGTGTACCGGAACGTACTTTATTGAAATTGTTTTAACAAAGATTATTTTTATTAAAAGATAATATTCGATTTCCATTATCCCGAACCACTTATAAACGGGTTGAATCTCTTCACCCCAACTTTCTTCACCTCCTTTGTGACCATACGACACGTGGCAGCAAGGGGTGGTGAGGCTAGATGAGGTGACATTCATCTGGCCTCACCACCTCCCCTTGCTACCACGTGTCGTGTGGTCACGCGTCACCGCACCCCTTTGCGGTGAGATGATCCTATCCCCTTATAAACGGGATGATGGGAGCTTTCAGGTTGACTTTCCTTCTTTTTTTAATAATGGGCGTATTGTGGTTTAAACCAACCCCACTGAATGAATCGTCGGTAGAAAGAAGAGTGTGACGTTTTGCAAAGAGAACTTCGCATTAATATGAATTCCTGCACCATAGAACACGGGTTATGATCTTCTCACCTCAAATTTCTCACCCGACGCGTCACCGCACGACACGTGGTAGTAAGGGTGGGTGGTGAGACTAGATGCGAGTGACTCTCATCTAGCCTTACCACCCACTTCTGCTGTCACGTACGTGTCACGCGGTGACGCGTGAGGTGAGGAGAGATAGATGAGGTGATGTCATTTCACAGAACACGACGGGTGGGTTGGGGGTGGGCTAGCAGTGACCCCAATAGATGTGAATTACTTGAAAGCCATCCTTCCCAAAATAGAATAGGATTCACCTCTCTTATTTATTGAAGTTAATGTTGCCTGCTAGTTTTAAGGTACTGTATCTGACACAATTTTGTACCTTTCGATCCACTCCTAATCTCTAAGCTGTCAAAATTGGGTTCAGATAAGCGGAGACAGAAAGTGAAGAAAAATATGAGGCCTCCAATTATACGCGGCCACGTGTAAAAAAAAACTTTTTTTAAAAAGCAAAAAAATTTAAACTTCTTTCTTTTTTGTAAACATGGCATCGCGTGATTGTAGTCTTATATCTTATCTCACTTTCTGTCTTTTCTGGTCTCAACGGGTCAAATTTTAATTAACTTCTTTTATATGTAAATATGACTACAAACGTTAGTGATGTATAAAAGGTTAGATGGCAAACCAGCTATGTACTAATGCAACTTTTATTTTTGAAAAGATATGTAAATTAACGCCCCACAATTCTAGTGGTAACATTAAATGTTGAGTTTTAAAGTTTTGTTACTGTGTATTTAAAATTAATTAATCTAAGTTGACAATTAGTATTTAGACGTGATTTATTCTTTTCCAATATGTGATGGGACGTTAAAAGGTTAGATACTAGAAGCCATGTAATAATATAAAAAAAAATGAAAGTTTATCTTAAAGTAAAGTTATAAGATACAATGGATTCATGAGTTTCCTGTCAATTCTCTCTCATTCATTATGTGGGGTTGCTGAGTTGCTCTCCTTTACTCCTCTAAATATGGGGATAAGATCCCTTCACCGTAAAGGAATGCGGTGACGCGTGACTGCACGACACGTGGCATCAAAGGGGTGGTGAGGATAGATGCAGATGCCCCTCATTTAGCTTTACCACCCCTCCTTGCTGCCACGTGTCGCGTGGTCACAAAAGGGATGAGGAAAGTAGGGGTGAGAAGATACCAACCCCTAAATATCTGCCCATTCTTCGTTTTTTCTGTCTTTTGAGTTTCGATTTTTAATTTTTTTTATTGTCGATCTCTTAATATAACTATAATATAGAAAACGTCATAAACCTTTAAGCACTTCGGTTCGGATTTTCTTGCCACAAAAGAGCGGTGACGAACTGATCCGCTGATATATAATCATAGGAGAGAAATATGAGGTTAAATACAAAATGAAACATTTAAGCAATTAGTCGGCCTGGATTCCCTTACCATAACGAGACTCTGACCAAATGATCCGTTGACACATAATAATATAAGAGAAATATGAAGTTAGATAACAGAAATTTTATTGTGGTCATTGATCAACTAGTAGTCCAATAAAATGATGACAAATAAGTTTTATCTACGTGCACATAAGGGGGTGATTGACCAAAACAAGGGGCCCATAAATTTTCTACACATTTCATTGGTCAATGATCAACTAATCATACTTGCTCATTGACCATTGTAAAATTTGTGGTTAGATAAAAGATGGTTAACATAAATGTGTAAAGCTGTGTACGAAAACGGTGACTCACCCGACAATACAACAACAACAACATTACCCTATTGTTTTAGAGGCTCCAGCCTATAGCGGGGTATGGGAGGTCGGATATATGCAACCATACACATGTGTTAAAAACACACAGATGTTGTTTCCCGATGACCCATAATGATGCGTAAAGTTATGTCGATCAACTGCTACTTCACAATATAACAAGCGCCCCGCCAATTTAGTGAATCATTTTGTTTTATTTCATCATATTCCAAAATCAAAAAAGAATGTGTCATTGACTTCATTGGAAATGGAAACACGAGTCATCCCACAATAAAATGATCCAATTCGACAATGAGCATGGGTAAGTATGTGCTTACGTCAACTGACTTCATTAAGATACCTACCGACTTTGTAAAACATTCACACTAAAAATCCAATAAGGTTTACTCGTAGTTTCTCGGTCTATTCTAAGTCTGACCTTGTCGTATTATATACACATTAAACAAAATGATCAAAATAAATTTTTTTTTTTAAAAAAAGTAAACCTAAATGAATCGGTTGAAAAGGATTTTTAAAATTAATTAATAAACGGCATAAAACAAAAATTGAAATATTTTAAAGTATACGATTTTTATAACACTCTCTGTTATAAATGTGTTAGAAACAAAAGTTAATTAATAAATGTGTTAGAAACACGCGATGTGTTTCTAACATATGGGTATGGTTGCATACATCTGATCTTTCTATACTCTGCCATAAGCGGGAGCCTCTAAGGCAATATGGTAATGTTGTTGTTGTAGATGTATTAATTTTACTTTGACTATATATGTTGTGTTTACTCAATACTTCTCCTAGCATATATTTAGTTTCAAGTAATATGGAAAAGAACTAGATATACTTAATACAATAGCTTAACCAAAACAAAAAAAGAAAAAGATAAAGGAAGTACTTTCTTATTCTTTTCTTGGAGGACGGCTATATACACTAAATCAAATGAAATAGCACCAATTCATCCTTCATTAATTTCTTTATAAAATCGTTTGACAACAATTAATTATCATCCACTGAAAGAGAGACAAAGAAAGAGAACGTGTGAGAGAGAGAGTGTATATATATATGTGTGTGTATATATATATGTATGTATATATGTGTGTGTGTGTGTATATATATGCCGTCACACCTAAGCCAGACGTGTAAATATCCGTTGGGTTTGCAAGCACAATCGCAAAAATCCGTGTGGACGCAATCTGTACAGATTTGGGAATTGATAATTGCCCAAGTCTTCAAGTGAAAGAAAGGAAAAGTTTGCTTTCATAGACCATAAATTGGGGAAAAAAGTTATTTACGTATTCTAACAAATAAAGTAACATATACTATTATCTTCAGCTGGTTACACAATGCCATCCTCCAACCATTGATGTACTTAACATTAAATTTCTGTTCCCATCACCAATGTTCTACAACTAAAATTATGAATCTCCACACGCATATGTGTATATATAACATAGTAAGGATCTTCATCAAAAGACCAGAAGTGATCCGTGGAGTAACGTCATTAGCGTCTCATGAGAACACCGAGGTTATATTCTCTGAAATTTACAAGGGAAGAACGACGTTAGAGGAGCCCTAAGAAAAACTTTCCGACGCTCAAGTGAGTGATGGTCATATTTACGGAGGTAAATATGAAGTAGAGAGCGAAGCAACCTGTATGGGTTTTACCCTCGTGAAGTGGTGGCTGTTTCTTGGACTGTTTTAGCTTGACTTCGCTTAGCTTGGTTCTTCTCCCTACTGGGGGATGCTTCTTTTTATACATGGGGGCGAACAGTGCATGGTGAAAAGTCATAAGTTGATGACACCTGGCTGCCTTGCTGGCATTTCTCATCTGTATGATGGTCACGTGGTGTCATATGTCGTGATGCATGGCTAAGGTGGCTCGCTAGCAGACGTCTGCTTTGGCATGCATAGACGAGCTGAGGTGCGCTCTAAACAGCTGCAACCAAAGGGGCGAGGTGGGGGTAGCATGGCCTGGACTAACCGGCAACACTCTTTTGTTAAGTACCACATAACCTACAAATCTTGGAGCAAAAGTCTATTCCTTGGTCCTGCGGTCCCTATCGTCCCAGTCCTAAGGAGCATCGTGGAGGATGCAAATCAAGAGTCGAATGACCTCTTAAGTTATGTAAGGACTTACGCAGTGACACATACAAATCTAAAAGAGAAAGGTCTCAATTCTCAAAATTGAGACACAAGCATGATTCATTTGAAAGGGAAAAAAAAGAATCAAAAGATGGAAAAACAGCATATGCCAACTAACTAAAGCTATATGTGGAGAAACAAAGGGAAACTTGCACTTCTTTTACGTATTAAGATGTTGTACTAAGAAATCCTTTTTTATATAAAAAAAAATTGTTGCTCCCTTGCTTTCATTAGAAAAGGAGTGATATAGTTGGTTCTTCCAAGTCTAAGAAAACCTTAATTCGTCCTCTTTTAGGGTTAGATGTATATACATATTTACAGGCAAACAAAGTACTATCATGCATATGCATGATGACATGCACAGGCTCCGCTCATTCAGCTATATATGTATGGATGAGATCTCAGGAGTCTGTCATATGAGTTCAAATATGAGGTCTCCAATTACGCGATGCCACGTGTACAAAAGATTCTTTTTTAAAAAAGAAAAAAGTAAACAATAGACCTTTTTGTATACGTGGCGTCGAGTGATTGGATGCATCATATGAGGCCTCTTCAGATCTCATCCGATATAGGTATTTATCTTTCCTTTGCGTGAGGCATGAAATGCGCAATAGATTCACTTTGTTTTTATTGGAGTTTTATTGGAGATTCATTAAGTCTGGCATGCTATACTTCAACATGTCTAGCATGCTATACTTCAACATGGTACAAGTCAACGGAGAGAAAGGTCACTATTTTTTTGTCTCTTCTCGGTTAGAAAGATGTTTCCGGTGTACTAAACTCTCGTGTTTACGCAGTTTCCGAAGAAAGACGGGATCGTTTGGCAATCTGATATACGCAGCCTTACCCTATACGTTTTTATGCAAGAGGTTGTTTCCTGTACTAGGCTTCCGCCTTTGCGCATGGTCTGGAGAAGGGCCGGATCACTTCGCGATCTGATATACACAACCTTACCCTACACGTTTTTGTGCAAGAGACTGTTTCTACTGTTCGAACCCGTGACTTCAAGATCACAAAACAGCAACATATCTCTTCTCAGTTGAATTTATGAAAACCTCAGGGCCTTAAACCGGCTAAAGTATGACAAATACTTACATAGACATACGCACCTTCTCGTGTGCGCACACATGTACATACATGTGTATATGTATATGTATATATATGTGTGTTTGAATTGTGCAAGTTTGAACGAAGACTGTCATGTTAGTATGTCTTATCTCATAGTTTGATTTTATACTTATTATATTAATTAATGATATATATAATCGATTTTATGTTAGACAAGGTCGCTCTTTTTAATTGTAAGTTCCTTTTTATGAATAATAATTTCGGTTATAAATCATAAAATCAAAATGCTGATATAAATGCAGTTGTAAAAGTACTGTTATGCTTTAAATATTGTTAGGCAGAGACAAAATGAAGTGTCTGGGTCGATAAGTCATTTGCTTCCGTGGGTGAACAATTCCGGATTGGATGAGATGAGGCACAAGGTCAGGCCAATTTCGAGACAATCAATCTCTAACCGCCACGTGTTAAAAACTTTATACATTTGGGAAAAAAAACTCTAAAAAAATTACATTTTTAACACATGACGGCTAGAGATTGGGTGCCTTAAAATTGGTCTCACTGATCCGATCCTGAACAATTCTGGTACAAAATTTCATGACTCAAAAGTTTTGAAGTATATACCCCCCCCCCCCCCCCCTTCCTCCCACTATTCCGATCAATTAGTACAAAGAACAAGTAAATGAACCGAGGATATTCTTGTCGCCTACAAAATGTACCTATATTACGTGGATGGCGATAACTTAAACATTTCATAGCTTGTGTACTTAGATGTTTTAAGTTAACTAAAATAGTTGCATTCGATCCGTATTAAGTTTAATAGCTAAGTTAATTAATTCATTTAATGGATTAATCTAAATAGACGGATAAATATTAATGAATAATACAAAATCTGTCTACCAATTTAACTTTTACGCATACACGCCTGTACGTTCTTGTCATGAAATCCTACACTAATAAAATGCTAAAACACATAGAAAAAAACATTGAAACGTTTCTTTTTTTTGGGGGGTGGGGTGGATAGCAGTAGGAATTTGCAAGCTATTTATATTAATTTCCCGTTAATTTTCTCAAGTGCAGATATGTTTGCGGGAATATGTATGTTTGGAAAAAGTTATATATATGTGTGTGTGTCATGATATATCATATATACATATATGTGTGTAACGTACAGAATATCAGAAAAGAAAAGAAAAACTAGGTATAAACTAAAAATTTATTTTGGTAACGATTTGACAGATAATTGCTAGAAGCTCATTTACTTTATAGATCGACACGTGGCAATTGAGCATTGAATTACCTCACGGTGTTTAAGGTTTCCTCTCCGTGACTATCCTCACTCGCATGAGATTTTAAGACGTCTCACATGAGGTAAAATATACGTGTACAAAAAAGTTTTTTTTTTAAATAAAAAAAAAACAGCGGGCCTTTTTCTACACGTGTCGTCGCGTGATTGGAGGCCTAATATTTTGTCTCATAAGAGGCCTCATGTGATCTCATCCGATCCTCACTATCCCCTTACCGCAAGGAGGTGCAGTGACGTGCGATCGCGCGACACGTGGCAACAAAGAGTTTGTTGACTTTTCCTCTTTCTAACTCTGCACCGATGGATCACCTCACTACGACATTTCAACTGGCTGACTTTTCCTCTTTCTAACTCTCCACCGTTGGATCATGTGCTAAGAGAATTGGAGCTAATAAACTAAGTAGTTTTATTATATTCTATAGTTGCACATTGTAAGTATATTAATAGTTTTTTCTGAACAAAAGAGGTTAAGATAAACAATTTGTTGGGTAATATTGGATTCCACTAAGTGGTGCTAGTAACAAAGAATATTACATAACTGGAATTGGTATAAAAGGCAAAGACTTCCCCCAAATACACAAATTTCTTGGGCAAAATATAGGTAATCTATAACATAGCGTTAGTACCAACCTATCCTACGGTGCACGTTGGTACCAACAATCATATCACTATCACATGTAGTAGTTCCGGCACCAAATTGGTAAAATGACTCTTGAT
This sequence comes from Eustoma russellianum, assembly GCA_036186865.1. NCBI lineage: Eukaryota > Viridiplantae > Streptophyta > Magnoliopsida > Gentianales > Gentianaceae > Eustoma > Eustoma russellianum. The sequence goes on from AP025062.1 coordinate 3,062,957, forward strand.
GCTATAGTAAGTACACATTTGGGTACACAACAAATATTTAACGTCGTAATAATTGGTTTTAACAAATAAATTACGACAAATTGAATGGATATATAGTTTATTAATCCTATGTGCTAAACAATATCCCAAAGAAAATCGATAACCATCTCCCGCTTGTATCAATTATACTGGTTAGCAACGAGTTACCCATATACGATAAATAGTTTATGTTGTAGTGCAAAAGATCATACCCTAATCCAATGACTCTAATCTTCCCAGTACTAAAGCGTCTTGTGGAGAATGTAAATCAGGTTTGTTCAGCGGGCTCCTAGGTGAGAGGTCATTTCTCCATGCACACAAGGTGTCAAACACAAACTCTTTCCGGCATAAGAAGTTCACAGCATGACTCTAACATCCATATTACGGATGTCAAGAATCGAACCGACAACTAAGGTGTTAACGAACCAAGTCAAACTGAATACTAGGTTTTGAATTCGGATTCGTTTAGCTAAACGAACTATTTAGCTCGGTTTGTTTAGCTAAACAAACTTTAAAATTGGTTCGAGTTTGGCTTGGTAACAACATAACTGTTAAAACGAGCTGAACAGCTCACAAATAGTTTGACTCGTTTTAGTAAACGAACCCAAACATATGTTCGGATTCAGCTCGTTTACAGACAATTATCGAATGAATACGAACCAAACTCGAACAGTTCACGAACTGTTCGGTTCGTTGAACAACTCATAAACCGTGGGCTATTTTAGGATTAAACCGTGGGCTATTTTGTACACGTGGCGTCGCGTAATTGGCGGTCTCATATTTTGTCTCATCTGAGGCCTTCTCTGATCCGAACCCGAAAATTTGTTTGGAGGTAATGAAGTCCATAATGTAGCTGTTTGGTGCTTCATTTTCATGACTAATAATGCAACTACTTTGATGTTGATTAATTCATCGATGATCATCTGAAAATTGCCATGTTATAAATGTAGAAAGCGAAAAATAAAACTATAGAAGTAACAACTTTTCGTTACAGATGTAATGGTCTTATTGGACAAGTGTGGTCAAGAGTCTTATGGAACAGAATAATGCAGTATATTTACTGAATACTGCTATATTACCCCATATGTGTACCATTTAACCATTATTATTCAGTGTAGTCGGGAGGGTGGGCTTGGAGCAAGGTTGCTGTTTTGTGATTTTGAGGCTATGAGGTTGAACCGTAGAACAAACTCTTGTACAAAAAAATACAAGGTAAGGCTGCGTACATCAAATTGCGAAGCGATCCATCCCCTCCTGTTAGGTCTGAAACACACTCTAGAGTGGAGGGTGAATAAAGTGTTTGGTACTTTTTGCGAAATTTTCTTATTTGGCTCAACTCAAAAGAAATTCAAAATTAAAGCAAGAATAGGAGGTGAGAAACAATGAATGAATGCACCAGATATAGAGTGGTTCGAATCGTAAATGATTCTACTCCACTACCACTTTGTTGCCAAAGTGGATTTTCAACAACTACTCTTCTTATTAGAGACAATAAGAACAACCACAGCAACAATTACACTAACACCTTAGTGTAAGCAACAACAACAGCAACTTCTTGCATAAAATACCCTTGTGCAACTACAGCTCTAGCAAGAACAACTTTTTGCTACCTCACAACTTCAACAAAGTTCCCCCAAGAACTTTCTCACAGTGGGTTGAAGGAAATAGTAAGGTTCATACTTTCTCACTAGTCTAAGCACAAGCAAGAGATCAAATATTTATGGTTCCTCTTGTGCTAGACTCTCTATCTTTCAATATACAACAATGAAGAACAAAAAAAAAAGCTTAACAAGCTTTAAACACTTTTACAAATGTGAGAGAACTATATAACAATGAATGATAAAACTAGATGATGGTGAAAGTGTGTATTTGCCTCATCCAAGCTTCTCCCATTTATAGATGAAGTTCACCACGTTTTTGAGGTTCCACCAAGTCTTCACAATGTATCCAAAGTCTTCATAATGCCCAAGATGGTCTTTAGCCACCCTATGGAGTGATTTGATCATCAATAGCCAACCTAGGATTGCTTAGACATAAATACAATAGTTAAGGAAGCATGTTGTATATTGGGGTAAAGTCCACAAGAAATTTGAGCAAGATTGGATAAAGAAAATACCATGAATCTCCCTTGGATTTTGTACCAACGTTCAAAAAATTTTGAATTCTGGGGTACATCGATCGATCTATGTGCCTGGGAGAGAGATTGATGTTCTCCAGAAACTTTGCAGTTTTTGAAACTGCTGACATCGATCGATCGAAGTCTCCCTTGGAGAGACTGATGTCACTTCGATCGATCGATGTCCCCTGGATTGAGAGATCGATGTTGGTCAGAAAGTATTCTGCCCGACATCGATCGATCGATGTCCCCAGGTTCAGAGACCGATGTTGGACAGAAAACTTTCTGCCTGACATCGATCGATCGAAGTCAGAGATTGAAGTGACATCGATCGATCGATGTCCCCAGTCTGAGAGATCGATGTTGGACAGTGAGTTCCAATCTCAACCATTTTTGACGTAGTGTAATTTTTTCATTTTTCATCAAGTCTCAAGCATAAATTTAACTTATTTAAAATATTTTTTTCATCATCAAAACAATTTATATCTTAACACCTTCTCGGATCCTGCATAAACACGGGAATCTAGTACACTGGGAACACCCTATTCAGTGTAGTCGGCTGTTAAGCCTGTGAATAAGGTTGTTCAACGAACCAAACAATTCGCGAACTGTTCGAGTTCGGTTCGTGTTCGTTCGGTAATTGTCTGTAAACAAGCCGAATTCGAACATCTGTTTGGGTTCGTTTACTAAAACAAACCAAACTATTCGCAAACTGTTTGCCTCATTTAAACATTTATAATGTTATCGAGCCGAACTCGAACCAATTTTAAAGTTCGTTTAGCTAAACGTACCGAGCCGAATATTTCATTTGGCTAAAGAATCCGTATTTGAAAACCTAGTCTTCGGTTAGGTTCGATTCGTTAACACCCGTACCTGTGAAGTATGAAATTGATTTCAAAATGTAAAAGATTCTTTTATCATTTTAGAAGCATTATGCTACATTAATATAAAAGCGATTGTGTGTTTAATAAAGAAGCGATTAAGGAAACGATAAAAGAAGCATAATATGCACTTCATGTACTTATAATGGTAGAAAAGTATCTTTAGTATTAAAATGCTATAGAAGTAGTTATTAGACATCCAAATAGCTAGGTACTTCTTATGAATAAAAAGTAAACATGTGAAGAGAGTGTAATGTCATAGTGATAGTTATTATGTAGGAATCCTATTACGTATATATCATTTATTGGTTACACATTAACTCTTAAGATATCTATTAATTATTTTTCAATCATTTTAAAATGTTATGTTTACCTTGGCATCATAGTCTACTAATGAAGGACATTCACACTGATGCAAGTGTGCTTCAAATATAGGGTTCATCTCATGTTTTCGACTTTTATATATGTTAATGAATAAATATAACTTTTATTAGTTAATGATTAAATAGTATTTCACCGCAAACAATTAGACATTCACCATGTTATAATGTTATTAAATCCTAGGAAGCATATAGTATGACAAAGTTGTAGTTATTCATTTATCACGTGAAAATTTTGCTTTCACTCAATTGGTTACTTGGAACAAGATCCAGACGTTGGATCGATCATCCATATTTCTAGATTAGTCACCCTTTTAATCGAACTGGATAGTTCGCAAACTGTTCGAGTTCAATGTGTGTTTGATTCGAGTTTGTTCGTTGATTTTACTTAAACGAGTCGAATTCGAACACCTAATTAGGTTTGTTTACTAAACGAGCCAAACTGTTCGCGAATTATTTGGCGCGTTTAAACAGATATAGTGTTATCGAGTCGGAACAAAATTTGAAGTTCGTTACTGTAAACGAACGGAGCCAAACAATTTGTTTAAATAAACGAATCCGAATTCGAAAAACTAATATTCGGCTAGGCACGATTCATTAACACCCCTGGCCATAGACAAACAGGCGGATGGCCCAGATTCTTTCAGTGTACACAAAGAGCATCGAATAAACCCTGGTCACCACTTGCTTACCCGACCCTATCATTTTTGTTAGACAAATTTCTCAACTTGAATACCAACTGAGCTGTGTTCTGAGACGATGATATCATTTTTAGTCTATTGAAAAGTCCACGTTTTCCACCAACCACAGTCACGAACTGAGAGAGTTTTCCCTTTTATCATTTTGTTTTGCAACACAGTTCCAAAAAGTTCCCTTACTACAGTTCTCCTTTCACTCATAGTTTTGTCATATAAACACATACACACATACCTGAACTTGTATGTCTTGCGGGATGTGTATATAAAGAGACCAATCCAAGAAAGAAATTCAGAGAAAATGGTCCTGTGCTGTTGTGTGTTTCAGTGATTAAAGCAATCAGAGAGAAAAAGAAAAGAAAAGAAAAATGGGAAGAGGTAGGGTTGAGCTGAAGAGGATAGAAAACAAGATCAATAGACAAGTTACCTTTGCTAAGCGAAGAAATGGGCTTTTGAAGAAAGCTTATGAGCTTTCTGTTCTTTGTGAAGCTGAGGTTGCTCTGATCATCTTCTCTAATAGAGGAAAGCTGTATGAATTTTGCAGTAGCTCTAGGTATAATTGCATATAAAGAAACAATCTTTTCTTACATCAACTAATAAAAGATTTTGCTACTTCTTATGTTGTTTCTCTCTCTTGGTTCTGCTTCTCTTTTAAGATCTACATGTGAAAGCTAGATGTAAGTGTTTATTAAAGCTTTGAATGACTGTTCTTTGTGCTCTTTTGAACTTACCGTTTTGGTGAATAATTTGGATGTATAGGACTTTGTGCACAGCTTTGATATTAGATCTGCAAGAGGAAACCATGAAAAACAGATCAATTTATGTATAGATGCTTGATTTCTTTTTGCCTCTTATCTTTCTTATAGCTTTCTCTTCATTTTTTTTACCTCTTAAAGAGTACGATTTATTGGATAATTTTAGGTCAGGCGGTCGGTGTGTGCATTTGCAGCAAAATGTGGTCTGATCTGATATATCCCTAAGTTGATGAGTATATTTAAACCTCGACTCTTTTTCACTTCCTAAATTTCTTTAATTTCCTCAAATCATGCAAGAACCCTCCATTTTGTTTAAACTTTTTTTTGCCTTCAATATCTGAGCTTTGGGGTCATCCTGCCCGAGTCCCGGCGATGGTGAATTCCAGCAGCTCCGGCGATTGCCATGTCGTTTTCTTTCTTGAAAGTTGCAAACTTTATCCAAGAAAGAGAGTATGCTTCAAGACACAGACCATTGGTTAATTAAGAGGGTGCTCTCCAGTCAAGTACATGCTTCAAGGTTTTGTCTTTAGGGTTTCTGCTTGTATCTTCTTACATAAAAATCACTACTTTTTTTTGGCACTATTTCATCTGGAACCAAAATAAATAAAAATATATATGTTCAAGGTTTCGCCTAGTTTTCTCCATTTTTTCGTAATTTCTACGTTGATTTATAAACTTTTTGCCCTTTCCGTCCGGAGATTTCTAGCAAATTTCCTTTTTTTTCCCACAACCAATTGGTGAACTGAAATTGACGCTTGCCCAATTGGTCAACCTAGGGGAAAGAGCATCTTAGAAAATCCTATCTTTCTTCTGAATCCCGGTTGATCTGATTCAGGGTTTACTGATTTTGAGTTGGGTGTCTCATTTCGTCTCTTTTTCGTATGCTCTGTTGTTGTAATATATTGGATATGATGGTTGGATTGTTCCATGTAAGAACAATTTTACTGCATCAAATTTCGGTTTCTTTAGACGGAGTTCGGATTTTGCTCGTTATCTATTGGGCATTTCGATGGGATTCATTGAACAGGTAGCGAGTCGTTACCCATGGATATTAGGTGGATGTGTCCTGCTTTAATTTTATTTGTTTGCAGATTAATGATTTTTCCTATTTTATGGTATAAATTTTAGAGATGGAAAAGAAGTGTGTTCTATTTTAATTTAGAATATTTTAAAGACATACTAATTATCTTATGAGTCACTTATTGCGCGATTAAATGAAATGCATATGATGCGATTTTTAAAGTATTTCTTCATCAACTACGGCTATATTATTTTGTTTGTGCATTTAGTTCTTTATATTGTTTTAGCCAGAGTACTCCAACCATCCAACTTGACCTGTTAGATCTGTGAGAAATTAGGCTATATAGTCATTGTACCAGGTAACGTATAATTTAAGCACATTTAAATGTCTGTGCATATATCTATAAGCACATATAGAATATAGAGATTAGATCACCTCACCCACTTTTTCCTCACCGCACGACGACACGTGGCAGCAAGGGTGGGTGGTGAGGCTAGAAAAGGGTCACCCGTATCTAGTCTCACCACCCACTCCTGTTGTCACGTGTCGCGCGGTGACGCGTGGGATGAGAGATTTGCGGTGAGGGGATCCTAACCCTAGAATATATATACACACGTACTTCACTCACTATACTGTTAGAAAAATTTCTGCCATTTTGTGTACTTGTTTTCCCGTGTCTTTTTTTTTATTATTTTTTGTTAGTATTTTTGAGTAAATTGCTTTGGTCTCTGTTAACATGCTTGTAATAATGCACAGCATGCTGAAGACTCTGGAACGGTACCAAAAATGCAACTATGGAGCCCCAGAGCCTAATATGTCCACAATAGAAGCACTGGTATTTCTTATAAACTCATGGACTATTAAGAATTTCATTGCCATGATCTTAGGTCTTCCTTTTCTGCAACTTTGTTTCCTTTGACTATCATGTCTGGTATTCTAAGTACACTTGGAATATGGTTCTTGCACCCCTATGGAGGTTCATTGTTCTCTTTTTGAAAGGCCTAAGCTTTGCTAGCATTTGTATTTTAATTGTGTAAATAAATTCAGGACTTCACACTCCATTATGATGTGGTAGACGTCTTAAATTTGATAAACTTGTGTTTTAGTCATATGTTTGTCTCTTGTTTAGGCTTCCGTTTCCAATGGAATCATGGACACACTCTTTATTGATTTTAGAATATGATAGAATAAAGCAAAATGACTCACTAAATTGGATGCACTTTTTATATTGTGAAGAAGCAGTTGATCGACACAGCTTGACACAATTTTCATTATGAGTCATCGAGAAACAACCTCTGTGTGTTTCTAACATATGAGTATGGTTGCGTACATCCGACCCTCAGTACCTCGCCATATGCGGGAGGTCCTAAGGCAATTGGGTAGTATCGTTGTTGTTGTTATTTGTCTCTTGTTAATAATATAATCTCAATGAGCAACACAGAAGAGAAGATATCTCTCTTCTTTTTATTTGCCTACCGCATTGGTGTTTTCAAATAAATGTTCTCTAAATGAGAGAATGTTACAAGAAAGTAGTACTTATATAGGATTCTTAGTTAAGTCAACATCATAGGAAATTATGATCTCTTATATTTATAATCATTTTGTATATATAGAAGTTTGCAATGGAGCCTTCCCTTTCTTAAGGAATTCCATGAGGGCAATGTTTGCTGTACATATAGAAGTTTCATTGGCATAAAGCAAAATAATAAAATTCTGAAGCTGATTGTTCGCTCTAAAAAGGACGTTTCTAGTGTACTAGGCTCATGCGTTTGCGCAGGATCTGAGTAAGAGGCAGATCGCTTCGCGATCTGATGTACACTGTCTTACCCTACACTTTGTGTATGTTTTCGTTTTCGCATCTCGAACCTGTAACCTCAAGCTTACAAAACATTAACCTTACGAGTTCTTCCAGGCCGGATCTGAATTATTTATGTAAATTGTACGTTGCAACATGGTGGATTAATAGGGACATGATCAAAATCTTTGTGGTTGCAGGAGCTTAGTAGCCAGCAGGAATATTTGAAGCTTAAAGCTCGTTATGAAGCCCTACAACGGTCACAAAGGTTCTTCTCTACTCCTGGCTTTCTGTTCGTTTATTTACTTCGCAGTTTTCTCTGGTCTAATGGATAGAAAAATATGTTTTAGTCTTGCAATTTTAGAGTTAACCAGAGGACATTGTTGAAAATAAGTAGTATTTGAGGTTTATATTGTTGAATATATCACAGGAACCTATTGGGTGAGGAGCTTGGTCATTTAAACAGCAAGGAGCTTGAATCTTTGGAAAGACAGCTCGATACGTCGCTGAAGCAAATCAGATCCACACGGGTATTCCCTCTTTCAACTTTATGCAAATTTATTATATACCAAATTCTCAATTCTCTTGTGCTAGCCTTAAGTGTTCTGATCTTAGATATTTTTTCTCCATAAAAACCCCAAAAAAAGGGGGGAGGGGAAAAGAGGGTAGATTAGTTTTTGGTACGGTATGTTTTTGTTGAAACTTGGGCTTATATGAAGTGAGATCAATATCCATTCAAGACCTTAAGTCAATGAGTGGTGTTACCTCATCCTCATATAATCTATATTTTTTCTTTGAAGTGACTAATGTGAGACAATATTCTTAACACATGCACTCACGTGATAACGTGTCTTGACATACACACACGCCTTAGAAACTGCCTTAGCCATGCATGAACATCTGAACTTTAGAAAGAGAACATTAAATGGTCAACTATAGAACAGACAAGGTGTGAGTCCACATTTTAAATTTGCGTTGATATCATGATAAAATTATTAACATGTGAATAGAAGTGGTTTTTCGTTGAGATATAATATCATGTACATCGCCTATATATACTACATAGTTGAACCTATCTATTAGTAATAGGATAACACCACGAGATTTGATTGGGACTTATATCAATCTATTTCTAATTCACATGATTTAGAAAAATCGTAATCTTATCTTCTGAACACTTCTTCTTGAATTTGGGTTGCTAACTTCTATGAGTTGCAGACCCAAGTGATGCTGGATCAGCTCGGTGATCTACAGAGAAAGGTAATTGCTCATATTGAGAAAGTCTTGAACAGTGTCATATCGAATCTGTAATTCATTTTCTGTTCAGCTACTAATGATAGCAAGTTTTCGTTTCTCCTTAAACAGGAGCATGCACTGAATGAGGCAAACAAGACTTTGAAACATAGGGTTCGTATTACTTTCTTTTCTGAAGACACAGAGATTTCAATTTCAGCATTACTCATACTCATACAACCAACCAACACACCTGCACGCCGGACTGCAGAAGAATAATAGTGAAAACAAGTTCTTGACCCAAAAATTCAATTGGTCGCATGAAAAAATTTATAATTTGCACTATTATAGCTAAAATTAAAGAGCCAAAAGTGTGGGTTCTGGGATCCTAGCTTTGCAAACTGAACGAAAAGTGTTTTCTTTTCACAGTAGATACAACTTTAAAGAAAACACATTCCCTGTATTTTTTTTTAAACTGCAATACATCTTACATGCATACAACAACAACAACATTTGTTACCCTATTCACTTAGGGGTATGGGGTCAGATGTACGCAACCATACCTGTGTGTTAGAAACACACAGAGGTTGTTTCCCGATAACCCATAATGAATGCGTCAAGCTGTGTCGATCAGATGCTACTTCACAATATAAGAATTGCATCCAATTTAATGAGTCATTTTGATTTATTCTATTATATTTCAAAGTCACGGAAGAGTGTCATTAAATGGGTCATTAAATGGAAATGTCTGTCTAAGGTGCGAACGACAAGATTTGTCTGTGAAATATTTTTGCTTACCTAAGAAGCTAACAAACTGCTCTACAACGCCACATTTTACCAACACTTTAAAGGCATTCGCGGTGTACTAGCCTCCCGCATCTTTATCCTACACTTTGTGTAATAGGCTGTTTCTGTGGCTCGAATATGTGACCTAAGGTCACATAGCATTAACTTTATTATGAGCAAAACACGCTTTAAATAGTTGGCTTTTATAAAGAACATACGCGAATGACATTATGGTTCTGATGTTTGAGTTGGTGCAGTTGATGGTGTTTGAAGATTAAACTTGTGTATTTCATTGATTAATTTTCGTAATACAAAGCCTCCTACTTATAATGGTATGGTTTTCTCTATACAAGGTAATGTATATCTCTAACTAATTGCTCAATCAATCATCCGTATAATCAGCTAGTAAATCAACCTATACAAGGCAAGAGTATATTTGCACTAATGATGGTAAGAATCGGTTTATGTCTTGATTGTTGCCGTGATCTTTGATTGTGATCTTTAACACTCCCCCTCAAGTTGAATGGTAGGGTCTTTAACATTCAACTTGCATAAGATGCCAGCAAAGACTCGTCCATTGACTGCTTTTGTGAGTATGTCTGCGAGCTGATCTTCCGATCGTACGAAAGGTATAGTGATAATGCCACCGTCTAGTTTCTCTTTGATGAAATGTCGATCAATCTCAATATGTTTAGTCCTATCATGTTGCACCGGGTTTTCTGAGATACTAATCGAAGCTTTGTTATCGCATTTTAGACACGTAGGACCGTTTACCAGAAGACCAAGTTCTCCCATGAGCTTGCGCAGCCACAGAACTTCCGTGATCCCTCTAGCTATCCCTCGAAACTCTGCCTCCGCACTCGAAAGAGCAACCACTGACTGTTTTTTACTTCGCCAGGTGACCAAATTACCTCCAACCAATGTCAGATATCCCGAAGTCGATCGTCTATCTACCACGTTTCCGGCCCAGTCTGCGTCAGTGTATGCTTCAATGCTGAGATGTCCATGATTCTGAAACAGGATTCCTCGCCCAGGTGTACCTTTGAGATACCTCAGAATTCTCATGACTGCCTCAAGATGATGTTTCTGTGGGCTATGCATGAACTGGCTTACTACCCCAACAGCAAATGCAATGTCTGGTCTAGTGTGTGAAAGGTAGATCAATTTTCCTACCAGTCTCTGATACCGTTCTTGATCCACCACCTGAGCTCCTTGAACCACCTCTAGCTTCTGATTTTGGATCATTGGAGTGTCCACCGGTTTTCCATCCAGCAGTCCTACTTCTGTCAATAAGTCCAGAATGTACTTTCGCTGGGATATATAGATGCCTTCAGACGATCTTAGTACCTCGATTCCCAAGAAGTACTTCAGACCCCCAAGATCCTTCATCTCGAACTGGGTGAACAAATGATTCCTGAGACGAGAAATTTCATTAGTATCATTTCCAGTGATAATCATATCATCAACATAAATAATAAGACAAGTGATACAACTTCCCTGTTTTTTAAAGAATAGTGTATGATCAGCATTGCTCTGTTTGTATCCATCCTTTTTCATGACTGTAGTGAACCTCCCAAACCATGCACGAGGTGACTGCTTAAGACCGTATAGTGCTTTCTTTAGCCGACATACTTGTCCTGGTCCAAATTCATCGGGGTATCCTGGAGGGGGTTCCATGTATACTTCTTCCTGTAACTCTCCATGTAGAAACGCATTTTTTACATCGAACTGTAGCAAAGGCCAATCTTTGTTTGCAGCGATAGAAAACAAGACTCGAATTGTGTCAATTCTGGCGACAGGGGAGAATGTTTCTGAGTAATCAACGCCATATGTTTGTGTGTACCCTTTCGCAACCAGTCTTGCTTTGTGTCGTTCAATGCTACCGTCTGCCTTGTACTTGATGGTAAATACCCACCTGCACCCCACAGTTTTTTTTCCAACAGGCAATTGACATTTTTCCCATGTTAGATTCTTTTTTAGTGCACTCATCTCTATGTCCATTGCCTCCTTCCATTGTGGTAACTTACAAGCATCATTCACAGTATGAGGAATTTTTTCAGAACATATTGTAACAAAGAAACTACGTGCGAGTTCCGAACTATTCCCTTTCTTTATCGGATACTTTGTTCCTTGGGCTAATTTTGTAGGAGAGTATCGTTCAGGTGGTATGCCTCTGTTTTTTCTAGGTGGCAGGATTCGTCCCTGATTTCCTGGGATAGGATCAAGATAGTCCACACGATTTTCACGGAGAATGGGGCTAGTGGGGTTACTGATGTCAATGGAAGAAGACTCATTAGAATTAGAATTTAACATACTCAAATCATGATCAGAATTAAATTCAGTATTGTCAACTTGTATACTGTCGCTTACCTGTTGTGAGTCATTCATCTGAGGAACATCATTGGTTGGTACTAGAGAGATAGGCTCTTTATCATGATCAACAGCTGTGCAGTCGGCGCCATCTACTTGCCTTGTTGGTCCAGTCACCGGCCAGTGTGACTCTGACAGCCAATCGAGAGTATCGTCGCTAGCTATCTCCCCCTGAGACTGAGATTGGGTGTTAAAGAAGGGTTCTGTTTCAAGGAAAGTACAGTTCATTGTGGTATGGATACGGTGTGTACGAGGATTGTAGCACCGATATCCCTTTTGGGATGGGGAGTAACCAACAAAGGCACATTTCTCAGTACAGGGGTCAAGTTTGTCACGTTGATGTTTTGGGATGTGGATAAAAACGGTACAACCAAATACTTTTGGAGGTAAGGTAAGGACAGGGGGTATTTGTGTTTGTGTGGCTAATACTTGAAGTGGTGTCTGGTGATTCAGTATAGATGTAGGAAGGCGGTTACTGAGGTAATTTGCTGTAGACACTGCCTCTGGCCAAAAAACTCGAGGTACATTAGCATCGATCATCATGGCTCGTGTCATTTGTAGAAGAGTTCGGTTTTTTCTTTCGGCTACCCCATTTTGTTCTGGAGTATTTGGGCAAGATGTTTGGTGAAGCATACCGTGAAGAGTAAGAAACTGTTTTAGTGCCCCATCAAGATATTCCCCACCATTATCAGTCCGTAGAATTTTGATGGACGTATTGAATTGGGTTTTAACCATTTGGTGGAATTCCATAAATTTTGTTGTTACTTCTGACTTGTGTTTCAGCACATACAACCAAGTCATCCGAGAAAAATCATCAACAAAGATAACATAATATCGATATCCAAGAGGAGTGATGTGTGGAGCTGGACCCCACACATCAGAATGTACTAAATAAAACATGCTGTGAACACGAGTATTATTTGACTGATATGTACCTCGTGGCTGTTTGGCACGGAGGCAAGTGTTACAGGTCAAATTACCTATTTGGCTTATTTTGGAAAAAAGATCTGGAAAAAGAAATTTAAGATAGCTAAACGACGAATGTCCTAACCGACGATGCCAGAGCCACAACTGTCGAGTAACCGATCCGGTGGCAAGATTAGACCGTCCCTGTTGCTCTACCGTGTCAACATAATAAAGTCCGCCTCTCTCAGTACCACGTCCAATGATTTTCCCCGTATGAATGTCCTGCAACACGCAAAACGAAGGATACATGAGAACAACACAATCTAATTCCTTTGTAAGTTGACTGACAGACAACAATTTTGTGGAAAGAGATGGAACAAAAAGACAGTGTGGTAGAGTGATATGGGGTGTGAGAGATATGATGCCGCCCCCCTTTACGGGAATAAGTTCCCCACTTGCTGTTTGGATGTGAGATTTTGACGGGGTTGTGTTTGTCACAAAGTCGTTCGGGTCAAATGACATCGTATCTGTGGCCCCACAATCGAATATCCAATTGGAGGTCGGGGATTGACTAACTTTGTAGGCATGTTTGATTTTCTGGGGTGAGATGGGGTCTGATTGATCATAAGGGTCAATTGTGGAATTAATGACATCAGAGGGACTTGTCTGGGCATTAGTGAAAAAACGAGGGACTGCTTTGGCTTTCTCAGAAAGATCAGGGACTGGTCCTGCCCGTTTAATTTCTTTAGGGCCCCTTTTTATATTACCTGATTCTGGGAGGGGGGAAATTAAACAATTAAAACTTGTGGGGGGCTTAGGGGCAATATCAGTGTATAAAAGGGAAGGATGGGGGCTAGGGTTTTTTCCCAGCCCCCGTGTACCTCCTGCGGCTGCTTTGAATGCTCCAGCAGCCTCTGGCTTTGGCTGCTGTTCTGAGGCGTTCTCCAGCGGTGGCTCTGCGTCTGGGCTGTTTCTTCTTTCTTCTTCGTGGGAAATGGAGGTTCCTGCTCCAGTGCCTCCAAAACCCATGGCTGGTTTCTTGGTTTCCCACCAATCTGGGAAGCCAACTAGGTGGAAGCACCTTTCTTTGGTGTGTCCCCGTTTCTTGCAGTGACTGCATGTCTGGCTTTTATCTTTTGTTTCCCGCGATGATGAGCTTGAGCTTGAGCGGGATGAGGAGCTCCCTCCTCGGCCACGGCCTCTGCCTGTTCCTGGTCCCTTTCCGGTGAGTCCCTGTCCAATCCCCAGGGATGAGCGTTCCTCTGAGGGGATGGTTCCTCGAAGAACCTGATTCCTTGTTTCTGCCCTTCGAATCTCGGAGAAGGCAGCTTCGAGTGAAGGTAACGGATCTCTTTTAACCATCTCCTTTTTTTCTGGTTCGAACTGGTCACCAATAGCCATCAAAAATTGGTACAATCTGGCTGTTTCAACCTTCTTTCTGTAAATCCGAATGTCCTCGGGACAGTGCATTGGGTTCGGATCTTTGGTGTCTATGGTGACCCATACATCCTGCAACTTGTTCCAACATTCTTCTACGGTTCCAGTTCCTTGTCGGATGGTACTGGCCCGTTTATGGAGATCAAAGATCTGTAACCCATCTCCCCCCAGTCCGTACGTGAGTGCTAAGCCCTCCCATAGGGCCTTCGCAGTTGGATATCTGGTAACATTACTGATCATTGTGGGTTCCACATTTTGTAGAATCCATGTGAACACCTTATTATCATCCTGTTCCCACTTTGTATATTCTGGTTCAAATGGTTGTGGAGGCTGAGGGTTCCCCGTTAGATGGGACACCTTCCCTTGGCCAAGAATTGCCCGATATATAACGGTGGACCACAGTGAGTAATTCCCACTGTTTAATTTCACAGAGATATGTAGTGTTTCGGGTGAAGGTGCTGAACTTGTGGGATTTTGGGAAGAGACGCGTAGGCTATCTCGGAGGATCTGGGCTACCTGGAGTGCCCATTCCCCCGGATTCTGATTATTGGTTGAAGGCTCTGGTTGGGAACTTGAGCCTTCTGTTTTTCCAGTTTCTGACATTTTCTGATGGAAATTGCAGGGTCTTGGAAAAATTTCAGAGATGGTAGAGCAACACAGAGATTTTGCTGTGAAGGTTCTACCAAGGACAGAATCAAAGCTGTTTGGCTGGGAAAGGAAAAAGGCTGTGATGATTAATTTTCTGAGCCTAATTTTTTGAAAAAACTTCATTCACAGAGAGGAGATTTCCTGCTCTGATACCATGTTTGAAGATTAAACTTGTGTATTTCATTGATTAATTTTCGTAATACAAAGCCTCCTACTTATAATGGTATGGTTTTCTCTATACAAGGTAATGTATATCTCTAACTAATTGCTCAATCAATCATCCGTATAATCAGCTAGTAAATCAACCTATACAAGGCAAGAGTATATTTGCACTAATGATGGTAAGAATCGGTTTATGTCTTGATTGTTGCCGTGATCTTTGATTGTGATCTTTAACAGATGGAACTAAATCTGCAGTGGAATCCAAATGCACAGGATGTCGGATATGGCCGACAGCCTCAGACCCAGGGTGATGCCTTCTTTCAACCCTTGGATGGTGAACCCACTTTACATATTGGGTAATTTATTCATCCCTCTTCCCCTCGTTTATTCACTTTTCAGCTTATTAATTTTTACCTTTTTCGAAGTCTTAACAAATTTTCTTGTGTTTCATTTATAATTACTCATTAAGACATTTTGAAAGAAACAAAACAACTATATAATACATAGCTCAGTTGGTACTCGGGTTGGAAAATTGCTCCAAGAAAGGTTACAGGTTCGAACCGAGAGACGCGCAGCGTGAGTACAATAATAATGTCTGGGTCAGCAATGCATATGACATCGTATTCAGTTCAATTAAATTAAAGTTTGCTGGCCTAGTTTGTAGTAGACACCTTGTATGGGTTCTGACAAAGCTTTACGAACTTAAAAGGCTGTTGAACTCCCAATTTATATTATCCACAAAATTCTATATGACTGGAAGATCTACAGAATCAGAAATATTAGCCTTTTGATCAAGAAAAAAGGGTAGTATTATCATGTTTAACAGTGTATTCTCTTTGAATGAATTTGATCAGATATCCGAGTGATCCGATGATGGTTGCAGCAGCGGGGCCCAGTGTGAATAACTTCATGGCGGGTTGGTTGCCTTGTTAGCTGATAGGCCTATGCATTTCTTTCCAAGGACTCGACCGCCACTCCCATGTTTTCTTGTAATAATTAAAAACATATGTAATATTGTCACTTTTCACATGACGGTGTTTATATTATATATAGTCTCATAATTTGCGAAACTTTGAGTTTCCTCTTTCCAATGCTCAAGCACTTGTTCCTCCCCCTCCCCCTCCCCCCAAGTTCTTTTTTTGTGTTATAAACTTGCAAAAATTACTCATTTGTATAGATCTTGTATTAATCTCTATAGTTGTAGGTTAGCCAAAACTACTCCTTTGTATTTCCTATAAATTAACGAACAATTGAATAGAAAACTTAGAGATTTGAGTTGGCAAAAACCTTTGTGTTTATCAGTTTTTACAGTTTTTTTTTCTTAACCAAAAGAGTGAGATTCAAGTCTTCGGGTGGGGAGAAATGGTACTCAACCGAGCCAGCTAAGGATCTTCGGCACCATGGGCTTCAGTTCAGTTTTATATACAATCAACAAACTTTAAAGTAGTTACGTTATAACGTTTGTGATCCTTTCCGTGACGAGTAAAAACGTTAATTTTGTTATGGTTTGGTAGCTACAACGAGGGCTTGTAGTACTTTCCTTACCTGGGTGTTACGAAGTGATGGCTTCCGGGAGGAGCTATGTTCATGTTGACAAGATTCTTTTGTAGTTCCAGAATAGTTCACTTCCTTTCTGATTTCGGTTTAAGGAGGGTATTTAAGGTTTACTGGGACAGTCTATCACTAGTAACAGGAGCTAAGGTTTTGCTGCGACTTTGGAGAATGATAAGCTACGATTTTCTTGCTTTCTTGCATATTATGTCTGCTCAGGTTATACATGGTTAGTTTATTTGCTTAAATGAGAAGCTCACTCTTCCTCACTTGTATTAGTGCTTCATCTTGTACCTTTTCAATGCACAAAGCCTTCCTAGAGTCTTTCAAGCATTAAACATTCTTGGAGAACCAAAGCTTCATTCTAACTTTTTTTGTTGGAACTTTCCAATGTTGTAATTATATTTTGACTTCAAACATTGGGACTCTCCAACTAGGAGGGATACCCAACCGTTTTTGCTTTAAATTAGGTATTTGCGTTCATGGTTAGAAGGTGGTAGTATCCTCTCTTTTTTTTCCTCTTTCAGGTGCCAAATACTGTATTCCAAGTGGAAAATATACCCAAGTGCATCTTCCCTTCAACCATTTTCATGTTTTCAGTTTATTTTCCCTTTCTGTTTCTCCAGCATTAGGGTGCAAAGCGTCAATGTCCTGTCATTTGGTGTACAATCTCATAAGATGTCCACTGCAAACTGGGCTTTTGGTCCGGACAGTAGGAAAACATTCACACTGCGCGTATACCTCTTAGAACAACTCCTAACCCGAGTACCAACTGAGCTATGCCCTGGAGGCTATCTAGACTAAATTACACATATGGTGTTTTGTTCTCTCCTCCTCCATAAGTCTAGCTCAAACTAATTTGAGATTGGTGGTAATCATTTTCAAAAGCTTCCATGTTCCGGCAGGTTAAAAAGCTTTCTGAGACAACTTGAAGGACAATAAGTTGTGTGGCAAAAGCAACATGCGTTTTGTTTTATTTGGCTGCTGCTATCTCCGTGATATTTAGGTGGATAAAGGTATGAGATTGGCTCAAAGAATGATGGACACACCCTTTGAAGCCTATATGAGGATGCCATGTCATGCAATACTATATGAGGATGCCATGTCACGCAATACGTGACTCGCATCCACTATATGGGAGAAATTGGTATAGAGATTTACCATTCTACCGTTGTTTTTTCTCTAGCACAGCAGGAGATATCTACGTATCTCATCACGGCAGGCTAGGTTTCTATTAATCAGTTTCCTGAATGGAAAGAGGCCATGGCAGCTTTGTATATGTCCCATTCAAATGCAATTTCCTTTCTTAGAACATTTCTTTTTTTTCTTTCTTCTTCATTCTCCCTTTATATGTTAGTGAATTGATGACGGAATTGGATCAGGAAGCAGCTATCTTGAAATCATCGCTTTCATTAAGAAAGATCTTTTTGTTGTGGTAGTCATTTTCAAACGTGTTATCAAAGTAGAAGAAACGTATCATTGCAGATTTCATTTAGTTACTGGTTTTGACAAATTTCTTGGTTTTGGCCAAATTCTGGGCTTCATTCTTTGTTCCTTACTCTCAAGGGAGAAAAAAAGGTTATATTCTGGCGCAATGTTTTACAATGCTTGCTGCTCCTTGATCGCCCATTTCCGCAACAAATTTCTAGTCGAGAATGATTGAATCATATTTTCCTCTATCAGTGTGCTTGTGGTGGCACGGAACTTTCCGCATCTTCACGGCTATCGACATCATTGAACAAGCAAGCAGTTGGTTACTGACATAATTGAATGAGCGATTCACCAAATCCGTGATGGGTATGAAGTAGCTAAATGTTGCTTTAACAGCATAACAATAATGTTGGTCCTACGACGTAGCTCGGTTGGTACTTAGTAGTAGATTGCATCATAATAAGTCTTCGGTTTGACTATTGAAAACTGCATTTTGAGTGTTAAAATCGTAGCTCTTTATACCAAAGAAGACTTTAACTTAACATCTTATGAACGCCAAGTAAAAAACCTCCCAACTAAGAACCCGTTGGGCTTTTGATTTACATCTTCTACGAAGCTTTTTTGAATTGGAACAATGGTGGGACACTGGAAACCCTCCAGTCCGGGTATAAAGCTCCTTTGGACTGTGACAATAGTGGGACACTGGAGGTTCTCCGTGTTGAGGTCTGCAACACCAACCGAGCTGACAAGTTAGCCGAGGTAGAGCTGATTAAGATCAGCAGGATTGATTGAGGTGTTGAGGTCCGCAATAGTGGCTGAGGTCGAGGTGTTGAGGTCGGCAGTAGTAGCTAAGGCCGAGGTGCTGGGGTCGTCAGGGATAACTGAGGCCGAGCTGAAGTTCAGAACGTGCGCTGGAAGTGGAGTGCAAGAATAGGAAACTAGAATGCAAGAATAGGAGAGTGGAGCGCAAAAATAGAAGCTAGTTGGGCAAGTTTGTGGCCCTTGTTTTTTGGATTTCTAGTTAAGTTTTTCCTATAAATAATTTGTAATAGTTAGTGAAAATAAGTAAGTTGAGCTTTTGCAATTAAAGAGTTTATCTTCTTCAAATTGTTGTGTCTTTCTCTCTTGCATTCTCTTTGCGTTCTCGGTTCTCATTCAACACTCCGCGTCAGGGTATAACTTTGCACTACAAGAATGTTGGCTATCAGAAAGAGCCGTTCTCGGAGTATCAAATCATACCAACTTGCTTTGAAGACGAAGTGAACCATGGAATTAATCTGAAAATCTCTCCACAATCGAAGTAAAATAGACGATCCTGATTGCCGAATAAGACAGACGCTGAAACTATCTTGAATGCCATAGCGAGCAAGCCCCAGACCAGTGATCGGATCTAGACGTTGTGAAGAACCTAAACCACATGAAGATAAGAGTTTGTTTTGCTAAATCATGTGATTAATCACTTTTAATCTTTGTTATCACTTGTAGCATAGGCTAAGGAGAGGGGAGTGGCAAGGAAGACGAAGCTCGAACATCTTGGAAAGAAGGTGAATCTTTCTAATTTCAGTTAGATAAATGATTACAACAACAACCATACCCAATATATCCCAACGACCGTAAAAGCTATCGCTAGTGTAGGTTAGGTAAACGATTAAGATTATAACTTGACACAACCGTTCAATGAAAAACTAGAAAAACAAACTAAAAATTTGCCGTGGATTCCAAGTAGACCTGCTAATCAAGCAGAAGGCCAGACAATTTTTAAGGGGGACATTATGTCTAAGGATCATCAGATCATGCCGGATTTTTTTGGTTCTACTACGATGGAAAATTTCAAATGATTAGAAAAACAAAAGTGGAATCTGGACGAATGAAAGAGGAATCAGCTCCAATTTAAAGGAAATTGAACCACGAAATAGATGCAAAAGTTTCTAAGGATAGAAGATGAAGTTGTTTCCACAAGCGACTTTTTTCCGGCGACCTCGACGCCATTCCGATAACCGTAATAAGTTGGAAACAGTACAGGCCCGTCTCTTTTCCCCACCGGCGAAACTTCCGGTGGACAACTACCAATCAATAAACAACAGGACCAATTCGATTTTAAACTCTAAGGTCGATAGCCCCATGACCAAAAGTAAAAGATTGCCATCAATAATCGAATTTCAAATACGATCCAACAGCTAGCAA
The DNA here is from genome assembly GCA_036186865.1 of Eustoma russellianum. NCBI lineage: Eukaryota > Viridiplantae > Streptophyta > Magnoliopsida > Gentianales > Gentianaceae > Eustoma > Eustoma russellianum. Next base: position 3,083,326 of record AP025062.1, read on the forward strand.
TTGCAATTTCAGAGACAGCAAGTCCCACTTACAGACAAGATTGAAGATAAAGACAACACCGAGTTCTCACTCCAAAAGAGAAAAAGGGAAAGATCCACACATAAATTACTGCTACAAGAAGCATAAGATGCAGATGAAATAAAAATAGATAAACTTATCCGGTATAGATGTGAACTCCAATGGCAATGAGAAAAATGGTGATGAGGCCAAAGAAGATGATGGTGTGGACAAGTATAGACAACCCACTTGTCTGCATGTTGCCGAACTCCACCACTCGAGATCTTCCCGGAAGCTGAAACAGCAGCCCTGGACTCAACAGCACAAACAACACCGTCGCTATCACCACCGGCCCCCAATCCGCCATGTCTATCTTATGATCTTTCAATTCTTCAACTTACCTCTTTTTTCCTTTCCGATTCTCTATGTTTGCCTTCAACTCTTCCGCCGCTTTGTGACCTGTGTCCTTGCTAAGTTGTCGTTGTTTCTTGTGTTCTTCCAGGAGAAACGGATGAAAGGGGCATGTTAAAGAAATTTATCAATAATTTGTGTTAACTAAAAACAACAACATTACCTCATTGTCTTAGAGGCTCTCGCCTATAACGAAGTAGGATAGGTCGGATGTGTGCAACCATAATCATATATTAAAAAGAGACAGAGGTTGTTTCCGATTACTCATAATAAAAATTACGTCAAGCTGTAACGATCAATTGCTATTTTAATATAAGAATCGCATCCAATTTAATTATTCATTTTGTTTTATTCTATCATACTCTAAAATCAATAAAGAACGTTCGAAAAAAAGGTAATTATTAAGATAAATCCTAAGTAAATAGGAAAAGGAACTGAATTCCGGTTATGGGCTCATGCATCCAGCCCTTTTGTGTTTGGACATATATAGCGCCTGGAATTATCTGTGGGCACGTGTCATTACCATGTGATGGGCGGTGGCCTCAACCTTCCATTTATATATTTTATGCCAGCCAAATTTAACTTGAAAACTGACAAATTTTATGATATTAAATCGTAATATTTATTCGTTGAGAAACATAAAAAATAATAATATAAAACAGATCATCTGTTCTAAACATTTATTATTATCGAATATTAATTATTTTTAATATGATTATTTAACAAATGTCTTATCGACTATAGTTAGAGTTGTCTGAAAAATTCATCGACGGCAGTGTTGGCATTACAGCTGTGGTGATATACGCCATTGGATCATCTTCTGTTACTTCAGGATTGGAAGAATACTTATTGATTTGTTTACTGTGGCATTTTCTAACCCATCTGATTATATAATATATATTAAATAAACATCATATCTTCATTAGATCATTGGAAAATATATATGAGATGACTTACAGAATATGTTATCCGACGTAGAATTACATAGCATGAATTTATCAACGGTGACAAAGTCATTATTATCATTCTATCACGTTTCTACAGATAACATGTAAATCTTTACATACGAGACATTGATCGATATAGCGAAAGCAATAAAAACTTAAACGTTACAAAATACATAATGTCTGGTACAATCCGAAATACAAAACATCAAAGTCCCAAAAGTCCGTAAAGTCCATGATACATAACATCGTCAAAATATCTAAAAGTCATCCTGAGGCATACGTCTCCCAGATTAGGGGTAATATAATCGTGGCTCGTCTTCTATGTACTCATCCTCGAACTCTTGTTCTCTACAAGTTTGTTTAAATGAAAAGTTTGAGCGATAAACAGATTGCCCAGCAAGTAATCTATTTGGATCTGTCATGTGGATCAAACAGAAAGAGACACGGTAATAAAGTACATAAGTGCATAAATAATAAATACAATGTCTCCTTTCACAAATAAATGGCACTACATACATAATTAAATAAGAGTACAAGTAACAAGATGTGATACATTCATAAAACGTCACCAACAAAGAATAATATGTATCTTCTATCTATGCCCATTTGAATCCAACCTTATACATGTCATTCTTAGCTTTCCAATCCATGTCTTATACTAATCCCTAATGTTCACATCAGTTATACTTCTATGTCACAAGATCTTTGATCAAATTAATACTAACATAGGTTCAATGATGTTTTTAAATTAAACAATGGCTTGAAAATCCCATAAAGTTTGATCTTTCAAAAATCCATAACAATGTCCATTTTCTATAAACATTTCAAAACATTACATTTTTTATGTGATGGCTATAGCACTTTTCCTTACGTAGGAACAATATCGCACGACACACGAAATGATTCTCCATATAATCACATGTGCAAATATGACTCCCGATGTTTCAAACATGGTGTTATGTCATATGTACATATTTCTAATGGTGACTCCATATGCCAGAGATCCCTTATTCCAAACAAGGTGTTACACTCGGGCCAATAACGATATAATATGCCAATGACACCTACTCTTCTTGTCCTGGTGTCATGACGGCCGCCAATACACAAACATACGATAACATGTGTCTCGGAATCGCTTCGTCGATATTGTTCATTGCGGGAGGGTGACTTTTTAAAACAAATGATGAGATAAAAACATTTTTTTCCTAACGTTCGGTTCTAACGGTGGCTTTATGTCTCCGTTTGGTCCCTATTGTCATTCTAAATTTACATCATTAAGAACCCAATACTTATCTATATCACACATGTCATATTCTTAAGGAAAATACCATTTTTACCCCTGGAAGGTCTCGGCTAAGACCCAAGTTTGGACTAATTCACCCATCAACACTTCTTTGAAATACACATTTTATACACAATCCAATGGCACGTCAATAAGGTATTTAGTAAACATATTTTATTAGCTTTTTAACCAAATTATGATGGAATGCATAAGATAACCATAAATTATACTACTGTTACACCCGAGAATTTTCAAACTAGCCGTAAGGCTTTAATTTAAAATTAACGTAGCCGTGGGTGTAACGACCCTTCGAAATTAAATTAACTACAATATATCGTTTTTGTCCAAGAAATTTCGTAACTCTATATTGGATATATTTTTATTATATATAAATATAAAATAGCGATAAAGGATAAGTAAATAAAAAAAACAAAAAAAAATAAAAATAAAAAATATATATATCTAAAGAGATGAAAGGTGCCGTGGGTGAGAGGGAAAAAAATATAAAATAAAAAATAAAAAAATAAAAAAAATAAATAAATAAAGGATTAAATAATTTAAAGGGGTCGGGTGGATAAAGGAAAAAAATAAAAAATAAAAATAAAAAAAGGGTCAAACGTGTGTTAATGAGGGGTAACCAATTTCCCCCCAAATCTTGCTACAAATTGAGATAAAGGAAAGGGTGTGGGGTACGGTTATAAAGAGGGGAGAAACAAAAAAAAAAAGATATAAATAGTAAAGGAAAGAGAGTGAAACGTTAAAAGCATAGAAAGAGGGGATAGTATTGGAGGCACAACGGATTTGACAGTGGCAGGGAGAGGAGGAAAGGAGAAAGGAAGAAGCGCGCAAAACAATTCTCAACTTGGTCGTCAAATTGTCTGTCTTGAGGTAGGTTCCTTTTCTCCCTCCATTTGGGGCAAATTCAAGCATGCTCTAGTGGTATATTATGTGTTTTTGCGGTGTTATTTGTTAACATTCATAGTGTACTGTTGTTTCTGTGAGAAGTATGAAAGTTGCAGTGTATACTCTGTTTTGCGTGTTTTTGATGTGATTTTAGGGAAAAATTTGATAATCAAAATAACACATTTTTAGGGTTTTAGTTGTTGATTTGGCCTTAGAGTAAGTTCCCATAGACTGGAAATAGGTTGGATTGTAGATCGGGGTCGAAAAACGGTGGCCGGAGGCCACCGAAAGTGGCCGCGCGTGGCAGCCACGCGCGCATGGAGGGCACGCACCTCTGGTGCTGGAAACCAGCAATTTAAAAAAAAATAAAATAATAAAAATAATGGGGTAAAGGTGAATAAGGCCGAAAGGCCTGAAGGGAATTAAAAAGGGCCAAAGGCCCTGAATGAGGGAGGCCAGGCGGGTGTCTTAGCGGGCCGCTGCTTTTGCAGCAGCCTGGCCCAAAATCGCCATGTATATAAAAAAAAGGGGGGAGGGCTGATAATGGACCGGGCCGGATGGCCAGCGGTCCGGGCCAGACATCAGCCGGCCCATTTACGCGAAAGGATAAAAAAAAATATTATATAAGGGCTGGGCAGGCCAGTCCCCTTTCGGACCGGACCAGAGGAAACGGACCAGGGCTGGCAGAACAGGGCCAGCCCAATTGTGTTTTTATGTATTATTCTGGAATTTCTGAAATTAAGTAATTAGTAATTATTCAACTTAAATTAATAATAATTATGGAAAAATTATGAATAATTATCAGAAAATTTTAAATAAATTCCAGAAATTATAAAATGCTGTAATTAAATTATTTTCACTAAATTTCAACAATTGTGACGATTTATTTAATTTGGATAATTAGATAATAAATAGGAATAAATTAAGAAAAAATAGAGAAAAATATAGAAAATGCGCAATAAATATATATAAGTCATGGAATAATAATTTTAACCTCAAACAATATTAAATCAGTATTTGCAGCAAAAATGAGCCTAGATTTGAGTGTCGGAGGATGGTGAGGATGGGCCAGAGGCCTCAGGCGTTGTGTTGTTTGCATTCATGGCACGTGCATTTGCATGATGGTGGGTCGTGACGTACGGGTCACGGGCGCTCAGGATGGTGTACGGTGGCGGGGCCAAGTACACTCAGGATGGTGACTGTGGGTGGGTACGACTCACAGCCACTCAGTTAGGACCCGAGTTCATGCATTGCATGGCGGAGTTATTGGCATTTTGTGTGACATGACCTTGTTGCGTGTGACATGCATAGTAGGACATGCATCATGTTGTTGCGCATTCTTATCTAGAGTGAATTACTTTTCCGTAATCATATGCTTATGAGATATCATGTCCTATGTGTTATGTGTTTTATCATTATGGTATGTTTGTCTTGTACTACTTGGAGGCAGGTGCCTACTGAGTGATTTCCCAGTCACTCACCCCTACTTCCCCCCCCCCCACCAGGTGAGCAGGAGAAGACTTATGACTATGTCTTTGTTGAGAACGGGGCTGATACAGTGGATTGGGCAGACTGATGGGCGCGCTTAGGATATAAGAGGACCATGCGCCTGTTTGTCTTTACTTTATTGAATCTCATCAGACATTACCCTGTTAGATTTTCAGACTTATGTTATTGTCAGGATTCGGTTTATTATTGGATTAAGGAATTTTTTTTATTTATCAAGAAAGTTTTATGTTATTGTAATTCGTTTCCGCGCGAAAAATTTCTACGTCTTTTGGACATGTTGGAAATTGATTCGACGCTTTGTATCCTCCTCAGCGAGATACGGCGGGTGCACCGTTCCCGATGTTAGTGTTCGGGAGCGGGGCGCTACAGGTGGTATCAGAGCCGAGGCTTCAGATCCGCCTCGGGAACGCAGGATTAACTAGATCACTTAGACATAAGCTATGATCTTTACCTAGGAATGACAATTATACCCCTAATAAATGAAGTAGACCTAAGTTATGATCAGGTTAGGGGTGGTGTGTGCCGTTGGTGAGCTTCCTATATTTCATTACCGTTGTACCCCAGAACTTTTGTGTGAGCACCATAAATGTTCAAATCCATCTATTACTTCCGTCAATCCAAATTCTCGTCGAGGTCCGTGCAAAATCCAAGAAAATTCTGTCGCCTCGTTAAAAAAAAAATATTTGCAAAGGAGGCAACGATGGTTATAGTAGTGACCATCAGGATCAGGGGGTCAGCCTCCAAGCATTGGCCGACTCCATGGCCACCACATGGTGCAACAGCAATTGTAGACTGCGCAAGGCCAGTAGCAGCTGAACCATCGGTTTTTGCCGCTGCCACCACCAGATCTGAGGTTCTACTACATGGAAATACAGAATTTATGGAATCTGATGTTTAGAAGGACCCTTCACCGGGGAAACATAAATATGCGACATGGCCACTAATAATCACAAGACCGCACGGGACAAAAGTACAACCACGAAGTAGTGTAGGGCCACTGCCGCCACCAAGTGCTCAATGTGGATGCCACACTACCAAGCGCTCAATGTGGATGCCACACTATGGCCAGTGTAGGGGGACTATGCAAATATCAGTGCGACAACCAGGATGTTTTACGAAAGAGGACACTAAGCAGAGGCCGACGCCACCACAACGGAAGCAGTCACAACCTAAAAGGGAAACCATGATCAGTGCCATATCCACGTGATGATTTGATGCAGACAACAGGGAGGCTGACGACATAGAGGCAGAGTCCAAACGTCGACGACCAGATTTCAATGACTTATCATCAGTGCAGATGATGTTAGTCAGAAGTAAATAATCAGAGTTGCGCAGCAGAAGCGTGGCTTTCTTGAGTCACGTAGTTCAGAAGAGTGAACCTCAGTGAATCCGAAGAAGATTAAAGATATCACTGAGTGGCCCTGACCGGACAAAGTGACAGAAGCAAGGAGATTTCTTGGTTAGCCGGCTGCTACATGAAATCCGTTTAAGGATTTTCGTCGATACTGGTGCCCGGAACTGAAGGAAGCATAAGGAGGCGAAGTTCGAGTGTACAATTGATATCAACAAAGATATTCAACAGGGCTTCGATAAAAAAAAAAACACCAGATCGTAATACACAAAATCTACTAAATTAACTATGTATACACGAACTGATCAATACAACATACTTAATGACATAATTCCACATATCAAACACGTACTAGAACATTAACACAAGAGACATAAACCACTACAAGAAAAAAAAAAGGAGATATATTATATAACATAACGAACTATGAATATACAAAAACGTAAGTCCACGAAATATATACATATTTACACATATGCCTGAATAAACGCACATATACATACAAAGCGACCAACATGAAAACACGAAGCAAATGGGTAAAGGCTCACAATCTGCATACATATAATACGATAGCTACGTAGGAGTAACGAACATGTAAGAGATATATGATGAGTCAGGATTATACGTAAATGTTAAACTGTCAACCAAACAAAAAAAAACAAACAAAAAAAAACAAAAAAAAAAAACAAACCAAACAGCGTTAATCTATTGCAACAACGAAGAAACATATAGACAAATACAATTTGTTACCATGTTAACGATATAGCATAAATAAGACGATTTAAGAAAACATACAATGGATACACGAAACAAAAATAAATACATGATGCTACGCCAATATGCGCAGGTATGCACACGATTATATTAATTATACCACGGCATAACTAATACAATAAAACAGTAATAAACGTCATAATATGTAACGACAACAAACACACGATTACAAATAATACAGTAACACAAATACTTTTCATACAAGGTATGGGTCATGAGATAGACATACATTTACAAGTTTTAAAACAAATCATTAACATACACCATTGAAGTAAAAGCATACTAATTACGAGTTAGGAACGACATAGTATGGCATGACTTCATAGGAATAGATTTAAGAGTAAATAACTTAATAACAGGAAATATATGAAGAACCAAACAGTAGTATATACACATCGTACTTGTACACCCGAAGAAATTATATATGTACATGACATTAAACCTATGCATTTATACATTTTCTCCAAATAATACCTATACGAGATTTATATAACCGTAAGACAAGCTAGTACGAAAATATAGAGCATGTGGAAAAAAAAAATTATTATTATTAATGGCTAACATTAGTACAAAAAGAGAAATCGCGACAGACAAGTACTATAATGAACGCGCATAGCGTGTATATCGTTTAAAATTCATCTAATAAACAATAAAAACATAATAAATATGACGAAATGCAAACAACGGTGGTGAATCCGTGTGCTACATATGATACCTAAGTTATGCATGCATTCACATAAGGACACGCAATGTACGATGTGTCTATACCAGACATGTTCCACCACTGAGTCATTAAAATGACAAACCATATTAACCTCGTGTACGTGCTACAATGGGCGGACCTACGTTGAAGCACTGCATTTAATCTCCAACACGATGGGCAGTCGGAGAGAACGATTCAGACTCTCAAGGACATGATGAGGGCTTGTACCCTGGACTTTAATGGAATCTGGGATGGTATGATCAAGTTGATCAAGTCTGCCTACAACAACAGCTACCAGGAAGCCACCGGCATAGTGCCATTCGAGACGCTCAATAGGCGGAAGTGTAGGTCCCCTGTCCATTGTGACGAAGTTGGAGAGCATACTATTACTAGTCCAGAACTGGTTGGGCAGACCATGGAGAAGATAAAGTTGATTTGAGAAAGACGTAAGATTTCCCAAGACATAAACAAGAGTTGGGCATATTCGAAGAGACGTGCTTTGGGGTTGGCTGTCAGAGACAAGGTTTACTTGACGGTGTCACCTATAGAAGGTGTGACATGTTTTGGGCCTGAAGGGTAAACAAAGGACGCGGTACATTGGGCCTTAGGTGATACCCGAAAGGATCGGTTCGTTAGTTTACCGTTTGATGATACCTCCGGCGCTAGCCTAAATACACAATATATTTCATGGTTCACAGCTAAGGGTTACATCTTAGACCTGGGCCATGTATTGGACACATTACCCTTAAGAACCATGCCGGATGCAGCATAGGAAGAAATTTCTGTTCGAACCGTAGACCGCAAAGATCAGGAACTGGAAGACTAGATGCGAAAGCGCTACTCCTACCTCTCCGTATATGGTACGGCAAGTTTCGAGGACGAAACTTCTTGTAAGGTGGGTAGGATGTTACACCCGAGAATTTTCAAACTAGCCGTAAGGCTTTAATTTAAAATTAACGTAGCCGTGGGTGTAACGACCCTTCGAAATTAAATTAACTACAATATATCGTTTTTGTCCAAGAAATTTCGTAACTCTATATTGGATATATTTTTATTATATATAAATATAAAATAGCGATAAAGGATAAGTAAATAAAAAAAACAAAAAAAAATAAAAATAAAAAATATATATATCTAAAGAGATGAAAGGTGCCGTGGGTGAGAGGGAAAAAATATAAAATAAAAAATAAAAAAAATAAAAAAAAAATAAATAAATAAAGGATTAAATAATTTAAAGGGGTCGGGTGGATAAAGGAAAAAAATAAAAAATAAAAATAAAAAAAGGGTCAAACGTGTGTTAATGAGGGGTAACCAATTTCCCCCCAAATCTTGCTACAAATTGAGATAAAGGAAAGGGTGTGGGGTACGGTTATAAAGAGGGGAGAAACAAAAAAAAAAAAGATATAAATAGTAAAGGAAAGAGAGTGAAACGTTAAAAGCATAGAAAGAGGGGATAGTATTGGAGGCACAAAGGATTTGACAGTGGCAGGGAGAGGAGGAAAGGAGAAAGGAAGAAGCGCGCAAAACAATTCTCAACTTGGTCGTCAAATTGTCTGTCTTGAGGTAGGTTCCTTTTCTCCCTCCATTTGGGGCAAATTCAAGCATGCTCTAGTGGTATATTATGTGTTTTTGCGGTGTTATTTGTTAACATTCATAGTGTACTGTTGTTTCTGTGAGAAGTATGAAAGTTGCAGTGTATACTCTGTTTTGCGTGTTTTTGATGTGATTTTAGGGAAAAATTTGATAATCAAAATAACACATTTTTAGGGTTTTAGTTGTTGATTTGGCCTTAGAGTAAGTTCCCATAGACTGGAAATAGGTTGGATTGTAGATCGGGGTCGAAAAACGGTGGCCGGAGGCCACCGGAAGTGGCCGCGCGTGGCAGCCACGCGCGCATGGAGGGCACGCACCTCTGGTGCTGGAAACCAGCAATTTAAAAAAAAAATAAAATAATAAAAATAATGGGGTAAAGGTGAATAAGGCCGAAAGGCCTGAAGGGAATTAAAAAGGGCCAAAGGCCCTGAATGAGGGAGGCCAGGCGGGTGTCTTAGCGGGCCGCTGCTTTTGCAGCAGCCTGGCCCAAAATCGCCATGTATATAAAAAAAAAGGGGGGAGGGCTGATAATGGACCGGGCCGGATGGCCAGCGGTCCGGGCCAGACATCAGCCGGCCCATTTACGCGAAAGGATAAAAAAAAATATTATATAAGGGCTGGGCAGGCCAGTCCCCTTTCGGACCGGACCAGAGGAAACGGACCAGGGCTGGCAGAACAGGGCCAGCCCAATTGTGTTTTTATGTATTATTCTGGAATTTCTGAAATTAAGTAATTAGTAATTATTCAACTTAAATTAATAATAATTATGGAAAAATTATGAATAATTATCAGAAAATTTTAAATAAATTCCAGAAATTATAAAATGCTGTAATTAAATTATTTTCACTAAATTTCAACAATTGTGACGATTTATTTAATTTGGATAATTAGATAATAAATAGGAATAAATTAAGAAAAAATAGAGAAAAATATAGAAAATGCGCAATAAATATATATAAGTCATGGAATAATAATTTTAACCTCAAACAATATTAAATCAGTATTTGCAGCAAAAATGAGCCTAGATTTGAGTGTCGGAGGATGGTGAGGATGGGCCAGAGGCCTCAGGCGTTGTGTTGTTTGCATTCATGGCACGTGCATTTGCATGATGGTGGGTCGTGACGTACGGGTCACGGGCGCTCAGGATGGTGTACGGTGGCGGGGCCAAGTACACTCAGGATGGTGACTGTGGGTGGGTACGACTCACAGCCACTCAGTTAGGACCCGGGTTCATGCATTGCATGGCGGAGTTATTGGCATTTTGTGTGACATGACCTTGTTGCGTGTGACATGCATAGTAGGACATGCATCATGTTGTTGCGCATTCTTATCTGGAGTGAATTACTTTTCCGTAATCATATGCTTATGAGATATCATGTCCTATGTGTTATGTGTTTTATCATTATGGTATGTTTGTCTTGTACTACTTGGAGGCAGGTGCCTACTGAGTGATTTCCCAGTCACTCACCCCTACTTCCCCCCCCCCCACCAGGTGAGCAGGAGAAGACTTATGACTATGTCTTTGTTGAGAACGGGGCTGATACAGTGGATTGGGCAGACTGATGGGCGCGCTTAGGATATAAGAGGACCATGCGCCTGTTTGTCTTTACTTTATTGAATCTCATCAGACATTACCCTGTTAGATTTTCAGACTTATGTTATTGTCAGGATTCGGTTTATTATTGGATTAAGGAATTTTTTTTATTTATCAAGAAAGTTTTATGTTATTGTAATTCGTTTCCGCGCGAAAAATTTCTACGTCTTTTGGACATGTTGGAAATTGATTCGACGCTTTGTATCCTCCTCAGCGAGATACGGCGGGTGCACCGTTCCCGATGTTAGTGTTCGGGAGCGGGGCGCTACAACTACACCACATTTCGTATATATATATCTATGTAGATATGTTCCAACTATTTCTTTTTTTTTTCTTTATATCAAATTGCATAATTTCAATTGTCGAACGTACCTTTTTGCTGGTAAAAAATTTTGTTTTTTGGAGATTATTACTGCAATTTGTGTTACTTAAAAGCATCTAGTACAGCTGCTTTTGAGATTTTATTCTCTTTTTCAGTTTCATGTTAATGCAACTAAAATTTCGATAAACTTACTCTCTTCTTACTATTTTATAGTTGCTTTCTTTTATGTTTTAAAAGTATGTACACTCTCTTTTCCTATCACAAAATTACAAGAAAAACACAACAAAGAACGTTTCCGGTGTACTACGCTCCCGCGTTTGTTCAGAGTCCAGAAAGGCCAAATCGTTTCGCAAGATGCTGTATGTACCTTTATTCTACACTTTCATCATCACCATCATCATCCGTACCCAGTATATCCCAACGACAGCAAAAGCTATCGTTAGGATCTGGGGATGGTAAGTGGTAGACAGAAAATACCTCTATCTCAAGGGATAGAGAGTTTGCTTCCAGTGAGACCCCCGGCTCTATATGTACCTGCATAAATGACATAATAATATAGATATCATGTGCTAGTGTGTTAGTGAGGGAATTCATGAAATACAAAGAAGAGGCTTTCGATATTAAAATATACATCACGTGTATATGTACATGTAACGCAAAACAACGGTAAAACATAAGCAACCAAGTGCAAAGTCAATCTAAAGCGTAGATAGGGTCTACGCCTATCTATGTCCCTAAATATACTCTAAGGTGTCCCTATATATGACATATACCTCGTTAACCTTAATCTTATGTCTCTATGAACTCCTAATCCTGGACCATGTCCTCAGAGAGATGCAAATCTAGTAGGTCGTGTCTAATCTGCTCATCCCAAGTGTAAGAAAAATACAACACGAAAGCTAAAAAATGATAAATACGACATTCTCTTATTTGCCTGTAGGGCTGTAAACGAGCCAAACGAGCCGAGTTTTAGCCGGTTCAAACTCGGTTCGCCTGTATTACCGAACGAGCCGAACAGGCTCGGTTTTTAAACGAGCATAAATTATCGGTTCAAGCTCGGCTCATTAAAGTATCGAACGAGCCGAGCCCGTTCACGAACAAAGAAAAAACTAGGTGCTGCAAGTTGTTGCAGCCATGGCAGGAGAGAATTAGAAAGCTCTCAGCCTCTCACACAGGAGAGAATTAGACATCTTGTGAAAGCTTGTTCCAAATAATAGAAACCACAACAATAAAAGCGTGTGAGTACAGGGGATCAAAAGTAATATCTTACAAAGAAGAGAACTAGTAGATAGGATGGCCAAAATACTCAACGGCTTTAAAATTTTAATCTTGAAGATACCTTTGGAACCCTTTAGCCTCTTGCATTTCTAGACCAACTTTCTTCAACTCTTCCACTTTCAGTTCACTCACACTCTTCATCCCCATCTCTCTGTTCCTGTCTCCAACTAAATCCATCAAGAGGAAGAAAACTAAAAACGACTCCAGAAAGTTGCCGCAAGGATTCCAGCTTCCAGATCTACAAATTATACTGAACACATACCAAGAAAACTAAAAGGGCGTTTTCTGCTCACCAGATCTACAAATTATACTAACAAATCAAAGCCAAAATTGAGGTAAACAAAAGAAATTACCTAGACCTAGAAATGTGGGAGGCGATAAAATGGAGTCAAGGCCGCAAGGATTTCAGCTTCCAGGGGATAAAATGGTTGCAAGGCATGCGTCTGCGAGTCTGCGATATGCGATGCCCCATTCCCAGCCTCCCAGCGATTTAGATTCAGCGAGCGAAGAAAGGATGAAGAATGAAGAAGAGGGAGGAGAGAGGTTAATTTTTCTTTAAATACCCATTTTAATCGAGCCGAGCTCGTATGTTCACGATCATAGCTCGAGGTCGTTTGATTAATAATCGAACACAGACCATAGTTCGAACTCGGTTTCGTTAACTCCTACTCGAGCCGAACTCGATTCAAACGAGCCGAACAACTCGAGCTGCTCGGTTCGTCTACAGACCTATTTTCTTTTTCCGAAATCGGATATTTCATTCAAAAATCAGAATATTTACATAAAGGATGTCCCTTCAAAACAATAAATGCCCCTCCACCTACCTTTCCACTAAGCCAACCCCTGATAGTTCCTTAATAATATCACCTGCCTATTTGCCTGGAATAAAAAAACGCGTAAGGATACGAGAGAATTATACTATTTTCTTCCATTACTGCTTTTAAACAAACGAACTCTAAAATTTTGATCTCTAAAATGGTACCCAATCACGTCTGGACACGTACATGTTTCAACCAATCATACTCGAGGCTCTGACGCTGTGGACGGTAAAACTGCCTCTCTTTATTTTCCTTCTTTAAATGAAGTTGTGGAGGCGTGAAGTTCCTTCTCCTTGACGGAAATTACAAAACGTCCGCATATATATCTACAGAAACAAAATCAGCTATACAGATCGGTGTATTTCATTTTTGCTGGAGCTGATTACCTGATTACCAGGCCTCTTCACCTGCAAATTGATCTCTTCGTGATCATGGTACGATTCTACATTGTTCTTTTCATATGTAGATACCTTTTTTTTCTTTTTATTTTTTCCTTCTCTTTAACTTTTGCTTGATCGTGCTATCGTTTGTATTCCGTGATCCCTTTTAGTGATTAGGCTTGCACTTGTATTGTTTGCTTTTTAATTACAAGAGTATTTGGTGGGTGCCAAAAGACGGTCGGTAGATTTTTTTTTTACTTTTTTTACTTTTTTGATGTTTGAAATAATTTTGATCTTAATTTCTTGGATTTTACAATGTGATCTCGGAAAGAAGAATTTATTCAATCACTAATATAATGCAGCTTCCGATTTTGGTTGCAATCTTGATTAGATTAACCCGTTTATAGATTCCTGACTGGATCGTTGTCTCTAGGCAATCACATCCGACAATAATTTGTGATTCTTTTTTCCAGAGTGTGGTATCTAGATTGCTGATTGAAATTCTAGGATACATTGCTGACAGATGTGTGATCTATTGAAATTCTAGGATACATTGCTGACAGATGTGTGATCTTGAGGCAAATTCGTTAAAATTAGGGCCAGAGATTCTCATAGGACGGCAGTTAGGTTCACCAAAGCATGCTAGAGAGTGAATTCGAGCGAACAAATTAGGTCATCTTTTGGTTCAGTCATTTTTGTAATATTTTGTAGAGTCTTCACTTAGCTCTGTATTCATAGGTGATCTTTATTTGGAAATGGGTGGTTAAATAATTTTGTTTGGGTTTATTTTGTGCGCTGTATTCATGGACTATTGTGGCTGGATGATATTGTGCCAGTTATTCCCTCTATCGCATTGTAACTGTCCTCTTTGGTTAGTGTACAAAGAATAACAAACTTGTTGGATTTCTTGAGGTAAATGGCTTATTCATCCTTGAAGAATTGGAGATGTAGTATAATGTACTCGGGTATATGTTAATAAAGACGAGGTAATGTAAGAAGACAATGCTATCTTGATTTTCTAGACTTTCTATACCAGTAGACGATTTTTGGGCTGTTCACTCCCAAATGCGCAGTTATCTTGGGGTGCAGGAAGTTTTCATCATGTTCTATGAACCTACAAATCATCATGGTCCTGTTGGCCGTCATTTTGGAACCTAGGAAACATATAAAAGATGCTGTTGCCGTGGTTGCATTAACTTATTCTTCTGTTTTCAGACAACATCAAGGCGTCTAGCTGATAGGAAAATAGAGAGGTTTCAGAAGAACATTACTAAGCGAGGAGCTGTTCCTGAAACTAGTACAAAGAAAGGAAGTGAATATCCCGTCGGCCCAATCCTGCTCGGGTTCTTCATCTTTGTCGTCATTGGATCATGTAAGTTATCGTAACATTCCTCTTTCTGCTTTTCATGCGTCTGTTTCAGTCTCTGTATTCTGATTTTGGTTCTAGACTATGCATCCCTTTTTGGGGTCACAGAATACCTGCATCCATCAACTAACACCACATTTTGTTTCTCAGCTTTGTTCCAGATAATCAGAACAGCAACAAGCGGAGGCGCCGTTTGAGCTTTGAATCGTGTGCTGACAGAGGCGTTGACTGCTTGTGGTTGCAGTTTTGTTGCCATAGCTAGTTAAAATGTAGTTCTGGGATATCATTTTGTCTAACCTTTTTTTGTACTACATCATTTAGCGAATATACAGAGTCTTCTGAAATATCTTTTGGTGGAATTATGGGTCATCAGACTCCCGCCGATAAGGTAATAGGGTATTGTTGTTGTTGTTCTAAACCCGAAAACTCTTAGTCGCTTATCATATTCAACTAGATTAATGAAATGATTCTGCATCTGGCCTTGGTGTTGTCATATAGGTTTGTCTCCCACCATGTTCTTGGATTTAGTAAATGGCTGGTTTATTTCAGTCACCACATATGTTATCCAGCGGTAAAGAAACATCAAGTTATGATTTTCTATAAAAAGCGGTAGATTAGTTTTTTTGAAATTAGCCATTCCCTATGTCAAAATCTTGTTTTTATGTTCTTCATATACGCAGCAGTTTACGATTCAACAGCAACGACTGTCATACAGTACCTGATACATAAAACCTCCCTAGCTTTTCCTATAGGTTTCAATTGTGAAAATTTTAACGTGAATCTATTATTTCGCTCACACTTAATATCGATGTCAAGCACTCGGTTAAGACACAATTATGCACAGCTTCTGAAGACTAGTTACAAATTTAATTTTTTCTAGGTGGCTCAGCCCACCAATCCCCACTCCCCTCCCTCTTCAGATAATGTTGTCCACCCCAAATCGAACCACCTATCACTTTTTCTTTTTCAATTTTTTTCTGACATTTTCTTATTTCTAGTCCAGGACAAGCTCAATATAACCTTTTCAGTCGCTACGGTTAATAATTTGATCTCCTCATGAGCCACAAGAAGTGCATGAAACTTCAAGAAAATGTTGCTTTTGTATCTACAAGAAAGTTCAAATAAAGAGCACCAGCTGAGGCACATGCACCCATCCTAGCCCACATGAAAGGGATGCATTACCCTACTTAAGTCTACTAGTTACAGATACAAAATTAGCCTATTTGAAGGAGAATCATGCATTATCCTACTCAAGTCTCCTAGTTACAGATAGGAAGGCGGCAATAAAGACTCATGTTTATCACATTGTGCATGGGTTGTTTCCACATTCCCCAGATCTCATGCAACTTGCACGAGCATCTTGCAAGAAATTTGTACGAGCATCTTAGATTAGATACTATGGATCCGCATGTATTATATCATGGATATGCCCATATTAGATATTACATAGTTGTATGTAAATCATGGATATGCCCATATTAGATATTACATAGTTGCATGTAAATCATGGATATGCCCATATATTTGGAAATATTACATCATATAATACATTATTTGGACATATTACATTATGTCCTTTTGGTTATACAAATTTACATTCAACTTACACACACAAAAAGACGGCAATAAAGAGGAAAAAGTTAACACGCAGAACAATTGCAATGCAATACGTCGTCAACCTGGAAAAAAAATGCTTTTCATGTCCAAATTCAAGACTAGTTATTTGGAGCAAAAGGTGAAATCCCTCATCGGGGAAGCCTCCACCGTCTCAACCCCAAAGAGCATGTGTGGAGGATGTAAATCAGGAGCCCAGCGGCCTCCTAGATTGGGTGAGATCTTACGCAGTTACCCACACAAGGTGTCCCCCCACAAACCAGACCTTTGGCCTAGCAGCAGAGGAATACCCACACTGTGGGCGTCTCTGTATTCGAACTCTTGACCTCTTGGAGCAAATCCCAACCTCTTGGTTTTCTTAGGGGATGCAGGGGTTATCCTACGGGTTTTGGGGAGTTGGGGCCGGGGCGGTGGGGCGTGGGGACGGGGGAATCACAGACCTGAAATACACCACACTCAAGTAGCAGTAAATAAAAAAATTATAAAGGATACTTTGTTTCATATAACCATGTGAGTAACGGCGATCCAGCCACAAATACCAAAAGTCGTAAGAGTATAATCTTACGGTAACAATACTCGGCCTTTTCCCATATCGAGAATAGCATAATCTTACAAAAGTGAATTAAATTAACTTTGGCTGAACAACCAACCTTAACATAATTCGTGTTACACCTCTCTCCTTAGGATGGTCCAAGGAACCACCCTTGCAGACTGCATTATGCAATCTAAACTTGTTTAAAATACAGTCATCCCACAGATGTTGTACAACACAGACAAATAAAAATCATACCGAACGGATGAATTCATCTCCATCATGCATCATCAACTTGTTTGGCTAAAGATGCAGCTGATAAGTCCAAAAGCCTAATAATTTGAAGATGCTGTCTTTGATGTGAGAACCTCATTTTTTTTTTCTTTTCATTTTGAATAATAGCAATGAGATACTAGGCAACAGCTGTCAAACAAGGGTCAAATGACATGCCGCATGCAATCCATTGCCTCCTCCTTCCATGATTAGGCAATACACAGCCAGGAACCTTCAGCCATTCCCTGCTCGATAAATCGTAAGTGACAAGCCGATTCATTTGTCTTGATCTCAATGATAGCATTATCAAGCCTTTGTTACCCAAGCATGTCATTCTAATGTGCTTTCCATAAAAGTCCAAGCACCAGATATTTGGCATTCTGTCAACCTCCTTCCACAAGAGTGTCATCTTTTGCAGCTCCCATATGCAGACACATGTGGCGGCATTTTTTGTAAGCAATCCAACAAGCATGATCCTTCCTTCTGATTCTGCTAGTGAACGGTCACTTAGGTGTAGAGGCGCCGGGATCAAGAATTGCTTCCAAGTCCCAGCGACCATATCATAGGCAACAATCCCATCAGGGTCCGAACGCATAAAGTAAAGGCGCCCATCAATTGAAACTGAATGGGATCTAAAGTTCAGGCATAGGGGAAGCTTCATATTTGTGGGAATGCTTCCTGGACGTGTCCAACAATTCTGTAGAGAATTATAGACTTCATACTCTCCATCACTACCGACCCAGACAATCCCATATCCGCCACCAGTTGAATTTTTCAATGGGGCCATGCCAACGGCTATGCGGGACCAGACTTTTACAGATCTGGCTGGCAACTCGCGGGAAGATCTAGTAAGAGGGTTACACACAAAGAAACTTGTATGCCCGATATCAAGGAAACATACAAGACCTCCTGCTGAAGCTACAGGTAAGATAGTTAGCTTAGTTGGCAGCGCAGGAACAGATGGGTGGAGCCATTTCTTCAATGTAGGATCATAAATTGCTCCTCCGTTCACATTCTCTCGAGTAATTGTGTAAAACCATGGTTGAGCTTGTGGAACGTCAGCACACTGTCGCCGGAAACTTTGAGAAGTAAGCATAGAATTCCACTTTTTGCACACTGAACGGAAGCGGAAAAATGTAGTGACAGGAAGCCTTGCAACAAGGACTTCAAAGAGGTCTTCGGGAAATTCTTTCCAAACACTTTGCTCCATATTCTCAACGGTATTGGTATTCTCGGTCAATTTTCTAGGGATACGCTCTTTTCGAGCTCTCTTGGAAGCGGGAAACTTGCAGGGTCCCAACATCGTGAGGTTTCCACTCTTCTCAGTAGTCATTATGAAATTATAACACTTCTCTTTCACAGAGTTACCATCTAAATTCAAAAGGCGCCAGCTGCACACGATAAGGAGGTGATAAAGTTTAAAAATCTTGCTGAACAAATTTTAAGGATCTGAAACACAGCAGTTTTATTCTGAAAAGATTCACAAAAAGAAAGGGGAAAAAACAGCCAGTTGCCTGAAAGCACGGTTGTGCACAGGACCAGGGGAAGTGTAAGGTTAGGTCGTATTACCAAAAAAAAAACTACCAGCATAAGGCAAATTTCAAATGAAAAGGAACCTTTACTCAAAAAGGACAAAATGAAACAACGTACAGCAAGTGAGCTTCAAATTCACCACTGAAGTAGAACAAAATTTACATGATTGTCCGCATGTAAAATATGGAGAAATAGTACAAAACCAAAATGCCTGACACTACTTCATTATTCATGCGTCAACTTTAGCTAGCAATTCCAAATGACTAAGACTTCAATAACGGGAACCCTCAGAAACCAAGCAAATTTAAAAGAAAGGAAGAAACTTGATAGATGGAATATAATAGAAGAAAACCAACAGTAGGAGATAATACAAGGACAATATATATAAATAAAACTCGCTTATAAGCTTAGAATGATTAGCAAAAACTTTATAATGGAAACTTTTTATCTGACAGAACTTGCTATCACTATATGATTTGGAAAGTCAGCCTGGTAGAGAATTAATTAATATCAAGTTGGACCACAACTTATGAGAATTCCTGATTCGCTAGCTAAAGATCATAACTAAACGAACAACCCTCCACATAGGCCAATCGGAACAGCCTGATTTGATGCTAACACTTACAAAAAAGACAGACAAACAAACGGAAAAAGGATGGAGAAGATGCATGAAGCAGGAATTGGATTAAAACCTAGTTAGTGGCGTACCGATTTTGTGTGTGTGTGTGTGTGTGTGTGTGTTTAGGGGAGGGGGGGCAACCATATGGCTATACTTTATATAACACAAACACCCGACTAATTTATCCTAAAGGTAATATCTTGATCATGTCTCCGTTACAATTTTATACTTGATAGGCTTGTCTTACCATAGTGATGCAGCACATGAAGAGTCCTTAATTAGCTTCCATCAGATTTTTTTTTCCCTTTTGCAAGTCACATCATTAGATTGTTTGCTCTCATCATATTAGTCTATCCTTGTCAGTTTCAGTTTAGATCAGTTTAGCTTTCCATTCTTACCAGATTAGTCTATATGGTATTTATTTCCGCATTATCTATTAGCATCAGGCCTCTATTTAAGCAGGTGATTTGCATAAATCAGCACAACGTGAATAATATTTTCTATCATTTCCTTCACTTCAGTGTTCCCCTTTCTGTTTCTATTGAAACACTCCTGCAGCACCACATAGGCTTTCCACAGTTTCATCACACAATTACATGACCATATAATGAATTAGTTCAACCAATCATCTTGACTTCTGAAGCTATTACAAATATTGCTAGAAATCTCAAAAGAATTTAATAGCAATCCATAACCAAAAAGGGCCAAATATTTCAAGTGATGGATATACTAACAATCGGAGTTGATCTAAGGAACTCAAAAACATGCGTTGAATTGATATTGAAAATTTTTTCCTAATACACGAGTATTGTTTTCTTCAGAAATAACAATTTTTTAATATTAAAATAAAATAAGCATCTGTCCTTCTATCTGATAAAAGTATTTAACCAAATAATTTAAGCGAGCATGTCGACAACAAACAATTTCAAGCTTTATTTCATTAAGAAACGACTAAAAAGAAAAGTCAAAAAAATCTACTGGGAGAAAAATATATCTCTCATTGATCACTAGGATTCTTTTAAGAAGGATAAGGACTAGTTATGTGTATATCATTTTTTGATCAGTTTTATCTTGACCTGAATGGTTACTATTTGAGTCACATTTTTCTCTTCTATGAGATGACATATATAACAACAATTGCTGAGTGGACTAGACTAGGTGGAACACAAACAAAATATGAACTGGAGGCTCATCTACTGGTGAAGTACTTTGAATCTTTGAGCCCAAGTGGGGGCAATTGCCCATACTTGGGACTATGTAAGCCCCCCTCTGATCCAAGTTCAATGACTCCACCCACAAGTTTCAAAGGACCAAGTTGTTATTTATTATTTAACATCTTTTATTAGAACAGATCGCATTAAAACCAATACAGATTCATGGAAGAACTTGTATGAAACAATGCTAGGTTTTGAAAATTCTTCACCGATTAGGTAGTCAGCAGAACTGGTATCTCAGCAGAAAACATACTTAGCCCAGTTAATTCATATAATGTAAAATTCTATATTCTTTCCCCCTTGTGTTTTTCTAATTCTATTTATCACTTGAAATTTTTTGTCCAAACAACTCCCAACTGAAATAATGCAACCAAGGATAACTCAGCGACACCAAAACCACAAAAACTTCCTTCCCTTTAATAAGCCTGACAGGTCAATATACCCTAAAGCCTAAAAGTTCGGATCTGCAATTTGATGCTTGTAACTTAAGTGCTACCTAAGAATCCTCAGCTACACAAAAGTAGTAATATTCAAAATAATTTCAACATTTGGATAAGAAGTTATTCAGTATGCTTATGCTGACGATATACAAAAGAAACAAACAATGGGACTGTCCACTAGTTTTACATGGTGTTGAATCATCTAACCCACGAAACTACCCCAATGTACCAGCATCTAGACTTATATTACTAGATAATGTGTCATTCACATGTGATTATGTCTCAAATGTAGCTACAAGGTGATGAGCAAGATGAGAATTGCAAATACCACAGGAGTACCGTAAACTGATTAGTACCTAAACTAGAAAACAATATGAATGATTGGAGTCCATGGCAGCATAAACAATATGGCACATATCAGCCAGCAACGATACCACAATAAAATACCGTAATACTCCTAAATACTAGCAGAAAATACACTATAAGCTTTGGGGGCTTGAATTAGGCCTAGTATTAAAGGGCATTGACCTTCTTGTGAGAATAAAGTTTGAATCCCTATCCTCCTCCCCTATGTGCGTGTGTAGAAAAGAATAAATAAATAAACAAAACATAATCCTTTCTCCGCAACAATCAAGAACTTTAAAAACGAAAAACGCAGTGAACTATTCAAGTTTCACCAGAGGATCTCCAGAAAAAGTTTCCAATTTCCCAAAGTAAGGGAACCAACAAATAGCAATCAAATTCGAGAGCAAACGAGTGCAAATGACAGATGACTGAAACATTTGTCCAGGGAAATCAACTCTGCACTAGTCAGAATCAGCAAGGTATGTAAAAATTTCCACGAACCGAAGACATTTAAACAAGATGGGAAAAAAATATCCACCTGCTCCTTGTTTCGATCGATGGAGGATTAATAGAACCAACCACTGTATTTACAATAGAAGCTTCAGAACCAACCACCACCGCATTTAGGAGAGAGAAAAACGTGTTTATTTCCATTGAGAATAACCAAAAAAAGGAAATGCTCAAAATCAATGAGAAACTAAGAATGAACCTGGAACAGAAGTGGTTGCAGAGATGGTGCGATGGCGGCGGATGCGGTTGGAGACGGGGAAAGTAATCAGGTGAAAGAGGAGGAGGAGAACCGTAGAGTTCCAAGAGCTCTTGAACTTGTCCGATGAGTTGCCTCAGCATGGCAAGGCCAACTTCCATAACCTACAGCCTTACTCTTCGCCACTCCCCGGCAGCCACCGGCCGGCAGCCGGACGGAAACTCTCCAGACTTCCTTTGCCGTTTTCTCTCTCTCTCTCTCTCTGTATTTGTGGGCGAGTGTAATATGCGTTTCTCCACACCCTTTTTCAGTGTTTTTGTTGCGTTTCTCTACCGCTTCGGTTGGTGTGTCTACTGTCCTGCCTTCTCCTTAATACTTACCTGTTTGTTTGTTGCCCTCCGTTTTCCATTTTTAAAAAAAAAATTAACCCAAACCTGAATGATCAATATTTCAAAAAAAAAAAACAAACCTGAATGATCAACGACAATATTACTGTATTACTTTAAAAATTTTTGTTTATGACGAATTTTAAAAAAAAAATCAACAACAACATTACTGTATTACTTTAAAAGTTTTTGTTTATGACGAATTTTAAAAAATCAGATGTACGCAATCATATACATGTGTTAGAAACACATAGGGATTGTTTTCTGCATTAAACCTAAACCTAAAAAACAATGTTAAATGCTTGAGTTTATATGTTGTTACGTTGTGAGAGACGCTCATTGCTACATTTATTTTCATCCGGAATTGTTCTATGTCTACCCTAATGTCTTTACGTTGCAAAATGCATCTTGTAATTTTAAAAATTATTTTTTTTTTCTATTTACACCGTGATCTGGTGTATAATACCCCATAATATAGTGTGATATACACTGAAATCCAAATGTGTAGTAATACAATAATATATGACACCATAATACGATGTATTATATGCCGATGTTTATACACTAGGATTACACAACAGTGTATTATGATGTATTACACACCGGGTCCAGATGTGTAAATGCAACAAAAACGCTTGTTCTTTCCAATATAAATCAATATTTCAATTTTTCTAATTATTGAAATAATGATTTTATTAAATTACACTTATCCTTTATGTTGATTCTAAATCCAATTTCTAAACAAATAACACACCGTTAGATTGATAAAAATCATTCCCGCATGAAGTTTTTTTTTTTCCTTTCCATTGTAACATTTAAGCCGTTGCGAAGCGAGTGTGTGTGTGTGTGTATATATATGGAAGTATGTACAGATAAGAATTTTGTCCAAGAAGATGTAATTAGACACACCCTTGTCTATAATGTGATTTTCGGAGCCTAAGATCCATAGGATGATCAAAACCTAACTTAAAAAGCTCATCACATCCATATTTTTTTTTCATTTTCATGTTATAATTTCATACGATATACAAACATACAATATAGAAACATTATTCATTATGATCGGATTAGTAGAAGATGATAACTGAAACTCAATTCACAAAGTCGTAGATATAGTTTTACACTTACATATGTTTATTTGGTTTTTATACATGATACATACATATATATATATATATATGTATATGTATGTATGTATGTATGTATATGTATATATATGTATGTATTTGGTACTAAAATAAAACCTCTAGCAATGAAATGATTTTGCCTTGATATCTGGTCAATGAAATTACACCAATATCTTAGTTAACTTTTTGTAGCCATGAACTAAGTAGATAAACATAAAAGATTTCTTTCATTATATAGTAAATGTGCAGCCATTGACACCCCCCCTCAAAACATCTAAACATTTTTATTTTTCACCATAGGTTTTCATTTCGAGACACATTCTTTGATTTTGAAATATGATAGAATAAAACAAAATGATTCACTAAATTGATTGCGCTTCTTATATTGTGAAGTAGCAGTTGATCGACACAGCTTGACGCAATTTTCATTATGGGTCATTAGAAAACATTCTCTGTGCGTTTCTAAAAAGGTTAAACTCCAACCAGTGAAGGTGTCTGCCACCCCTGGTCCTATAGGGTGTGTAGGGATGTAAATCAGGTTCTCAAGGCCCACTAGTAAAAGTTTGTCATAGCACATGGACAGCAGAAGGAGCTCATTGGCACCGAAGGAACAACCGACGGTGTCAGCCTATCAGGTCATTCCACGGGCCAATAGTGCTCTCACACTATGCAGCTAGCCTGAAGGGGTTCAAACATTCTTCTATTCGGCAAGGTTCGAACCCCTGACGTTCCTTTCGAAACCTCATGTCTGGAACCATTAAGATATGTCCTGGAGACACCTTTGTGTGTTTCTAACACATGAGTATGGTTGCGTACATCCGACACTCCATACCTCTCTATAGGCGAGAGGTTCTAAGACAATAGATAATGTTGTTGTGGTTGTAATTTTCACTATAGGAAACTTTAGCCCCGTCCTACACTCATAACATCTTTAACTTTGTCTTGCTTATGAGTTATGATGTTTCAGGGCATAACTAACTGACCCTCTGTTTTTCTTTTATGTGTTTCCATTTTTTTTCATAATTGTTTTTGTTTTTCAAGAAGAAAAGTGAGTATTTTCACAGAAGTGGATGTACTGCCTTTTTTTGCTTGTTTCTTCATTTTTGGTGGTTATTTGAGTTTCTAGTGGGAAAAACTGCCCAAGATTGCTGCCAACTCATTCTTTTGTTAAAAGATAACACATATGCATGTCCAGAATTGCTGCCAACGCATCCTTTTATTAAAAGAAATAGAAATGCCAATTTCATTTTAGACACATTTCCTATAGCCGTATTCTAGGAAATACAAACTTTACACGACTATTACATCGATTACTCGTTGTCTTAATAGTTAATCATTAACGTTAACTTAGTAGAAATAACATGTGAAGAGTAATGTCCACCCTGCTTGTTATAATTGTATCGGTTAATGAGTAACTATTAGTATGATTTATTTATATCTAAGTTAACATTTGTGGCCACCACATATTTGGATTTTTTTTTCCCTTTTCGAATACTCCATCTCTGGTACTCATTATTCACAAATGGTTGAGAATCCCACATTGGTAATTTGAGAAAAAAATGCATAGCTTATATAAGGATGATGTACCACCACCCATTACCTTAAGGTTTTGAGTGGATATGGACTTCGCTCAAGTTTCAACATGGTATCAGAGCAGGTTTAAAATGTGGACTCACCCTTTGCCTGGCCCATGGTTGGCCACTTAATGTTGACATGTTCATGTGATTGAGGGCGATGTTGACATGTTCATGTGATTGAGGGCGAGTTGTAAGGCGCGTGTATGTCAAGGCACGTTGCCACGTGAGGGCGGGTGTTGAGAATCCCACATTGGTAATTTGAGAAAAAAAATGCATATCTTATATGAGGATGATGTATCACCACCCATTAGGCCACTTAATGTTGACATGTTCATGTGATTGAGGGCGATGTTGACATGTTCATGTGATTGAGGGCGAGTTGTAAGGCGCGTGTATGTCAAGGCACGTTGCCACGTGAGGGCGGGTGTTGAGAATCCCACATTGGTAATTTGAGAAAAAAAATGCATATCTTATATGAGGATGATGTATCACCACCCATTACCTTAAGGTTTTGAGTGGATATGGACCTCACCTAAGCCCAAGTTTCAACACAAATCAATGATCGTTTCACATGGTTAGGAGAATTTACGAGAATACGAGTGTCAATTGGACTTTATGAGTCAAGTTTCACTTATTCTAAGTTCTGTTTATTGTTACGACTTGAAACAATTGTCACAAAGCATGTGTTAATCTTTTTATTAGATAAAAAAATACTATCAAATTTTGAGAAAACTCAAACCTACTTCTACGAGGGAGTCCCATATGAATCGACTTCCTGACGTTTCATTTCTATGCTGAATTTGTGACCACCATGAAGACACCGAACTACATGCCCTACGTGATTGCATTTGGACGGTGAGTGAGTGGAAGAAATTATTACATAAGACAAGCTTGGATCGATTTTTCCATAGCACAAGTAATTTGCATACATGGATTGATTTATACCTTAAGGAGGACTTTTACACAATGGGCATACATTTTTTGGGAAGGAATGTATGCAATTTGGATGTGACGTAACAAGACTCTGAATGAAGAAGACATTGTACGGCCGGAAGTTCAAGATGTAGTTTGTCCTATTTTTGAGAAGTCCCGTAATATCAATCTAACTCAGGACACAACCAATATATTAGTTGGTGGTGTAAATTTACACAGTAACATAGATAGCAATATGATGTAAACTTCTTGGTTATTTTCGGTGGAAGAAAAACTCTTTCAAGTTAACATCAGAAAGAGAGAGAAAAAAAAGAAGAGAAATTTATTAATGAATATCTTTTCGGTTTCATCAGGTAAAATATAATCGGTTGGAGAGGCAGAAAATGAGGTAAAATATAAGGTCTCCAATCACGCACTGCCACGTGTACAAAAAGGGAAGAGGTTTAAAATTTTTTTGTTTTTAAAAAAGAATTGCTTGTACACGTGGCAGCGCGTGATTAGAGTCCTCATATTTTGCGTCACTTTCTGACTCTCCTGATCTGAACCCAAATATAATGTCGAAACCACTTGACCTCGTCTGTCATGTGTTCTTCTGTTCGAAAACTCAATTGGTAATAAGATAATAAAAGTATAAGTAGCAGGAATATTTCTTTTCGAAGGAATTAGATAACGAGATATAATTTTTAAGTCGAATACTTATTCCTGTCCTTTACTAAAATTGAGAAATTTATACGTGGACATCATCTTTTTTTTTTCCAGGTAATCAAACGCAATTATCCGTAAATATAGTTTTTTTAAAAAAAATTATTTTATTGGTCTACTTTCAAAAAAAAAAGTTCGACGTTCTTGCTATCATACAAGTTTTTATCAAATGGTAATTTAACTTACTGTTGCTTTTCTTGCATGTAGGGATGTAAATGAACCAAGCCGTTCGGTTGTTCGGCTCGTTTGGTTCGGGCTCGAGCTCGAACTCGGCTCGGATAAACGGTTAATGAACAGAGCTTGAACACTCTTTTCTGTTCGAGCTCGGTAAGTGACACCGTTCGTTTAAGGTGTTCGGCTCGTTAATGTTGTTCGTTGAGTTAAACGAATCAAGCTTGAACAAGTAAATATGTTCGTTTAAATAAACGAACAAGCTTAGCTCGTTCGCTAAGTTAAATGAACAGAGCTTGAACAACACAATGCTCGGCTCGTCCGGCTCGTTTACCGCCCTACTTGCATGGAGGAGACACATTATTTCGAGCCTGTAATACAATTTGGTGGAGGAATTTGGTTTCGAGATGACGCTCGTAACCGCTAAAAGCATGAACCCTTTCTTCTTTTCTCTTTGTTAAAGTATGATCTTTTCATTTCTTCCTGCTAAAATTTTGTGTCATATGCATATGCAACAACAACATTACCTCATTGTATTAAAGACTTTCGCTTATGGGCAGAGTATGGAGAAGTCAGATATATGTAACCATACTCATTTGTTAAGAACACACCGAAATTATATTTCGATGAAGAAAATATAAAAGTTCTATACGCGTCTAAAAGTTGTTATAATAGTTTGTAAAGGCAATGGAACGAAGAATGAATGTTTGAGATCAAAGATGAAGGTGAAATGGCGTTGGAATAAGCAAGAATAGCTTGACTCATGACTTGGATCGATCCATGTATCAAATGGATAGATCTATGTGGCTTGGAAATGAAGTTGAGTAAATACAATACGGATGGTTCACTTCAAACTTTCAAGGCTAGATTAGTAGCCAAAGGCTTTAGACAACGAGAAGGGATAGACTATTTTGATACATATGCTCCTGTAGCAAGAATAACATCCATTAGAGTGTTGATGGCATTAGCATCCATTAATAACTTGGTTATTCATCAAATGGATGTTAAGACTGCATTTCTCAATGGTGATTTAGACGAGGAAGTCTATATGGAACAACCGGAAGGTTTTGTACTTCCGGGGAATGAGCACAAAGTGTGCAAATTGATAAGGTCATTGTATGGACTGAAACAAGCACCGAAACAATGGCATGAAAAGTTTGACACTACCATTTTGAAGGATGGTTTCCGACATAATGGTGCAGATAAGTGTGTATATTCCAAGTTTACAGACAAATATGGTGTCATTATTTGTTTGTACGTGGATGATATGCTTATTATCGGTACTAATATGGAAGGAGTAAATGAAGCTAAGAAGTATTTAACTTCACAATTCCAAATGAAAGATTTGGGTGAGGTAGATACTATTTTAGGAATTAAGGTGTCTAAACATAGTGGGGGTTTTGCTCTTTGTCAATCTCATTACATAAACAAAGTGTTGAACAAGTTCAAACACTTGGAGATCAAAGAAGCAAACACACCATTCGATGCCTCATACAAATTGACTGGATATACCGGTAGAGCGGTAGCACAATTAGAATATGCTAGTGCGATTGGTAGTTTGATGTATGCTATGCATTGCACTAGACCGGATATTGCTTTTGCGGTGTGTAGATTATCAAGGTATACTAGTAATCCTAGTATAGATCATTGGAAGGCAATCGGGCGAGTACTTGGATACTTGAAGAGGACTATGAGTTACGGATTGTTTTATAATAATTTTCCAGCCGTGTTAGAAGGTTATACTGATGCTAGTTGGATAACTAGTGTTGGTGATAACAAGTCTACTACGGGTTGGATATTTACATTGGGTGGTGGTGCTGTTTCTTGGGCTTCAAAGAAACAGACATGCATAACTCATTCTACAATGGAATCCGAATTCATAGCATTGGGTTCTGCAGGTAAAGAAGCAGAATGGCTGAGAAATCTTTTATTGGATATAGAGTTGTGGCCACAACCGATGCCAGTCATTTCTTTACACTGTGATAGCCAAGCAACGATGTCTAGAGCTTATAGTAAAATCTATAACGGAAAATCTAGACATGTCGGCCTTAGGCATGATTATGTAAGGCAATTAATAACTGATGGTGTAATAGCCATTGCGTACGTCAGATCCTGCAATAACCTGGCGGATCCGTTGACAAAGAGTCTATCAAAAGACTTGGTACAAAGTACATCTTTAGGGATGGGATTGAGACGTATGGGATAAGTTCACTTGTGATAGAAACCCAACCTTGTCTAGCATACCACTAGCCAAAGGTTCAATGGGTAACAACAAGTCACAAAGTGAGGTATTAAAGCACTACGATTGATCTTTAAAGAATCAAGCCGTATGATATTGATCTTTAAAGAATTGGAATGTTAGTGTTAAAGGAGGGTGAATGTTCATTGCACTCTTAATGAAGGATTAAGAGGAATTATCTTAATCTTCACCTATATGAACATGGGAAGTGGTGCCGCTTCGACAAGCAATGATCTTGAAATGTTCATGAATACTAGGGGTAGCACAAGGCCATAAAGTGCGGTTTAAAATGGACTTCGGTTGAGAGTGTGGTTTCATGTGTATAATGTTTCCGGTTCTAGCACATAGGAATCTGATTCAAGGCTTTTTAGCTATCATGATTTCGTTAGAACTTTGAGATGTTATACTAATAAGAGGTTCAAATCGAAAGATACTTCTTAAATGCATGAAATGTCATAAGTTGCTTTACAAACTAAGTGGGGGATTGTTATAATAGTTTGTAAAGGCAATTGAACGAAGAATGAATGTTTGAGATCAAAGATGAAGGTGAAATGACGTTGGAATAAGCAAGAATAGCTTGACTCATGACTTGGATCGATCCATGTATCAAATGGATAGATCTATGTGGCTTGGAAATGAAGTTGAGTATTCTGCCGGACATAGATCGATGACATCGATCGATCGATGTAGATCACATCGATCGATCGATGTGTCCTGGATGAGATCGATGTCTGAACTGAGGACATCGATCGATGACATCGATCGATCGATGTCACATACATCGATCGATCGATGTCACATACATCGATCGATCGATGTCCAGAGTGCAGGGTTCGATGTTGAACTGAGGACATCGATCGATCACATCGATCGATCGATGTCCTGACAGACGTGTTTTTTCATGAAAATTCACATCTTTTGCACCAAAAGACTTGTCCAATCGCCATGCAACCTCTTCCAACGACTTTCTGGAGTTTGAGAGCCTATAAATAGGCTATTATAACCCATTAGAAGTTAACTCTCGCAACATATACAATCAAGCATTCCATATTCTTCTTCTTGCTCAAGAACACTCTTGTTTTCAGAAAGTTCATTGTTTCTCAATCCTATTTGCTGAGGATTAGAGATTGTTGGTTGTTGTATCCTAGGAGGAAGTTTGCCTATAACCCTGCAGCATCAAGTGGGGGCAAATATTCCTTACGGAAAGTGTTCTGCACGCCTCAAGCCAAGTTTCTTCTTCTTCATTCTCTCTTGTTGTTT
Organism: Eustoma russellianum; assembly: GCA_036186865.1. Classification (NCBI taxonomy): domain Eukaryota; kingdom Viridiplantae; phylum Streptophyta; class Magnoliopsida; order Gentianales; family Gentianaceae; genus Eustoma; species Eustoma russellianum. Next base: position 3,114,225 of record AP025062.1, read on the forward strand.
GTCTTGTTTCCCTATTTTTTAACAAAAGTTCTATGTGAACTCACACCATAAACTTGGTAAGATGAAGAAAATATACAGACATAATAATCTTAAATTTGAAAGATACACAAGGGGGTGTGAGCATATGATGGCGGTAGAAAAAGTGAGAGTAAAGAAAGGAGGGGTGATTATTACGAGTGCTATTTAATAATATGTTTTTTTGAAAACCAAAGGTGGTAGAAATGGGGAAATGTGTTGGGTAATCATAGCTTTTGTGTGAGGAGAGACCCTTTGCAAAGGGAATCAAACCAACCTCATTATGCTCATCATTACTGCATCCTTCTTTTACGTGTGCTTTGATTTACTGCCCTTCAAATTATTAGCATAAAATATTCCTTTTTTTTAAAAGAAAAATGAGGCCTGACTCTCCCTACCCACCACCTGACTCCCTATTTGTTGGTTAGGATTTCCTCACCGCAAATTCATCACCCAACGCGTCACTGCGCGACACGTGGCAGCAAGAGTGGGCGATGAAGCTAAATGAAGATCACCCGCATCTAGCCTCACCACCCACCCCCGTTGCCACGTGTTACGCAGTGATGCATGAGATGAGAGAGATGTGGGTTAGGAGATCACATCCCCTATTTGGGCATCCCCCCCTTTTTTTTGTTCTTTATCCCCCTTTTCTCTTTTTCCAGGGAAACCTTTACCGAATTTTTCGCGTAATTTTATGTCCATCGGTTTGGTCAACAATTTATTCTTAGTGTGGAGCCCGGATCTCCTCACCCCCAAAAGTGGGGGTAACAAATGACCCCCTGCCACGTGGCAGGGGAGGGGGGTGGTGAGGCTGGGTGCAGATGACCCCTATCTAGCCTCACCACCCCCTCCCGTGCCACGTGGCGGGCGGTCACATGGGGGGTGACATAGGGGGCGGTGAGAGGATCCCACGGCCGTGTGTGTTGTTCTAGTTGGTCTTCTTGATAAAGACAAGGTAGACATACATACGTTTGTGTTTTTTTGTGTGTGTGTATATATACACACACACACACACACACACACACACACACATATATATATATATATATATATATATATATATATATATATATATATATATATATATATATATATATATATATAATGTGTGTGTACGGTTCGAGTTTGCACGTGTGTCTACACACACATATATAGACACAAACATATAGGCACACACATACACACGCATATGTATGTATATGTATATGATGTATTAAAACATGTTTTGAAAGCGTATGAGATAAATATGGAAGTAAGCGCCATCTGTATATCATATTAACTCACGTTGGTGTTATACTTGATACAAGAATAGGGAAATTCTTTGCACTTGTTGCACCAAAAATATTCACATCGTGTGATACTCGTCAAAGTCATTTTTACAGGAGGAAAAGAACATATTCACAAGCAATATTCTTTTTTCCTTTACTTCCAAGCCTGTTATTTACCCTCGGAAGAAATCGTGAAAAGAAAACCGCTTTCTATTTCTTCAAGTCTCCTTTAGCAGCGGAAGACTCTGTCTAGAATTGAAAGAATTCCTACAAGATCTTTAAGGTATGGTATTCTTATGTTTATGCTGGAAATTACCATAAGACCCATCATGATGTTGCATAATGTGACAGTTTTTAAGTCAAACACATCAATGCCTTGGATCATGTGTCAATAATTGTTCGGTCTGGTCACCTACAGAGTGTACGCAACGGAATATATGCTGAGTGATCCTGAAGGATTTGGTATGATAGGATCCACCGAGTAGTTCCGTGAGAAGTATGATCAAGATTTGCTGAGATGAACCAGTAATGGCAACATAATTATATCCGGCCTAATTGGGTTAAAAGATTACTGGACCAGTTTACAATAGACACCTTGTGTGAGTTCTGACATTCTTCACAAAACTCCATAGGACTGGGACAGTAAGAGCTTACATGGCAAGAGGTATTGACTTTTTGCTCCAAGAAAGATTTGCTGAGAAGATATTTATGAACTTCAACTTCTTTATCTTTCACATGATTCATATATGATTACTGGTTTGACCATGTTGCACAAAAGCATGAACGTTCACAGAAGCTATTGAAAATGCGTTCGGTGAACTTGGATGATCCGACAAACGAAATACTTTAATCCCCCAAATAAGTCCAGACTTAACTAGACACAGCCTGCAGCATTACACATAAATTACTGTGTCTACGTGCCTACAAGTGAAAAATACGATCTCCACCTTAATTTGCGCATATTCTAATTAATTAACACTTTAAACATCTCGATTTAAATATCGAAACGTATTTGAATCTTGTACCAAAGTTGGGTTAAACACCGATTTCCAAGCTTCGAACACGAGTTCGAACAGCAAAATAGCCTTTAAAAGACTGAGTTGCGATCTGATCCCTCCCGCTCCTTGCGCAAAAGCATGAGCTAAGTGCACCAAGAATACCCTTTTCAAGCTTCGCACACAATAATCATATAACCACCGGTTCCACAATCGCTACAACCTCCCTCCGGTCTAAGTTTGTATCACATGTTAAAATGTACTCTGGGTCGGGTTTTTTTCTTTCTATTTCTTTTTGCGAGGACAGGAGGTGGAGCCGGAAGCCGAAAGGCTGCCTGTTTGCTTTGGAAAAAATGGAAAAATGGAATGAGATGAAGAAGATGAATCCGTCTGTGATTCCTAAAATAGGCCAAATGGAGAGAACGCTGACCTTAGCTGCAAACATTACGTTCCATGCAAGAACAAATTCCACTACAAGGTTATGTAATATAACTAGTTTTCGCTCGAATCAAAATTTGTCTGTCCCAACTGCCAAAAAATTACACCCAATTTTGTAATGTGAAGCTTTTATTAGACCCGCCTAACAATGAAGGTAAAGAAGACGGGCAACCCAATACATACATTTTTCCACCACGTTCTATAAAAAAGTTCGAATTGCACTCACCTAGTTGAAGTTTACATTACCAGCCAATACCAACCCCAGATGAGAAAGGTAACATAAATCAATGCAAAAACTACATAAAAATAACAAGTATCGATCTTGCCTGAAGTTGACTAAAAACTGAATTGATGTGTTAGAAGCCATAGTCTCCCAAGTTCAAGTCGCTTATTTCTACTTACCACAGGAACTGGAATAGGATTGCATCGGTGGGTCAAGGCCATGATCTTAATACATTCTTACATTCATTAACGAGAGCAACAAGCGACTTCTAAAACTTTTGCCACCCCCAGCAACTTCTAAAACTTTACCCCCCCCCCCCCCCACCACCACCCAAATATATCTATCTATCTGTGTGTGTGTGTGTGTGTGTGTGTGTGTGTGTGTGTGTGTGTGTCACCCCAACCGCTTGTCCGGTGCCCCCTTCCCCATGGTTATGACAACATTGTTAGCTTCTTTCGTCAAGAGCAAATTATAAGGAAAAAAGCTAAAGTCGCTTAAAACAGCATTCAAGCTCTACGCAGGACATGCTACTACCATAAACGAGACCAACACAAAGAAAATGAACTCATGCATTATCCTCCCTAAAAGACGATTTTGTAACACTAATTTTTCTCCAATTTAAGAACGTTCATAGTAACGCCAAGCACTAGTAACTGACATTTTCTCGCCCCAAAAACATAGTCATCCAGATGATGCTATGGCAGGTTTTAACCTTTCTAGACCCGTTCCACTTATATGTAGACTGTTCTCAGTTTTTGTCATACTCAGAAAGCCAGCTGCTTCCCAATCCCAGTGTTGGGTCAAACAATGTGGAGACTACTATGTGCAGAAAGACTGACACACTGGATACAGACGAGCTTTCCTGGCCCATTTGCATCTTAAATAATTTTCTATAAAGCCATTTTCCAAAGTAGTGTATTAAAGATCCTA